>CM053270.1:23071878-23404291 GCA_028583415.1 Protea cynaroides
GTTCATCACACCATTCTGAAGTGTGCGGAATTGGGGTGTGACACTAGGTGAGTCACAAGGTTGATTACGTGGCTTCCTAAGTGTTTTATTTGATGAGATCCGATGTGTTTTGGCCAAGGTGGGTGTCTCGGTTAACATACCTCGACCGTTCCTTGAAGTACCTCCAAGGTGAGTTACGGTGTTAATCATGTGACCTCCTTGGTGTTTTACTTGATGAATTCTTATGTGTTTTGGCCGGGGTGGGCGTCTTGGTCAACGTCTCGGTTAACATACCTTAGCCGTTCCTTGAAGTACCTCTGAGGTGAGGCACGGTGTTAATCACGTGACATCCTCGGTGTTTTATTTGATGAGATCCAATGTGTTTTGGTTGAGGTGGGCGCCTCGGTCAACATACCTCGGCCATTCCTTAAAGTACCTCCAAGGTGAGGCACGGTGTTAATCACGTGGCCTCCTTGGTGTTTTATTTGATGAGATCCGATGTGTTTTGGCCAAGGTGGGCTTCTCGGTCAACATACCTCCGCCGTTCCTAGAAGTACCTTCGAGGTGAGGCACGGTGTTAATCACGTGACCTCCTTGGTGTTTTACTTGATGAATTCTGAAGTGTTTTGGCCGAGGTGGGGGTCTCGGTCAACATACCTCGGCCGTTCCTTGAATTACCTTCGAGGTGAGGCACGGTGTTAATAACGTAACCTCATTATATTTGATGAGATCTGATGTGTTTTGGCCAAGGTGGGCGTATCAGTCAACATAACTCGGTCGTTCCTTGAAGTACCTCTGAGGTGAGGCACGGTGTTAATTACGTGACCTCCTTGGTGTTTTATTTGATGAGATCCAATGTGTTTTCGCTAAGGTGGGCGTCTTCATCAACATACCTTAGCCGTTCCTTGAAGTTCTTCCGAGGATATTCACGGGACTGATCACGTGACCTCCTTGCTAGTATGAATACGGGTCATGCCCATTAGATTTGGGTTTTTTCATGAATACCGCTTGGCGGGACCCGATTAAGGGACCCGCATAGGAAAATTGGCATTTATTATCGTGTAGTCTCTCTCGTAGCGACCTACCACGTGGAATCCATTTCACTTTTTTCTAAGCTGACGTTACCTCCTTTATATTTGTTTGCCTTAGATGGTTTTTACCACACTGTAATTTTGACATTTTTCAAGTAATCTATTTAACCTCAGGAGCTATCGGCTTGGCTTCAGTATCTTGCAATAATCACCCCGGTTCTTTGCCCATCAGTAAGTTATTCCTTCTCTTTAGTGCTTCAATTCTGTTTAAAAAGATGTCCCATACAGAAGGGGAAGGGGATGTAGAAATGGTAGATATAGAGACCATAGATGCTATGGAGTAGACTGTTAGATTTATGTGGGTTTAATTAATTACCTAAACTAGTTAATTCAGTGGGAGTCTGATTGACACGGTATAACCGGTTTGGTTTGGTTCGTCACATGGTATGAGATAGGTTTGGTAACCCTAATTCTATTGTGGGAAGGATTTTAGGGTTACATCTGTATTCTATAAATACATGATTAGAGTCCCCACAGCCACGGAAAATCAGTTCTCTGCACCCATTAGCAAGAGACGTCAGGATATCCTCTGGAGGCTGTGGAAGATTGTAGCCGAGGGATTTCGATCAAAGCTTGGAGCGTCGTGGAGCGTATGGAAATTAATCTCTTTACAGACAGGTATGTCTTTATATTCATTATTTATGGTTTCTCTATTGTGTTCTAGGGTTACTGTATGGATGGAGAATGGGTTTCTTGGAAACCCTAAACTCATAATATTCTAACAGTTGGTATCAGAGCCAACCATACAGACCTAGAATCGATGGAGATGGATTATAAAGACTGATAATGAATGGTCAAATTAAAAGAGAAATTTTTCTCAAGTTTTGGATCGAATCTCGATCAGATCTGTCGGAGTTTTCCATAGACGAAAATTTTTTCGACCAACAAAATAAATCAAGCTACATACCGTTGGAAAGGTCTCGAAGAGACGGAGCCGGCGATATAAAAATCGCCGGCGTCGGCCATCGGACGCACCGGAAATCGTCGGCGGAATCCGCGAGTGAAATCCACTCACGGGGGAGAAAAAAAAAAAAAAAGCCTGACGGCGCCAAGTCATCTCAAGGTCGGCTCGGCGCTGAATCGCTAACCCTAACGGGTTAGCTGGTTGCCTCGGACCGATCCACCCTAGCCCAGCCGAAGGCAGCCGGGGCGGGCTAGGCCGAGCCAAGTCTAGTCAGGCAAGTGTAAGCACCCCATTTTTGCGGTTGGTGGAATTTAACAAAAAGACATGTTAATGCTGGCCATGGGAATGCATTAAGCAAGAAGGGATCTTTGAGAGGCTAGGTGTCAACATGAGATATTAAGAAAAGAGAGAAATTTGTATGTGATTGTTTTAGCAAGTAGGTGGTGTCACATTTACCTAATGTATTGGATAGGTTGGAGGTGTTAAACGAAGAAGCAAATAACATATCATGCTAGCCACGGTTTGATTTGGAAGATCGTAGTGCTAACCATGGAACAATGAGATAGTAAGGGAAAGCATGAGGTGAGAATGAATTAAGGAAAGATTGCATGGGCACTAGGTATCTCCAAGAGAATAAAAGAGGAAAGAAAAAGAAAAAAAAAAAAAGCAAAAAATGGAGAGATGAGCTAGGTGTCGTTGTTTTGTAAAGAAAAGATAATACAGAAGCAAGAGGTGGTACGTTGATTTAACCAAAAAAAAAAAAAAGGAAAGTTTAGTTGATTGTCATGGTTTTAAATCAAGAAAGAGAATTGTGAAAAATCTAAAGAGGGAAACTAAGGTATGACTAAGTGTCAAGAGGCCCAACAAGGAAAGGAGTCGATTTCTCTAAGGAAAAGATTTTGATTAGGAGATGCAGATCCTAGAATCAAATTAGGGGGAGGAAATCATCTAATCTAATGTCGGTTTTGGATAGAAAAAGAAATAAAATAAAAAAAAAGAAATAACAAAAGAAGAAGGGAGTTAAAAAGGAAAGAAAAGGAGAATAAAGAAAAAAAAATAAAGTTTAGTTGATTGTCATGGTTTCAAATAAAGAAAGAGAATTAAGAAAAATCTAAAGAGGGAAACAAAGGTATGACTAAGTGTCAAGAGGCCCAACAAGGAAGGGAGTCGATTTCTCTAAGAAAAATATTTGGATTGTGAACTAAGATGTGCAGATCCTAGAATAAAAGGAGGGAGGGAGAGAGCACAGAAAAAAGGAGAAGGAGAAGAGCTGAAACCAGAAAAAAAAAAGAACAGAAGAGGAAGAAAAAGAAAAAGAAGAAGAAGAAGAAGAAGATCAAGAGAAGGAGAAATCAGAAAAAATAGGTAAACTCTACTTTATCGTTTTCTTTGTTCTTTATTTGAAATTTCATGTACTAAAATTGACCCAAATGTGTTGAAATTTCATGTGGATAAAATTGATCCAAACATGTAGGAATTTCATGTGATCAAAATTGATCTGAAAATGCTTAGAATTTTATAAAATTAATCCATTTGGTTTGAAATTTAAGGTGATTAAATATGGACCATTGATATGGATTTTGAATGATTAAATTATGACCATCTAATCTGGATCTGATCTTGAGAATTTGATGTGATTAATTGGATCGATTACATGTAGGAATTTCATATGATCAAAATTGATCCGAAAATGATTAGAATTTTATGAAGTTAATCCCATTGGTTTAAAATTTAAGGTGATTAAATATGGACCATTGATATGAATGTTGGATGATTAAAATTATGATCATCTTATCTGGATCTGATCTTGGAAATTTGATGTGATTAATTAGATCAATTACATGTAGGAATTTCATGTGATCAAAATTGATCTTAAAATACTTAGAATTTTATGAAATTAATCCATTTGGTTTGAAATTTAAGGTGATTAAATATGGACCATTGATATGAATTTTGAATGATTAAATTATGACCATCTAATCTGGATCTGATCTTGAGAATTTGATATGATTAATTGGATCAATTACATGTAGGAATTTCATGTGATCAAAATTGATCTAAAAATGCTTAGAATTTTATGAAATTGATCCATTTGGTTTGAAATTTAAGGTGATTGAATATGGACCATTGATATGGATTTTGGATGATTAAATTATGATCATCTAATCTAGATCTGATCTTGAGAATTTGATGTGATTAATTGGATCATTACATGTAAGAATTTCATATGATCAAAATTGATTTGAAAATGCTTAGAATTTTATGAAATTGGTCCCATTGGTTTGAAATTTAAGGTGACTAAATATGGACCATTGATATAGATTTTGGATGATTAAATTATGGCCATCTGATCTGGATCTGATCTTGAGAATTTGATGTGATTAATTGGATTAATTACATGTAGGAATTTCATGTGATCAAAATTGATCTGAAATGCTTAGAATTTTATGAAATTGATCACATTGGTTTGAAATTTAAGGTGATTAAATATGGACCATTCATATGGATTTTGGATGATTAAATTATGGCCATCTTATCTGGATCTGATCTTGGGAGTTTGATGTGATTAATTGTGATCATTGATTGGAAACTTTTTAATGCAAATTTGTATATGGCCATTTGATGTTAAGTTATGTTCACATGATTTAATTATGGCCTTTGATCTTGAGCCATTGATTGATAAATTTGATCCACTAGATGATCAATTGATTTCTGATTATGTGATGACATTAAATCTGAATCATTGGATTCCATGTTGATATGTCCACCATCTTGATGCTTGCATGATTCTTGCTGTTTTAGAATGCTACACATGCTTATTGCCATATTTGTCTGCCACATGCTTACTGTCATATTTAGATGATTACTGTCATGTTTGGATGCTTACTGATATGTTTGGATTACTACCACTATTATAGTTGGAATGTTTTCATTCATCATATTCGTCTTAGAAAGAGATAAATTGAAAAACAGCAATTAGGGTAGAAAACCATAAAATGGAAAGGAAATAGCAATTAGGGTAGAAAACCCTAAAATAGAAAGAAAATAGCAATTAGAGTAGAAAACCCTAAAATGGAAGGAAAATAGCAATTAGGGTAGAAAACCCTAAAAAGAAAAAGAAAATAGCAATTAAGGTAAGAAAACCCTAAAAATAGAAAGAAAATAGCAATTAGGTTGGTTCACAGGTACAACCTTTGTAACTTCATGGTATACCCATGGATTGGCCAGTTCCTATTTGGAAGGTTGCAATTTCTTAACCGCCGCAGTTTCTACTCCTGCTAATAGTTTAGCACATTCTTTATTGCTACTCTGGGGCCCTGAAGCACAAGGGGATTTTACTCGTTGGTGTCAATTAGGGTAGAAAATCCTAAAATGAAAGGAAAATATCAATTAGGGTAGAAAACCCTAAAAATGAAAAGAAAATAGCAATTAGGGTAGAAAACCTTAAAAATAGAAAGAAAATAGCAATTAGGGAAGAAAACCCTAAAATGGAAAGAAAATAACAATTAGGGTAGAAAACCCTAAAAATAGTTATATTAGGTCTTGCCATGCTTAGAATTAGCATATTAGATCTTACCATATAGGCTCTTGCCTTATTTGCAGTGCATGCCATATTAAGGAGATTTTCACAATCTTGCTATATGTGTATTTCTTGCCATAAATGTATTATATGCCATATTTAGATGAATAATTCAATTTTTGCAATAATTTAATTTATGCAACACCCTAGTCGAACTGCCATATCTGTACACCTAGCAAACATATTAGGTGTGGGACGTGCATTTAGGCACCCACATTCTTGGGAAGAGCATAATGGGAATTATAAAAAACCATAATAAAGAAAGAAAAATACTTTGCCAAACCTTCCAAAATTAGAATTTAGGATGAAAAGGGTAATTTAGGATGATTTTGCCCCTCGGTAAATCCTAAACCTAGAATAGGTTCTAAACCCTAAACCTAGAATAGGTTCTCAATCATTCTAACCTAGAAAAGGTTACCCAGATCCCGAACTACGCGGATTCTGATTCCTAGGGCAAACCCTAGGATACGTAGACCATTTGGGAGAAACCCAAATTTGGATCCAAACCTTAGTCCACTCGGACTATTCATAGATCCACTAGGATATTTATCTACATTCCAACGCAGATAGGGTTATCCACATTTCAACCCAGATAGGGTTATCCATATTCAAACCCATAAAGGGTTATCCATATTTCAACCCATAAAGGGTTATCCATATTCCAACCCAAAAAGGGTTATCCATATTCCAACCCAAAAAGGGTTATCCATATTTCAACCCAAAAAGGGTTATCCATATTCCAACCCAAAAAGGGTTATCCACACCTTAGTCCACTTGGACTATCCATAGATCCACTAGGATATCTACTCCAATTTTGATCCAAATAGGGTTATCCACATTCCAACCCAGATAGGGTTATCTTTATTCCAACCTAGAATAGGTTATCCATATTTTGACCCAGAAAGGGTTATTCATTCTTAGATCCACTAGGACTATCTATCGGTCCACATGGACTATCCAGATCCTAATCCATAGGGTCTCTCAACCTTTCAAGCATAAAACTTCAACTTGAACAAAGAACTTAATCATGCACAAGCATAAATCACAGCTATAAATTTTAATCACACTTGAACTACGATGGTGAACCTGATTTTCGGAATAATTCCGTAATACGTAGGCAATCTGATGGATACAGATTCGGTTCAATGATATCAAACCACTTGGTTTGATTTGGTTTAACAAATAGAGTCTAGCATAGAAAAGGTATAGGAGACCGATTTCGATCGGGCAGTTTGGGTGCCTAACCCCTTCCCACAACTGTAACCTGACACTTACCTAATCTCTGATGGACCAGAAATCCAATCTAAGGGTCATGAGTCAATCAAAGTCTTACCTTGGGGTGAGATTTCACATTTCTCAGGTCCTAGACCTAAATCTAGGTGGCGACTCCAATAGATTTCCATCTTTGTCCCCACAGTGGCGACTCCACTGGGGAATAAATGTCAAACTCCTAAATGAAAACTTTTCTTGTGTGAATTGGATGCTAGATTTTAGGATACTATATTTATGCTTGTATATTATTGCTTTGGGGGGAATGGGTTCTGTCACACATTCGTGCGAGTAGCCGAATCGGGTCCCATGCATATGGGGCAGCCCGCTAGGCGAAACACACAGCCTTGGCCTGTACTTTGTGAGACCACAATCGACGAGCAGCCTCTAACGAGCGTTTCTTGGGTCCGCCTGAGAATGCATTATGCTACTCCACGTCGCTTGGATCCTTGCAACATAGTATATAAAGGGATTGGGGGCCCATTATTCATCGAGCATTCGGTGATAGGTTATCCCATCCTTGTCAAGGTGACCTTTTCTGTCCTAACCCAGATTATAGCCCAATGTTTGTTATTTTTGGTTCATTCCTGAACCGACCCAGTAAAATCGGCTTAACCATGACATCCATGTTCGAGACGTCGAAGTTCTGCCCGTTTTGTCCTCGATTGGTCAACATGTTAGATTCTACACGATGAGCATCTTGAACTCTCACCCATTGGGAGTATGAGGTATGTATACACCTGTTCTACATCATAGTTGATGGTTACTATACACCCTCCATTAAGTAAGCTCGATGTGTCGAATTTCTCATTGTTAACACGTCGATTTCAAAAAACGAACAGAAAATCCCTGTCAAGACATAGATACCATGATCAAGAAGAAATTTACTAGTTTGTTCATCTATGAACCACTTTTGCTAACCATCCCTAATAAGGACGACGGATTAATATATCCATTTCAATTTCATCGAATTCGGTAATCCAATTGGCCAGACCTTGGTACCACTGATTATCCATTTTGGAATCATGAGGTCCCAAGACTGAACACATGGCTTAATCAAATTCAATTAAATTGACTTGGATAATGTTTACCCAATCGCCCTTATGAGGGATCTAACTCTTGTTTGGTTGAGTCATCCTTAATTGTGCATGTGACTTCTTCCACTCCTCTAGATGTCTAGAATCTCAATTTTCCTCCATTGGATTTCAATGCCTTTGGAAAAGAGAATCAAACTGCAACCATATCCACCCTTTTAGGGTAAGAGGTCCCTACAACTAAGAAATTGTATTGATCTCCCACCTTGAGATCCATCCATATTATCTTTCTAAATGAATCAATGGAAGTCATGAATCTAGATCTTGATTGGACATCAAATTTTGTAAGAAAGAAGGAAAGATTCAGCCTCTAATCCAATCATAGTTCTCAATGTACCTTTGAATTAAGGAATGATTCAGCCCCTAGGCAAGTCCAAATCATCATTCTCCATTCAACCCATAATTAAGGAAAGATTCAGCCCCTAGGCAAATCCAATCATTAAGGAAAGATTCAGTCCCTAGGCAAATCCAATCACCGTTCTCAATGTACCTCAGAATTAAGGAAAGATTCAGCCCCTAGGCAAATCCAATCAATATTCCCTATTCACCTTTGAATTAAGGAAAGATTTCAGACCCTAGGCAAGTCCAATCATCATTTCGGTTCATCCAGAATTAAGGAAAGATTCAACCCCTAGGTAGATTCAATCACATCCAGTTCATCTCAGAATAAAAAAAATATTCAGCCCCTAGGCAGGTCCAACCACCATTTCGGGTTCATCTCAGAACTGAAGAAAGATTCAACCCCTAGGCAGGTCCAATCATCATTTTGGTTCATCCAGAATTAAAAAAAGATTCAGCCCCTAGGCAGATTCAATCACATCCTGTTCATCTCAGAATCAAAGAAATATTCAGCCCTAAATTCAACCACCATTTCTGGTTCATCTCAGAATTAAAGAAGGGTTTAACCTTTAGGCAGGTTCAATCATCACTCCTAGATCATGCTAAAATGAAGAAGGCATTCGGCCCTTAGGCTTTTTCACCCTTCACCTCCTGTTTAGGTTCTGATTCATGTTGGAACTAGGAAAAATTCCATTCATTTGAATTCAATTAGCCACTAGGCTTATCCAACCATCAACTTTGGTTAGGGTTCCAGTTCATGTCAAAACTAGGAAAAGTTCCATTCATCTGAATTTATTTACCCCTAGGCTTGTCCAACCATCAACTTTGGTTCAGGTTCAGATTCATGTTGGAATTAAGAAGAGTCTCATTCATCTGAATTCATTTAGCCACTAGGCTTATCCAACCATCAACTGTGGTTCAAGTTCTGATTCATGTTGGAACTAAGAAGAGTTCCATTCATTTGAATTTAATCAGCCCCTAGGCTTGTCCAACCATCAACTCCAGTTCAGGTTCTGATTCATGTCGGAACTAAGAAAGGTTTCATTCATATGAAGTCAATGTGAGCATGAGTTAGCCTCTAGGCCTGTTCAATCATTACCTTTGGTCCATGTTCCACTTCATAAAGGAATCAAAGAGAATTTAAGTCATTCCATCATCTCTAGCAATTAGAGTCCAATCCATGATTGTCATCCTTGGCCTCTATCAATCGGAGCCCAACTGAAGCAATCCTTGCCTCTAGCAACTAAAGCCCAGTCCATGACTGTCAATCTTGATCTCTATCAATCAGAGATCAATTCAAAGTCAATCTTGATCTCTATCAATCAGAGATCAATTCAAAGTCAATCTTGATCTCTATCAATCAGAGATCAATTCAAAGTCAATCTTGATCTTTATCAATCAGAGAACAATTCAAAGTCAATCTTGATCTCTATGAATCAGAGACCAATTCAAAGTCAATCTTGATCTCTATGAATCAGAGACCAATTCAAAGTCAATCTTGATCTATATCAATCAGAGACCAATTCAAAGTCAATCTTGATCTCTATTAATCGGAGACCAACTCAAAGTCAATATTGATCTCTATCAATCAGAGACCAACTCAAAGTCAATCTTGATCTCTATCAATCAGAGACCAATTCAAAGTCAATCTTGATCTCTATCAATCAGAGACAAATTCAAAGTCAATCTTGATCTCTATCAATCAGAGACCAACTCAAAGTCAATCTTGATCTCTATCAATCAGAGACCAGTTCAAAGCTAACCTTGTCTCTATCAATCGGAGACCGATTCAAAATCAATCTCTGGCTCTATCAATTAGAGCCCGATCGATGTCCATCATAGCCCAGTGCTACAAGTTAGGATCGCTCGTCAGGAATGACGAATGAGAAGCATTCCTCATTGCTTGTCAATAAAGATCAGTTCCAGATCCTGGAGTCATCAGAAATCATGAACCTTCAGCTATAGTAGTGCTATTCCATCATGGGCATTTTTGCCCCATTAGCCAAGGAAATGCCATAATCCAAAGAGTTGCCATCATATTTCTCATTGTTCAAAGAGAAGGAATAGAATTTTCCCAAGCAGTAGGATAGACCAAAGATGAGATCCAATATGCCCCAGGCTAGGATAAAAAAACCAGAATTACAGCTTGAGTGTGGTCCAATGATGGAACCCTTAACTCCTGAACTGGGGCATGAACCGAATTGACCTTGGACCCGAATTGAGTGTGGTCTAATGATGAAAGCCAATGACCCTTGAACTAGGACATGAACCAGATTGACCTTGGACCCAAATTGAATGCGGTCCAATGAAGAAAGCCATTGAACCCTAAGCTGGTCATGAACCAGATTGACCTTGGACCCAAATTGAGTGCGGTCTAATGAGGAAAGCCATTATGCCCTAAACTGGGGCATGAACCAAATTGATCTTGGACCCAAATTGAGAGTGGTCTAATGAGAAATCCATTGAACTCCCAAGCCGAGGCATAAACTAGTCCAATTTTGGACTCAAAATGGTGTAATGCAATGGCGATACCACTTGATCCCCAAGCTGGGGCATAAGCCAAAATGATTTTGAACTCAGCTAGAAGTTGTCCATTGATGAATCCATTGAACCCCAAACTGGGGCATGAACCAGAGTAATTTTGAGCTTAAAAAGCAATAGTCCGGTTATGAATGAATCCCCCCAAAAAAAAAAAAAAAACATGGTAAAAATTGTATGGAACCCTAAAAGGTAGGTATCTTGTATCTATTGATAGAGGCGCATGATGAGTCTTGCTGTTAGAGGTCTGAAGGAAGATTTATTCCCACATCGATTGAAGGTGGTTGTTGAAGGCGTTATGCCCAACTGGAGTCGCTTGGACGAACTAGTTGTTTCAACTTTCTATTATCGGTATTCGATAGGTCATCCATTTTGGGTCCAAAATTGATATGCTTATTGACAAGTCCAGTCCAATCTGCCCTGCAAGTAAAAGAAATCACCCCGTTTGGGATTTCAAACTCGGTGCCTTGTCTCTTCCATACATTTCCTCCCAGTTTCATACATCCTCCTATTCTACGTGCGCAGTCAATTCTGACTCTGAAGGTGACTGAAACGATGAGCTGTCTCTTGAACTTCTACGCCACCCGGTCTCTTGAGAAAGAAAGGTCCAACCTGTCTGGGAAAGATTTAAATGATCAATCGGGAGACACAATAGTACTCTCAAGAAACATGTATTGGAGAAGCTACCATTTGTTCTACCAATGAAAGGATTCCAAGGAAAGCACTAGTTAGTAACAGATCATATCAACAGGTCAGTCGATCAGTACAAATGAGTGGACGACAGATGTGCCACCAAAAAGATGGAAATACCAAAGTTCTTACAAAGTACACCATCTACAAGCAAGAGATACATGATGAATGACCAATCCCAAAATTAAAGAATGAGGTCATTGGAATACACAAAGAAAAGAAAAAAGAAAAAAAGAAAGAAAAAAAATTCAAGCCTATGTTTTATCTACATCAGTAATGGGAGGCAGTTACATCAGATAGAAGGTGATGATTAACTTCCAGAGGACAGCATACAGATTCACCATTCAGATAAAATCAGATCTAGATGAGCAGTCACATATGCTCATAAAGTTTACAGAAGATCAGAGTACTAACTGGGGCAAAGATGTCCTATCTGATTGGAAATGTTTGGAAGAAGAAGATTCAAATCCAATATTGAAAGTAATGCTGCAACTTTGCGATCAAGTGAAGCACTGCATTATGTGGCCTCCACATCTAAAAAAAGAAAAAGAAAAGAGAAGAAAAGAAAATAGCAAGATGTTGAATGGCATTGGAGCTCGACAGTAGGCCAATTGTCCCTCTCACTTCAAGAAGATTGGTAGTTCCAATCAAAGCCTGATAGCAAGTTCGATCGTTCTTCAAGATTCACAGCATGTTGGACCGCACTTTTGATTTTGGCCAATTACATCCCGCCTTTGCAAGAGACGATCTCATCACTTCTTCATCATCAGAGAAAGATTTCTCATCGGCATTAGACTCTCTCTCCCGTCCATCAATCCGACGGCCTTCCAAGGAGTCTCTATCACAAGCCCTTCTTTTGATTATCATTTTTTATGGCATTGTATCTCATGATCATGTCATCATCTTATGTACAAATTCATGAATCTGGCTGGAACTCTCATCTGTCGTTCATTACATCCGACGGTTTCCCAAGGTTCCTATAAGCCCTTCATTTCTCAAACCAATAAAATGGGATCTTCTCGGTAAGATAAATCCATTCTACATAAACAACCAAACACTCTCCCAATGGTAGACCCATGTGGACAATTTCACATCAGTCCTCTTGGACCTTCAACATCAATACTTGTCAACAAACCTAAAGGTTTCAGGTCCAGATATGATCGCGACTGATTCGGCATCTCGATGTAGCTTGTTGAAACACGTGTTCTATCCGAACATCTCCAAGAAAGGAAAACATAATTCGGCACCATTTTTAATTTTGGTGTGGGACTACATTTCCCTAAGGTCACTTTTAGTGATGATTCAAATAGCTGCCCGTCTATCAATACGTGTAGGTGTTAACTTAAACAGTGGGGCAAGGCTACCCATTTGTCATGAAAGTCATGCCATTCGAGCTTCCCCTAAAGGGTTTCAGACCATTGGATAGGACCATAGTTTTGGTAATATCCTCACCATATCAGGACTCTCTATTCAACCCAAGATGGGGTTTGCAAAAAAAAAAAAAAAAGGGGGGGGGGGGAATAAAAGAAACCTCAGCAGGGAAAGGCAACCCGAGAAACCTCAATGGGCAACTCATAATACCTCAGTGGGGATGGGCGACCTGATGCAACCCTAAAGCATTGCCCTCTTTGGCCCTTCCTAGAAAAATTCAGTGGTTCATGTAGACAAGTGTCATACCCAGTCTACCCTCTATAAGGAAAGGAACCCCTCTTGCTCTCTTGTGAATCATACTCAGAGGAGTTGAACAAACCATCATCTGTTTGCCTTTTGGGCTCCATAGCATTTTCTTTCAACAGAATTCTATCTTCAAATCCTTTTATCACGAGATAAAATTCTCATGGTCTGGTTACGGATGTAGCCAAATTCATCAAATCATCAGTTCCCTCATTTTTTAAGATTCAAGAAGGGCTCATCTAAGAAGTCACTTTCTGCAATCAATCTGTCAATCTTCCATTGACCTTGGAAGCATGATCAAATTTTGGATGCAATCAAGATTCAACCTAGTTCCAACTCTGGTAGATTTCCCGTTTCCTTCGATCTTGCCCCTGGCACATTATAGAAGCGGTCTGTCACAACATGTAGACACTGGGGCATAGATATACCCTATGTAAAGGAATTGAACTTGATGATGAGCATTACATCTAGGATCCATTGTCTAGTCTGAAGTCACTGACTTTTCTAGTCAATAGAAGTAGGTCCGTCCAAGTTGGTTTTTACCAATTTCTCAGTTCTCCCAATCCTGTTAATGAAGAAAATCCAATGTGGTCGCTCACCTGTTAGAAGTTGGTCACCAAATTCTCTGAAGGAACACTTCGAATCCTTTGCTCCTCATGCCTACTTTGGGGCTATGATTCATTAATCTTTCAAAATTGGCACAACCATGTTGCAAAGCCCGGAGCTTTTCATGAGCCTAGATCAAGGGCCAAACCCATGTCACATTTCATTACCGCTTGGCTGTTCTACCAATTTGGTCTACCATAGTGCACAGTCAACTTAGTTGACCAAATGCCCCTTGACAGTTTAACACCAAGACAATTAATAAAATCACTTTGGTTAGAGACTGTCAATCTCCCTTCATTCTTGTTCAAAATCTTCGCTAGAGTTTCTTTCAATCCAAAATCCAACAACACCAATGTTGGCTGAAGAAAATCATCAATTTCAAATTACATGGAACCTTTCCAAGGGAGCAACCAAGTCATCACTACCATGCTGAAATTGTGTCAAACTTTCAGTACCAGGTCATAAATGGCAAATTTCAAATCTAGGTATCATGCCAGCAAAGTCCATGTCATCATTTCCATTGAGGCCACGTTTTATGCCTTCACCAACAAAGCAGGGTAAAAAAAAACCTTGGAAAACTGCCAAGGAATTCACCATCATTTCAAATCTGTCCAGCACTCTATAAGTTCAAAGTCAAGAGACTTCCAAGTTGGGTCACTTTCGAGCATCCTAAAGATTCAAAGCAACAAAGCTACTTAAGAGGATATTCTAGTTTCCATTCCAAAAGGTTCATAGCCATAGAGCTTCTAAGAAGGATATTCCAATTTTCAAACCCGAAGGTCCATAGCTGGTAGGAACTTCAAAGATGAGTCATTCAGTATCACCCTATAAGTGACCTTCTGAGTTCTTGCTCATTTCAGAATCAATAGCAAATTTCTCACCCTAAAAGTGACATTCTGAGTTCTTGCTCATTTCATAATCAAATGTAGAGCCCTAGCTCATTCAAAGATCAAATCAATTTCAGCCTATAAGTGAATCAAATTCAGAGCCCTAGCTCATCCAAAGTTCAAATCAATCTCTGTCTATAAGTGAATCCAATGCAGAGCCCTAGCTCATCTAAAGATCAAATCAATCTCAGATTATTAGTAAATCAAATGCAGAGCCCAAGCTCATTCAAAGATTAAATCAATCTCAATCTATAAGTGAATCAAATGCAGAGTCCTAGCTCATCCAAAATTCAAATCAATCTCAGCCTATTAGTGAATCAAATGTAGAGTCCAAGCTCATCCAAAGATCAAGTCAATCTCAGCCTATAAGTGAATCAAATGCAGAGCCCTAGCTTATTCAGAAAATCAATCTCAGAATCTCAATCAAAAGAGCCTCAGTTCAATCAAAGAGAAGACATCAAGTCTTACATCCAGACAAATTAAAGCCGAGCCCAAGCTCATGCAATCAGCCTTGTATTCACAGCCTAGCTTCATACAAGAAGAGGTTTATCAGCCTACAAATGGACCAAGCCGGGTTCAAACCCGCACATACCTTGCATCATGAGTTCCACCTCAACAAGAAGAGGATCCCAACCTACAAATGAGCCTTGTGTTCACAGCCTAGCTTCGTACAAGAAGAGGTTTATCAGCCTACAAATGGATCAAGCCGGGTCCAAGCCCGCACATACCTTGCATCATGAGTTCTACCTCAGCAAGAAGAGGTTCCCAGCCTACAAATGAGTCTTGTATTTACAGCCTAGCTTCATACAAGAAGAACAGTCATCAATTCTCCAAGAAGAGCAAACTTTCTTGCCAGTCGAACTACGTTCTGGGCTTGATTTCTAGGATACCCTTAGAATACGTATGCAATTTAGGACAAATATCCCTAAGTGCAGTCCAATAAGCAATCTCACTCTTATCCCAAAAATGTGGTTCTTTTATCTTCAGCCTTCAATTGGTAACAATCTTGGCTAAAGAGGGGCATCTGTAAGCACCCCATTTTTGCGATTGGTGGAATTTAACAAAAAGACATGTTAATGCTGGCCATGGGAATGCATTAAGGAAGAAGGGATCTTTGGGAGGCTAGGTGTCAACATGAGATATTAAGAAAAGAGAGAAATTTGTATGTGATTGTTTTAGCAAGTAGGTGGTGTCACATTTACCTAATGTATTGGATAGGTTGGAGGTGTTAAACGAAGAAGCAAATAACATATCATGCTAGCCACGGTTTGATTTGGAAGATCGTAGTGATAACCATGGAACAATGAGATAGTAAGGGAAAGCATGAGGTGAGAATGAATTAAGGAAAGATTGCATGGGCACTAGGTATCTCCAAGAGAATAAAAGAGGAAAGAAAAAGAAAAAAAAGGAAAAAAAGCAAAAAATGGAGAGATGAGCTAGGTGTCGTTGTTTTGTAAAGAAAAGATAATACAGAAGCAAGAGGTGGTACGTTGATTTAACCAAAAAAAAAAAAAGGAAAGTTTAGTTGATTGTCATGGTTTTAAATCAAGAAAGAGAATTGTGAAAAATCTAAAGAGGGAAACTAAGGTATGACTAACTGTCAAGAGGCCCAACAAGGAAAGGAGTCGATTTCTCTAAGGAAAAGATTTTGATTAGGAGATGCAGATCCTAGAATCAAATTAGGGGGAGGAAATCATCTAATCTAATGTCGGTTTTGGATAGAAAAAGAAATAAAATAAAAAAAAAGAAAATAACAAAAGAAGAAGGGAGTTAAAAAAGAAAGAAAAGGAGAATAAAGAAAAAAAAAAAAAGTTTAGTTGGTTGTCATGGTTTCAAATAAAGAAAGAGAATTAAGAAAAATCTAAAGAGGGAAACAAAGGTATGACTAAGTGTCAAGAGGCCCAACAAGGAAGGGAGTCGATTTCTCTAAGAAAAATATTTGGATTGTGAACTAAGAGGTGCAGATCCTAGAATAAAAGGAGGGAGGGAGAGAGCACAGAAAAAAGGAGAAGGAGAAGAGCTGAAACCAAAAAAAAAAAAAAAAAAAAAGAGGAAGAAAAAGAAGAAAAAGAAGAAGAAGAAGAAGAAGAAGAAGATCAAGAGAAGGAGAAATCAGAAAAAATAGGTAAACTCTGCTTTATCGTTTTCTTTGTTCTTTATTTGAAATTTCATGTGCTAAAATTGACCCAAAGGTGTTGAAATTTCATGTGGATAAAATTGATCCAAACATGTAGGAATTTCATGTGATCAAAATTGATCTGAAAATGCTTAGAATTTTATGAAATTGATCCATTTGGTTTGAAATTTAAGGTGATTAAATATGGACCATTGATATGGATTTTGAATGATTAAATTATGACCATCTAATCTGGATCTGATCTTGAGAATTTGATGTGATTAATTAGATCGATTACATGTAGGAATTTCATGTGATCAAAATTGATCTAAAAATGCTTAGAATTTTATGAAATTGATCCATTTGGTTTTAAATTTAAGGTGATTGAATATGGACCATTGATATGGATTTTGGATGATTAAATTATGATCATCTAATCTGGATCTGATCTTGAGAATTTGATGTGATTAATTGGATCAATTACATGTAGGAATTTCATATGATCAAAATTGATTTGAAAATGCTTAAAATTTTATGAAATTGGTCCCATTGGTTTGAAATTTAAGGTGACTAAATATGGACCATTGATATGGATTTTGGATGATTAAATTATGGCAATCTGATCTGGATCTGATCTTGAGAATTTGATGTGATTAATTGGATTAATTACATGTAGGAATTTCATGTGATCAAAATTGATCTGAAATGCTTAGAATTTTATGAAATTGATCACATTGGTTTAAAATTTAAGGTGATTAAATATGAACCATTGATATGGATTTTGGATGATTAAATTATGACCATCTTATCTGGATCTGATCTTGGGAGTTTGATGTGATTAATTTTGATCATTGATTGGAAACTTTTTAATGCAAATTTGTATATGGCCATTTGATGTTAAGTTATTTTCACATGATTTAATTATGGCCTTTGATCTTGAGCCATTGATTGATAAATTTGATCCACTAGATGATCAATTGATTTCTGATTATGTGATGACATTAAATCTGAATCATTGGATTCCATGTTGATATGTCCACCATCTTGATGCTTGCATGATTCTTGCTGTTTTAGAATGCTACACATGCTTATTGCCATATTTGTCTGCCACATGCTTACTGTCATATTTAGATGATTACTGTCATGTTTGGATGCTTACTGCTATGTTTGGATTACTACCACTGCTATAGTTGGAATGTTTTCATTCATCATATTCGTCTTAGAAAGAGATAAATTGAAAAACAACAATTAGGGTAGAAAACCATAAAATGAAAAGGAAATAGCAATTAGGGTAGAAAACCCTAAAATAGTAAGAAAATAGCAATTAGGGTAGAAAACCCTAAAATGGAAGGAAAATAGCAATTAGGGTAGAAAACCCTAAAAATGAAAAGAAAATAGCAATTAAGGTAAGAAAACCCTAAAAATAGAACGAAAATAGCAATTAGGGTAGAAAATCCTAAAATGAAAGGAAAATATCAATTAGGGTAGAAAACCCTAAAAATGGAAAGAAAGTAGCAATTAGGGTAGAAAACCTTAAAAATGGAAAGAAAATAGCAATTAGGGAAGAAAACCCTAAAATGGAAAGAAAATAACAATTAGGGTAGAAAACCCTAAAAATAGTCATATTAGGTCTTGCCATGCTTAGAATTAGCATATTAGATCTTACCATATAGGCTCTTGCCTTATTTGCAGTGCATGCCATATTAAGGAAATTTTCACAATCTTGCTATATGTGTATTTCTTGCCATAAATGTGTTATATGCCATATTTAGATGAATAATTCAATTTTGGTAATAATTTAATTTATGCAACACCCTAGTCGAACTGCCATATCTGTACACCTAGCAAACATATTATGTGTGGGACGTGCATTTAGGTACCCACATTCTTGGGAAGGGCATAATGGGAATAATAAAAAACCATAATAAAGAAAGAAAAATACTTTGCCAAACCTTCTAAAATTAGAATTTAGGATGAAAAGGGTAATTTAGGACGATTTTGTCCCTCGGTAAATCCTAAACCTAGAATAGGTTCTAAACCCTAAACCTAGAATAGGTTCTCAGTCATTCTAACCTAGAAAAGGTTACCCAGATCCCGAACTACGTGGATTCTGATTCCTAGGGCAAACCCTAGGATACGTAGACCATTTGGGAGAAACCCAAATTCGGATCCAAACCTTAGTCCACTCGGACTATTCATAGATCCACTAGGATATTTATCTACATTCTAACCCAAAAAGGGTTATCCATATTCCAACCCAAAAATGGTTATCCATATTCCAACCCAAAAAGGGTTATCCATATTCCAATCCAAAAAGGGTTATCCATATTTCAACCCAAAAAGGGTTATCCACACCTTAGTCCACTTGGACTATCCATAGATCCACTAGGATATCTACTCCAATTTTGACCCAAATAGGGTTATCCACATTCCAACCCAGATAGGGTTATCCTTATTCCAACCCAGAATAGGTTATCCATATTTTGACCCAGAAAGGGTTATTCATTCTTAGATCCACTAGGAATATCTATCGGTCCACATGGACTATCCAGATCCTAATCCGTAGGGTCTCTCAACCTTTCAAGCATAAAACTTCAACTTGAACAAAGAACTTAATCATGCACAAGTATAAATCACAACTATAAATTTTAATCACATTTGAACTACGATGGTGAACCTGATTTTCAGAATAATTCCGTAATACGTAGGCAATCTGATGGATACAGATTCGGTTCAATGATATCAAACCACTTGGTTTGGTTTGATTTAACAAATAGAGTCTAGCATAGAAAAGGTATAGGAAACCGATTTCGATCGGGCGGTTTGGGTGCCTAACCCCTTCCCATAACTGTAACCTGACACTTACCTAATCTCTGATGGACCAGAAATCCAATCTAAGGGTCATGAGTCAATCGAAGTCTTACCTTGGGGTGAAATTTCACATTTCTAAGGTCCTAGACCTAAATCTAGGTGGCGACTCCAAAAGATTTCCATCTTTGTCCCCACAGCAAGGCCCAAGCAAGACCAGCCCAGACCGGGTCTGTCAGAGCTGGCTCAGACCAAACCCGACCCGAATCGAAAATGAGTAGACCTGATCCAAATCCAGATTTCTGGCGCGATGGGTTAGCCCGAGAACCCGGTTTTTGACCCCGGTAACTTAACCCGGAAAGCCGATTTTTTTGACCCACTTACCCGGAACATTGAGCCGGGTTGAGCCAATGTTGAACCGGTGGTTTGACTCGGTGAACCAACTCTCTGGTTTAACCCTGCCAAACCAAAGCGGTTCGGTTTGAAGGAATAAAAAAATAAAAAAAAATGTGGAGAATAAAAAGGGAATATTTGGTTCGGTTTTTGAGAGAACCAAACCGATTTTGGTCAGACCGAACTGAACCAAACCGACCCAGATAGAATTTTCCTATAAGGGTCTGTTTGGCCTCTGGTTTTTGATAAAAAGGACATTAAACAATGATTTTGGGAGCTAGGAATGTCGGATTGACCTCCGATTTGTTTCGTTGGACTCCATTTTTAATGCTCTTCAATCTGGTATATATTTTGGTACATTTTGATGTATTAAAAAATATGTTATTATGGAAAAATGCCCTATGGGAACTCGATTTGCAATGTTTTTGCCGATTTTTCTTAAAGTTATTGTACAAAACTGATTGATTGAGCTAATGTGCATGTTCATATGAATGTTTAGACTTGTAAAATTGTATTTTAAAGCATTCGTGGTTAAATAAATAGCCCACATAAGCTGCAGTTTAGGATTTGTTCATATCATGGTGGAACTTGGTGTGACCACCAAAGTGGCAACCTTGTTTTATTATGATGTGTTCAAATTCTAGAATATGTATTTGTAAATGCTTCAGTTTTGATAATGTTCACCCAAAGGTGACATTGTCCATGTTTATTCAAATTATGATTTATAGCTATTGTGTGAGGATTATGGTGTGACCACCAAAGTGGCAACCTTAGTTCTATCATAATATGCTCAAATCTAGCATTCATGCATTTACAAACTACTGTAAGGAAATATAGTGTTCACACAAAAGTGACACTAACATAAACTCTCACTTTTATGGATGCAGCAAAGAATGACATTGTCCACCCAAAGGTGGCGTTGTCAAAGAAAATAAAGAACTCATGCACATGGTTGAAGGATTGTGGCTTTAGAGGTCTTCATCCACCCAAAGGTGGTGAGATTTTCGAAAGTCATTATCTCTTCGCAATTATTGCACAGATATTGAAAGGACCAGTGCACATATTGTCCCAAAGGATGTGTGTGTAGTTCGATTGACTTTTCAAAGATATTAATTAGCTTGTACATGTTATGTATATATATTCTTGCTAGTTAATTTTATTTGGTATTAATCGTAGACTTACAATTGTTTACATTGTTGTAGACATGTAATGATTAAATACCTTAAGATGCCTGTCTTTGGCTGCCAATTTTATGAATTGGCATGGAAACTGCAAACTAGTCTAGGATTGTTTAACCTCGATGTACTCAACAGAAAAATTGTATTCTGATCCTTAGGGTGTTCAGTCCTTAAGATCAAGTAATGCAATGTTCAGATAAGGAACATTGGAAAAGGATATTTTCTGAGAAATCCAAAGAAAGATTTGATTTTTCAAGAAGGGGCAGAGAGATGTTTTATTACTCAAGTCCATCAGTATCAGTTTTTTTTGATGATAAGAGATGGTATTTGAATTGTGAGGAAATATAAGGTAGAGCTGTTAACTATTAATGATAAGCTCAAAGATAAGTGAATATTTGTAGGTTCATTAAAACCTATGTAAGTGATATTTTAGACTTTTCACTTCCTCACAAGAATTGTATAGTCAGATCCTGGTAACCTATAATACTCAAAAATATAGTGAACCCTAAAGTAAAAAAACTAAGGATAAAAGTTCAAAGAAAAGAGAAAAATATGAATGCCAATGTCATAGTGCATAATATATACCCAGACAAAGGTAAGTTGTAAAAGGGGTAGGAAAACTCATAGAAAGAAAATATTTTTCCATTGAATAGTCAGAAACCTTATGACAAAGAATTAGACATTAAGAAACTACAAGATAAAATGGATCTAAGTAGAATAAAATTCTTGTAGAGTGACTCATAAGGGAGAGTGACTCATAAGGGACATGTAAAGAAAGATTTTTATAGCTGGACAGCTTAAGTGAAAAAAGAATAAGGATTATGAAACTTCTGAGCAAGAAGGTGCAGTATATTGGATACTTAAGCATTAATCTTTAATTTATTATATCTTTAGAAGTTAAACTGTATATTGTAATCTTCCACCCTGGTCATAAGGGTTTATGACTGTTGTCCAAAGAAAGATTAGAAAGAATAATATTCTGAAATTCTCCTTCCAAAGTTTTTTACATGTATATATGTGAGAATTAATTAAAAGAGAATATGATAAGATTAAAGTAAGTGAAGGTTATTCACAACAAGGATTTATTGGACTTGGTGGACATCGATATTTCATCTAGGACTTATTGTCTCAGTTTAGTCTATGGTTGTTTTTCAAATAATGAAAAATTAAGGTGGAAATTTTTTTATTAAAGAAATTGAAACTATTGGATCTGAATGAGAGAGTTTTTGGGAGATCATGTGATACTAGTCTATTCCCTAGTAAATTTAAGCAAGTGTTTACAAAAATCTAAGAATGTATTTGATCCTGTAAGGAAAGAATTGATATTGCAGCCTATATTATTAATATAATACATAGTTAGTCAGTTCCAGTTTAAGTTATCTTCTTGTTTAAAACTGTAGAACTGACATGGTTTCATAACACTCGTATGAGAGTGATTATTTTAGGACATTGAGTTGTCATATTATGAGATGTCAAAATAGACTCAAGAAACTTGAAGTTTTGATGAGACCACATGAAAATGGATGTGAAGTAACCAGTTGAGATAACAGAAATGTTACCAGAGTATAATGAAATGATTAAAGAAATATTCATTAAGATCGATGCTTCAGCCATAGTAGCAGAGCCAGATGAGGCAACGAAGAGATATACTGGACCATGTAAATCTGTGATTTCATCCAATCACATGTTGTACTTCAAAATGGATATTTTTGGTGATGGGCAAAAAAAAAAAAATAAAGATCTTAATGATTTTGAGCAAGTTGTAAGTAATGAAATTGCTCTTGAATGTTTAATGATCATAAAGAATGTGTTGTTGTCTATGAACAATAACAAGACTTGAAATTTATGCTTTTGTCAATGAGCGGTGTACTCATAGGCTAAAAATGGATATACAAAGAAAATATGTGATTCCAGTTGGAGAATTGATTGCTACAAAGTAAAATTTATAGCAAAGTGGAATCACACAAAGGGAAGAGAAAGAGAACTTCAAAGTTTGAGATCTTAGTTGCTCTTTTTATTTTGGAGTTGCATCAGTTAATGTAAAGATCGTTTTGATCAAAGAAAATCTAGAAGAAAATGTTTATATATTTTAATCACAAGGTTTTGTGGTAAGGATAAAGAAGATATGTTTTGTAGACTTATAAAGTCAATCTGTGGATTAAACGGGTATCCGGATAATGGTATTTGAAGTTTAACATGGTTGTATCTTCTTTCAACTTTGTTGAGATTGCCATTGACCATTGTATATATCTATAGGTCAGTAGGAGTGGATTCACTACTTTGTCATGTGTGTTGATGGTTTACATTGGCTTGTAGTAACATGATTTAATAGTTGAAATCAATGTTTTTCTGTCTGATAACTTCGACATTTTAAATTGTATGAGCAAGTACCTTTGTACCTGGAATTAAGTTTGCTCGTGACAGGAAAAATAAAATTCTGAATTTATCTCAAAGTATAAATATTGTTCGTGTTTTCGAATGGTTCAGTATGCATGTATAACTAATAAGTTGCGGATGCTAAGATCAGTAAAGGAGATAAATTGACAGAATTGTAAGCAAAGAATGATACTGAGTATTAGCATCTATAATGCAGTAAAGAGCTTGATATATGTTTAAGGTTGTAATATTTTCATATAGCCTTTTCATTGAGTCTCATAAGATGTTTTCAGTTGGATGCTGGTATAGCTTACTGGACAATGGGGAAAAGGAAGGTCATGCGATATATGCAGAGGACCAAAGATCATATGTTCATTTATAAAAGTAGTGACACTCTAGGCTATTTTGATGTAATTTATAATGATTGTATTGATGACAAGAAACCAACGTCAAGGTTCATTGTCATGGTGATAGGATTTTGTAACTCTAAGTAAAGATAACAAGCAAGATATCTTGTGTGAAAATTTATTCTCTAATTTGGAGATTGTAGACTCCACTTCTAAATCTATTGAGATGTATTCTGACAGTGGTTCAGCTGTGTTCTTCTCAAAGAATAATATGAAATCTAGTATTTCAAAGTCTAATGGAGATCGAATCTCTTGAAGTAAGAAAGATGTCAAAAGATTTTATATCATTGTAGATTCTCAGACGAAGGTTTTGTCAGTGGGAGTCTTTAAGGGACGGTATGTCCAATATAAGAATGGTTGAAAACAAATAATTTTTTCAGAGGCTTAAGTGGCCAAAGATTTGGGAATCAGTGGGAGTCTCTAGATATGCTTAATCAGTGGGAGACTCTTTATGTTTATACTTGTGTTTTCATATTGCTTACTGTGCTTGATTGTATTGCTCATGGTTTGATGGTACAGTTTTTGTAACTATGATTTTGTTTACATTAGCATTTGCGTTATTGCTATTTTGCATACATAGTTATGTATTTGACATGTCACAGATATGAGGCAGTATTTAGTCAAAGTTTCAAGGCAGTATTTAGCCAAAGTTTCAAGGCAGTATTTAGCCAAAGTTTCAAGGCAGTATTTAGCCAAAGTTTCAAGGTAATATTTAACCAAAGATTTAAGGTGGTGTCTAACCAAAGTATGGTATTATAATTTCGGAATATTTAAATACCATGTTAAGTTGCCCATTAAGGTTTTTTGGGACACTTTGATTAAGGTTCTTTAATCAAGTTTGGACTCGCATGAGAGTTTACTTTCATGCATTATCTCAAGCGATTCATGTATTGAGTAGACCTTTGTTGTGGCTGACAGAAGTTTATACACCATATGTTAAGGTGTATTATTCGCTGTTGCTCGCATTGGAAAGCTTGATGGATGTTTCAAAGTTAGTGACGATTTAGTGTGTTGGATTCTGTGGCCACACTGGTTGACGATAGTTTTGTAATTAATATAGCCCAAGTGGGAGATTGTTAGATTTATGTGGTTTAATTAATTACCTAAACTAGTTAATTCAGTGGGAGTCTGATTGACACGGTATAACCGGTTTGGTTTGGTTCGTCACACGGTATGAGATAGGTTTGGTAACCCTAATTCTATTGTGGGAAGGATTTTAGGGTTACATCTGTATTCTATAAATACAGGGTTCGAGTCCCCATAACCACGGAAAATCAGTTCTCTGCACCCATTAGCAAGAGACGTCAGGATATCCTCTGGAGGCTGTGGAAGACTGTAGCCGAGGGATTTCGATCAAAGCTTGGAGCGTCGTGGAGCGTATGGAAATTAATCTCTTCACAGACAGGTATGTCTTTATATTCATTGTTTATGGTTTCTCTATTGTGTTCTAGGGTTACTGTATGGATGAAGAATGAGTTTCTTGGAAACCCTAAACTCATAATATTCTAACATAGACTGCCTCAGCCACGGACATGTCGTCTTCATCTTCTTCTTCTAGTAGTAGTGGTACAAGTAGTAGCTCGTCTTCTTCCACAGAGGGGGGATCAGTAGAGCATGAGTCAAAGGGTGGCTCTGGGGAGGAGTTACAGGCTGAGGAGATGCCCGAAGTGGGGGTATCCACCCAAGTCTTGAGGGAGGGGGTGCCTGAGGTGGGTACGTCCACCCACGATCTGGAAGCAAATGTTGTTCATGAAGCCATAAGGGATGTTGAGCTGCACCCTGAGTATGATGCCTTAGAACAAGTTTGTCTGCTGACCAAGACAGAAGGTGGCCGGGTTCTCTTTCTACAACCCTTTTGTTGAAACTTTGGGACCACTATCAAATACCCCTCGAGGTTGAAATCCGAATGCCCAAGGCGGCAGAGAGGGCCTGTTGGAATAGGGAGTCCGAACTGTGTGTAAATTTAGAGATGTTCAAGGCAGGGTTTCGTTAGCCTCTACCCCGGCCGATATGCGATATTATTGAGTATTACAAGGTCGCCCTGATCCAGATAATGCCGAATTCCTAGAAGATGATCACTGGGTTCATAGCCTATTTTCAGAGACTGGGGGAGAAGCCCACCCTAAATATGTTTTGTACCATGTTCGTGTTCAACCACCTTCAAGGGTCGGGCTGGTATTATTTTGCTAAACATTTAGAGTACCTAGAGATCCTTTGACAAACCGACCTCCATAAAGTACTGGAAAACAAATTTTTCTATATCCGAGGGGAGATGGTAGCCTTGGAAAATATTTGAGTAGAGATCAATGCTGAAGCCGTCAATATCAACATGATGCTGTCACAACGAGAATCTCATGCATTAAAACGTGCTCTAGATTATGAGGGCACTACGGTTTGAGTTGAAAATCTCTGGAATCTCTTGTTTCTACATGAATTTAAACTTTGTGAGTGTTCTATCTTCATATACTCGGGGTCTGATAAACTCTTGGCTGATTTCCATCTGTTCTATTGCTGTAATATTGTCCAAGGAGTATTTGGAGGAGTTGCGGAAAAAAAAGGTGGCCAAAGCTCCAGAAGCTGACGAGATGAAGGCTAAGCATGAACAAAAGATGCTGAAGAGGAAAGAGAAATAAGCATCGGCAAGGAGTAAACCTACTGCCCCTAGGGAAGGTGAGGGCGAGCCCTCGAAGAAAACCAAAAAAAGACCATGTAAGGGTTCTCCCAACACAGCTCTTGCCGATGCTGATCATATATATGCTAAGGCTCTGACTCCCATGCATTGTACTCTTGATTTTTCAAGCAAGGCGTCATCGAGCAGGGCCCCTGAGGCCATTTTGGCTCTTATAGAGGTCGGGGGTTCTGGTTCCACTTAGCGATCTCCCGCCAGGACGGGGGACTATCTATCCATGGATGGTGACCTGAGTCACATGAGGTGGATTCCTCTAATGGCTCCCCTCCTGAGGGCCAAGACTGGGGATGAGGTGGCATAACATCCTGATTGGGCGATAACTGAGGACGACACCGCCATGGGGGATACCCACGTGGCCTGAGAGCTGATGAAGGGTTGTGTCCTCAAACGAAACTGAGAGTTGGTGCACAGCCTTCCCCCTCTGGCCGTAATTTCTGGTTCAGGCACTCTAGCATCAGGGGTGAGTGTTGTTCTCCTTTATTTTTGTTCTGCTTGTTCTTTGTGCCATGCTGATGTTCTTTTTTGGTGCAATTGTTAACTTATGTAGAGGAACTCAAGTTCCGAGTGAACTAGGCAGCGAAGGATCTTAGCGAGACCGATCTGAAGCTACACCGGGCAGAGAAGAAGAGGGATGAGGCTCGGTCTCAACTCGGCGCCAGGGATAAGGAAGTCGACTTGATGGCCATGGAGAATGCTGCTCTTAGGGACAAGGTTGAGTTTCTAAAGAAATTAGTATAAGATGAGAGGGCTGCTCAGATTGAAATAGAAAAGAAGTCCCAAGGTCGGGCTGAGAAGTTGAAGGCCTATGTCATGGCTGCCAAGGACTGGGTCAAGAGGTACAAAGATGGTTTTCTGAGGGCCCAATCTATTGCGGTGAGGTCTGTCCATCTATATAAAATGTCTGAGGCCTTCAAGGAGCTGGTGGGGAAGAGATCTTTGCCAAGTTACACCTTCAGGGTGCAGGCCCTCAAGGAATATGTCGACAAAAGGGTACCTAACATGGATTACTCCGAGGCTGACTATTTGATACCTGTCCCAGTATGTGAGGATGATGAGGATGAGGACGACCAGTCAATCTTCTGCCAACTTGAGGAGGTGTTTGATGGGGACGATCCTCCTTCCCCAAATGTTGGAGAGGATCTTCCAGTTCGTAAACCCCCACATGCTGAGACAGGTGAAGGGTCTCCCTCAACACCTCGGGTCGGAATTTCTCTAGTCACAGGGCTTCCTCTCACCTCGGGCAGGGCTTCAACCTTTCTTTCGATCCTATCACCCTAGGCAGTGGCGATGGTTCAGCTTGCGATAGTGAGCAATGATCTTTGGGCTTGTCTTTCTTTTTTTTTCTTTTTTGTAAAGGGCCCTGATTGTGGCTCAAGTCGGGCATACATGTAAAAATTTCCTCTTTCTTTTGGACATTGGGGGTCTCCCTCTAGTATATCTTTTTGTAGCAAGAGGCTCCCCTCGGAGTATCTATTTACCTTTCTTCGAACTATATAGTTATACGCTTGCTTCTTTATTGAGTGAAACTTTGTGTTCTTTTCTTATTGTTGATGATAAATGTTGTTGCTGATTGTTGTTGACTTATCTTTTACCTTTCCTGTCGAGTCCGATGCGTCTACCTCGGTCCATAGAGGTCGGGGGTTATTTTCAACAACTTTAATTTTGGCCGATGTGCCAGCTTGTTCAAAGTCTTGCAATCTTATCCTCTACCCTCGGTAGTTGGTGAGCTATTTTGGCCTACTGGGTCTCATTGGATGTGGAATTTTAATCTACCCTCCTCGGCCAAATGTGCTCAGTATTTGGCAAGCTCTTTTGGTCGATTGGGTCTCAGTTAATGTAGTTCTATTTACCCTCCTCCGCCAACTATGCTCTTTTTGCCCACTAGATCGCTTTTGTTGTTGAAGTTTGATTTACCCTCCTCGGCCCAATGTGCTCGGTAGTTGGCAAGCTCTTTTGCCCGATTGAATTACTTTTATTGTAGAAATTTGTTCTACCCTCTTCGACCAAATGTGCTCGATAGTTGGCGAGCTCTTTTGGCCGATTGGGTCTCAATGAATGTGGAAATTTATTCTATCCTCATCGGTCAAATGTGCTCGGTAGTTGGCGAGCACTTTTGGCCGACTGGGTCTCAATGAATGTGGAAGTTTGTTTTATCCTCCTCGGCCAAATGTGCTCTATAGTTGGTGAGCTCTTTTGGTCAACTGGGTCTCAATTAAAGTAAGATTGATGATGCAAAGTGTGAAGCGAACTGAGAATATCTTTCATTGATGTAGGACAAAACACTGTTTGAGAGATAATCTTACTGGACTGGGTAGATCATGACATGCTTGAAATTATTGGTAGAACCGGCGTAGATGTTCTGCATTCTAAGCACGAGGCAGTGGCTTGCCTTCCATGTCTTCAAGATGATAGGTGCTGTTCTAAAATACCTGAGTAACTTTGTATGGGCCCTCCCAATTTGGGCCAATTTTCCTTGGTTGGTAGTGTCTGAGGCTATTGTACTTCTGAAGACGAGGTCGCCTACCTTGAATGAGCGCTCGAGGACGCGCTTGTTGTAATGCCTGGCTGTCTACTACTGGTGAGCTGCCATCCTGATCTAAGCCTAGTCTCTGGTCTCCTCCAGCAAGTCCAAGTTCACCCTTAATCCTTCTTCATTAATAATAGGGTCATAATGAGTGACCTAATGAGAGGGGACGTGGACCTCCAAGGGGATGAGTGCCTCGGTGCCAAATGCTAACATGAATGGTGATTCTCTCGTGGCTATCTTGGGAGTGGTCCGATCTGTGCATAATATATGGGGGAGTTCATCCAACCAGCGCCCTTTTGCACCCTCGAGTCGTGTCTTGATCCCTTTTTAGGAGAATCTTGTTGGTGGATTCAGTTTGGCCGCTGCTCTGTGGATGTTTTACTGCACCGTGCCTATGATCAATGTGATTTTCATCACAGAATTCAGTGAAGACTTTGTTATCAAATTGTTTTCCATTGTCAGTGATTTACACAGGGGGAATGCCATATTGGTAAATGACCGATTTCTTGAAGAACTCCCAAATTATGCTCTCGGGTATACGGGACATCACTTCTGCCTCAGCCCAATGGGTAAAATAATCCACTACCCCTATGACAAATTTTCGTTGTTACCTGCCACAGGGAAAGGACCCATGATATCCATACCCCAAGTGGCAATGGGGATAGGGGTCGAAATGGGTCGTAAGGGGGCTACCAAGAGGTGAGGAAAGGGGGCAAACAATTGACATTTCTCACACTTTTTGACATAGTCTATGCATTCTTCCCTCATCTTCGACCAGTAATAGCCCTGTCTAAGGATTTTGTGGGCGAGAGCTTTTTCGCCCAAATGCACTATGCAAATTCCCTCATGTACATCCTTTATCGCGAGAGTTGCCTCGTATGGGTGCATACATCGGAGTAGAGGAAAGGTAATGGCTTTCTTATATAGCATGTCCTGCTCAATGACATAGTGAGTGGCCTTAGATTGTATCCTTCTGGCCTCCTTTCTCTCCTTTGGGAGGATTCCATCCTTGAGGTATGAATAGATTGGATCTATCCATGATGGCTCTGTCGTGGTGGGCATTACCATTTCCATGCTTGGATCAACACTTGCTTTGATCAGAGTTTCAATATATACCGAGTGACTAAGGTCAGACAGGTCTGAGGTAGCCAACTTAGAAAGGGCATCTGCTTGTGTATTCTGGTTCCTTAGAATGTGCCTAAGTGTGAAACTTTCGAAGGTTGATGCAGCCTCCCACACCTTCTGTAAGTATGCCATCATGTTCGCCTTTCCTGCCTCATAGTCACCATTGACTTGTTTCACTATCAATTGAGAATCACTAGAGGCCTTTATCTTCCTAGCCATCACCGCTTTGGCCAAACGAAGTCCAGCAATTAGGGCTTCATATTCAGTCGCATTGTTTGACATCCAAAATTTGAATCGGTGGGCCTACTGAATTTAAAAACCTTCTGGGCTTGTAAGTATGAGACCAGCACCACATGCTTCTTGTTGGAGGCTCCATCCACAAACAATGTCCATGGTAGCTGGGGTGTATTCTCTTCCTTCCGTGCCACTGCACTTCCTCGGCTTCTTCTGGGAGCAAAGATTTAATTAAAAAATGGGCCAAAGTTTGAGCCTTGATGGCTGTGCAGGGCTTATAAATGAAATTGAACTCTCTCAATTCGATCACCAGTTGATGACTAGTCTAGAGACATCTGGCCTGGTGAGAATCTTCTTCAATGGCTAATTTGTGAGGACAATGATGGAGTGCACTTGGAAATAGGGGTGGAGCTTTCTAGCCACCATAACTAAGGCCAAAGCGATCTTCTCGATGAACTTGTATTGAGTCTCGGCATCCAACAGTATCTTACTTACACAATAAATTGGTCTCTGTATGCTATCCACCTCCTTAATGAGGACCACACTGACTGCTTTTAATGATACTGCCAGATATAATTCAAGTACATTTCCAAGCTCGGGCTTGACTAGTAGTGGGGGGGATGCCAGATATGTCTTCAACTCTTCAAATGCCTATTGGCATTCGACCGTCCATTTAAAGGTTTTATTGCTCTTGAAGGTTTGGAAGAAGGGGAGACATTTGTTAGCTAAATGCGACATGAATGGGCTTAGTGCTGCGATCCTCCTTGTAAGTTTTTGCACTTACTTTACTTTGGCTAAAACTGGCATGTTGAGAATTGCCGTGATCTTTGCTAAATTGGCCTCAATACCGCAGCTGGAGACCATGAATCCGAGAAACCCCAAAAGCACATTTTGCTGGGTTCAGTGACATTTGGTATCACCGCAGTATGCCAAATGCTTATTCCAAATCCTTGAGGTGGTTGTTCTCGATTAAACTTTTTACTAGCATGTTATCGACGTACACTTTAACGTTTCTCCCGATCTATCCTTCAAAGATCCTATTGACCAACCTTTGGTACATTGCCCCGACATTCTTGAGTCCAAAGGGCATGACGTCCTAACAAAATAACCTACGGTTGGTGACGAAGGCTGTTTCTCCTCATTGGCCGCATGCATTATGATCTGATTGTATCCTAAATAGGTGTCCATGAAGCTGAGCTGCTCATGTCATGCAGTTGTGTCGATCAACTGATCGATGTGAGGAAGTGGGAAGCTATCCTTAGGGAAAGCCTTATTTAGGTCAGAGAAATCGATACATATTCGCTACTTGCCTCCAGGCTTGGGAACCATCACCACATTGGAGATCCATTCCTGATAACTGACATCCCTAATGAAATTGGCTTTCAGTAGCTTCTCAACTTCCTCATCTATGATTAATTGTTTGGTAGGGGTGAATGATCTTTTCTTCTGCTTCACTGGGCAACGTTATGGGTTTATGGTCAAGCAATGTTCTGCCACTTCTCTTGGTATACTGGGCATGTCGCTTGCGGACCAGGCGAAGATGTCCGAGTTGGATTTCAAGAAATCTATCAATTCTATCCTCCGAGGTTTACTAAGTAATGACCTTATTTGGACTATCTTTTTAGGATCGGCCTCACTAAGGGGGATTTTGATCAGATCTTCTGCTAGGGTTCCCTTTTAATGTTTGGGATCGTCTCGAAAATCTTCGACATGGATAGGCATAGCTTGTGCCGGCTTCTTGTAATTAGTTAGCTCAGCTGAGTAGCACTTTCGAGAAACCAATTGGTCAGCTCTACATTCTCCAGCTCCCCTTGGAGTAGGGAACTTGATCACGAGGTGATATGTAGAGGGGACCGATCGAAGGGCACAGAGACCGGGCCTCCCAAGCAATGCATTGTGTGAAGAAGGTACATCGACCACCAAGAAATTCATCATGACCCTAGACTCCCTAGGGTAAGTGCCTGCTCTGACTGGTAGCTGGATGGAGCCTTTCACTGGGACTAGATTGCCCGAAAAACTTACGAGAGGGTACTTTACTGGCAACAGACATTCTGGAGGAATCTCTATGGACTGGAAGGCCTGCTAGTAAATGATATCTATGTAGCTTTCAATGTCCACCATTATCTTATGAACATCACTATCCTCTATTCTCATGGTGATGACAATGGCATCCTTATGGGGTATTTCCAACCCACACAAATCTTCATCGCTAAAGGTCAAAAAGTTTCCTCTGCATGCTCTTTTTCCTGGCTATTCGGTGGACTTTACACTCCTAGCATAGGCGTTTCGTGCCTTTGAGGATGTGTTGCCCGCTACGGGTCCTCCAGTGATGGTCATTGCTTTTCTTCCTTTTTTGGAAGGATCATAATCCAAGCTTTCTGCTGAGGTCGAGGTGGCTGCCTCGGTCAAAGGGGGTCTGTCATTTCTAACCTCATTCTTTTGCGCCGACCTGATTTCTAGCTTCTCCAACGTTCTGGTTTTGATAGGTGGTATTTATCCTGGTTTTACTACTCTAATGGAGTTTACTCGATCGAATGGCGAATTCAAACAGGGTTCTGGGGGATCCAAGACCAGGCGTGGAAGAGGCTGAGTCTAGTCTTGTCATTGTTGAGCAGTCCGAGGGTCGGTCCTTAATAATGGCCGTCCTCGTGTATCCAAAGAGTTTAGGATCCTTCCTCTCTCATGCCCTTGTGGTGCCATTGGGTCAAGTTGGAAAGTGAATTGAGTGTGAATAATTCCCACATCCCTCTGAGTTGGAGTATGACCTCTTTCATTTCTCCCCTCATTGTGCTGAGGTGGGCATTCATGGTGCGGGTCCCTCCTTTCTTCTCCGTTGTCTCACTCGCCTCTTCTTTTATCTCTTCTATCCTCCCTTTTGTATTATCTCTTATCTTCCCTTTTTTCTTCTCTTCTAGGTTCCTTTGTGGGAGTTCTTTCACGAGGTGGTGGAGGTGGCATCCGCCGTTGTTCTAGTAGGGGTGCCCATATTCTAGGTGCATCATGGTCAACATACTCACCATAGTATCCTCTCCTTATGAGATCTTCTATCTCAGTTTGTAAGTTCCAGCACTCATCAATGGTATGACCTATGTCGCCATGATAGCGATAGAATTTCTTTGGATTCCTCCTTCGGGCCTTAGCCACAATCTTTGGAGGCCTCTAGAGAAATCCAACTTTTGCTATGAGTGTGTAAACATCTCCAAGGGGACGATTTAGTGGAGTGTAATCATCAAACCTTCTCATGACCCCTTGGGCTCTGGCTTTTTATCTTCTCAACCTCTTATGCTCTCTTAGGCATTGGGGGTCTCTTCTCTCTTCGGTTCTCTCGTTTGAAATGTTAGGTACACCCTTGTTAGCTTCGTGGACCTCATTTGCCATGGCAGATTTTTCACATCGAGCAAATAGCTCTTGTAGGTCCGCCGGTTCCTTTTTGGCAATGGAGAATCCAAGATTCTTGTCAGTGACTGCTACTTTTAAGGTGGCATAATGGACGTATTCTTTGAAATCTTTAACTTGGAGCACTTTTAAGTTGAACCTAGCCAGGAACGCCCACAAAGACTCACCGGGCTTTTGCTTCATGTTCATTAGATCTGCGATAGTTTTCCTCTGTAACCTACTTCCCTAGAAGTGCATTCGGAACAGCTTGCTCATTTTCTTGAAGGAGTCAATAGACCTTGGGGGTAGATTGTTGAACCACATCCTGGCTGTGCCCCTTAAGGTGAGGGGGAAAGCCCTGCACATTAAAGCATCTAGGTTTACGTGGAGTACCATCGCACCTATAAAATTGTTTAAATGCTCAACAAGGTCGGTCGACCCATCGTAAGAGTCTACAAGTGGCATGCTGAAGCGCTTGGGCAGGGGAACTCTATGAGGATATCAGTGAGTGGATTGTCCATCACATAGTCTCTTTCCTCATCAAGATTGACGTCCATTTTCTCTATGGGTTCGACCTTCTGCTGAAGTAGCATCAATTGATCTTCAATTTTTGCCACTACCTCTAGGTGCATGGGTGCCTTTCCTTTGTCGTTGGCACCAATGACAACCTCTGGTAGGTAGACGTTCTGTAGTATTAAGGGCTCTTCTAAATTTCTTCGTCCTGTCTAACTTTGACTCTTGGTAGGGGTCTGAGCCTCTCTCTGACGGATATCCTTTTGTGCTGTGAAGTAGAACCAGTCCCGCTTCCTTTTGGTAAGACAGCCACTCTCTCTGTTCCACCTTCGACAGCCCTATTTCTATGTTGCCTTGTTCGATGGGGCTCTGGATGAGGGTCAGCCTCCACATTGGGGTTGAATGGGGGAATAGCTCCTACGGGAGGCTGAGATGTGGCTCCCGCTGCTGGGGTTTGTATTCCTTGTAAGGCCCTAGTCATGGCTTATAATTGTTATACCACGGCGTGGAATTGTTCATAAGTGACATACTCCTCTGAGGTCCCAGCCTATTCTGCAACTCTTTTTCCTCTTTCTCTGGTTTGCTGAGGGTTCAGCCTGCTGGTTTCCTGAAGGTTTATGGCTGATGAGTCAAGTGCCGGTGGATTAAGGTTAACCATATGACTCCTTATTCTCTGAGGACTCATATCTCCCTATGATTTTCTCCTAACATTATCTTCAAACTTTGAATCACCCAGGGCCCCATGGTCGGCGCCAAATTGTTTCGTTGCTATTCCGTATCCGGATCCACCACATTGATTAGACCTGCAAGACACAACAAAAGACAAGGAGGGGGCGGGCCTATAGCCTTGGGTATACTCTGATGCCTAAGTTAGGGCTTTGTGAACAGTCAATGGGCCCGGTATCCAAGCCCACTTCAATATTTTAATGGGATAAGTGAGAGATTCTCAGTCGGAGGTATCAGAGTGACAATCCTTAGGAAAGAGTATTAAAAGTAGTGTACTTGAAATCTTGGGATTGGCAGTATTTATAGTGAATAGTGACTCTTCGCAAATGTCATTTTTACCCTTGTCTCTAATGATGATGAGGAAAATGACCTTGTAAAGTAAAGAAATGACGGCTTTATCCTTACCTATTAGTAGAAATTATGGGAATGTTGTTTTAGATTTATTTGGAGGTGTTGATGTGGATCGTCTTCTCCTAGTTATCGCTACTTGGCTAGTGACATGGGAAATTCTCCCAACACTTGCCTCGTTGTTCAGTCTTAGGTGTTAGAGCGACAATTTTCAAGAAAGAGTATTGAATGCAGTGTACCTATTGGCGAGAATTACAAGAATGTTCTTTTAGACTTATTTGGAGGTGTTAACGTGGATCGTCTTCACCTAGCTGTCGCTACCTAGCTGGTGACGTGGAAATTCACCTAACAGTCATTCATTTATGTATTGCTGTGAAATGATCTTTATGGGAAAATTTTCAAGTAAAACCCATTTTTCATACATTGATTTTACGCATTTTCAAAAGAAAGACTACAGCCATCGAACCAAAACCTGCAACATATTTAAACCAAACCCAGTTTTCAAATTCGTGAGAAGATGAATATTAAAATACACGAAAGAGTTTGAAACGGGTGCAAGCTCGAAAGCTATTTCAAGATGAGGACCTAATCGGATTTCTTAAATAGATTTTTGAATGAGCAGGGGATCTAAAGATCACTTCTAAGATGAGGACCTAATTTGGATTTCCTAAACAAGTTTTTGGACGAGTAGGGCCTCAGAAGGTAGCTTCTAGGATTGGGACCTAATTGGATTTCCTAAACAGCTTTTTGGATGAGCAGGGGATCTGAAGATCACTTTTAGGATGAAGACCTAATTTGGATTTCCTAAATAGGTTTCTGGATGAGTAGGGGCTCCGAAGGTAGCTTCTAGGGTTAGGACTTAATTGGATTTTCTAAATGGGTTTTTGGATGAGCAGGGGTTCTGAAGGTCACTTTTATGGTGAGGACCTGATTGGATGTTTGAGCCTTAGGTTTTGAAATTGGGATATCCACCTGGGTAAACTTATGGCTATAAACCTTTGGGGTTTGAAGACTGACCCATCCTGGAAGTCTTTAAACTTTGATCCTATGATGGAAATTAATTAAATATGTAACCGCAAGTGCATGGTATCGTGCAGTAACGGGTCGATCTCAGGGAGGAATCGCTATTATCCTAACTCAAATAAGGCAAAGCGTACCAAAGGGATTTAAATGAATTAACATCCTAATTACTTCAAATAAAAAACTAATAAAAAAAACAATAATAATCAATTCCTAACGGTACGAAGATTTACGAAACCACTATATTAACCATAGAGTAACACAGATTTGTTGCATGAAGGGAACAAAATTAAAAATAAAAGAATGAAAGAAAAACTTATCTCGCTGGAAGATTTCTCTATCATTGTTCGTTGTCTTGTTATTACTTTAAGACGATAAGCAAATGATTACAAAGGGAGTCTTCTCCCTTAAATTAAATTAGTAATGGGGTACAACCTATATTGATCTACCCTACTATAGAATTCTAAATCTAAAATTAAAATTTGATAAAAGAAATTAAGCAAGAAGAATACAACTTGAAAAGAAGAAACTAAGACTCTCAAACTCTCCCATAAATTTTCAAAACTAAAAAAAAAAAAAACTTACAATAAAATTCTTAGATACTTTTTCTATTGCTGAGTATCACATATATATACAAGTGAGTAAAGATCACAATCAATCTTTACAATTGGATTACAAAGGATTTTGTGGAGGTAATTTTGGTAACCACATGCCGACCTTGTAGGTTCATTGTATGCGGACGATTCTTAAGTAGAATGGATCTTGCAACAACTCATAGTATCTTTGGCATCATTATTCTTCTTGAAAACTTCCATAACCAATTAGAGCTTTCCATTCTTCCATGCCATGCCAATCTCTACATTTGATATCAACCTTGAGAGAGAAAAAAATAGAAAACCCCAAAGATATGGCAATCTCTACCTGGTAAATTTGATTTTAAATAAGTAGGGAATATTTTCTCAAGATAATGGAATCTCTCACATGAGATTGGACTGCTTTTTTACTTGGTCCAAGGCTGATATTATACACAAAATTCGTGGCTCTCCTTATAAAATTCGTCCCTATGCATGGTTGCTAAGTTGATTGGGTGAGTTAACTGGGCAGGATCACCAAAAATGCATAAAATAGTCTTTTCAAGCTTGGATTGCTCCCGAGAATTATCATAAAAAGAATAAGAGATGCATACTTTATGCTCTAAATTCACACATAAAATGTGTTCATCATTAACCTACTGGGAGATGTTTAATTGATTGAGTTTCCTAATTGTGTACTACGACAGCCCATAATGATGAAATAGCCTAAATGGCAGATAGTGTGTAAAAGGATCAGGCTCATGGTCTGGACTTGTGAACTGCTAGGAGCCTTTTGTAAGATGCTGCAATGATTTGAAAGATGAATAGTTTCGGCCTAAAGTAGGTGCAAGGAGCAAAGGCTTGGAGTTCTTTCTTCATAGGATTTAAAGACCAAGAAGGGTGACTTGATCAACCTCTTACGTACAAGCATGTTGAATTGATGGTTTAAACTTATTAGGTGTAAGATAACATCTGGATTTCCTTCTTTACCAGGGATAGAGGAAGCTGAGAAACTAGTGAAGAACTTACTTGGACGGACCTACTCTTGTAAAACAGGAAAGTCAATGACTTCTAAACCGGACAATGGATCCTAGATGTGATGCCCATGATTGAGTATGCCCCAACATTTGCATGTTGTAACAGGCCATTGCTATGGTATGCTAGGGGTAAGATAGAAGGAAATGGGCATTATGCCTCAAAGTTAAAACTAGGATTGGATTGCACTTAGAATTTGACCATGCTAGACCCTAGATCAAGGTGGATTTTTCATGAAGAAGGTGTGTCTATGCCTCCGTGTCTGCGTGTTGTGATAGACCACTGCTATGGTGTGCTAGGGGCAAGATAGAGGGAAATGAGCATTCTGCCCCAAAGTTAAAACTAGGTTGAACTTGGATTGCTCCTAGACTTTGACCATGCTTGTAAGACCCGCACTCCATGAACCCGATCTAAACCTTGAATTCATGTCGTAACAGGTCTTCCAATCATCACCGGACCAGACGGGACGAGCGGATGACAAAGAGGTACAAAACGGATCGAATTAAGTATGGATTAATTCATACCGGTCGATGGTACCGGTTGACCGGTATAGTCCGCGTAGTAGACCACTAAGATCCGAAAACGGTTCTTTATGGGTCCCACTTTCTAAATTTCAAACCGAAGGACTTTCCTAATAGTAGGAGGCTTCCTAAACCTAAACCTAGCCTATATAAACCTCTCTAAACCTTTTAAAACCTCTTCCATGATCCTCACAAACCCTAGAAAGGAGAAAGAGGCTGAAGAAGGAGAAGAAGCTAGGAAGGAAAGGGAAGAGCCGACATTGCCGTTCGACGAAGAACAAGTTACCGCAAGTCAATGGTAAGTGCTCAAACCTTCCTCTACCATAGGTAATCTAGAATGGTTAATTGTAGTTGGATCATACCATGCAAAGTGAGGTATTGATCTAAACCCTGTTTTTGCCGACAAACCCTAATTTAGTCGATAAACCCTAGATTCAAGTTCTAGGTTGAGACCATCGAAACTAGGACTTGAATGGAGTTGGAAACAACTCTAACTCAATGTTCAGACCTAGAATGTGTAGGAGAAACCCTAGGATCAATAGGTGGTGACTGACGGAAGTCGAGAAACCGGACGTATGGTCTTCCGAAGACATACCGGTCGACCATACCGGTCGCACCATATGTGACCGGTACTGCGACTGGTACTGCCCAGGGACTGGTCTGTGGGGACCGGTCGACCATACCCGTTGCAGGTTTCCCCACAGTGCTGCAATCGGTACTGTGATCGGTCAGCTCTGTGAGATGTGTTTTGCCATTGTTGGTTTTCCGACCAATGTAAACCTATTCTAACTAAACCCTAATATCGTATAGGACCTTGTGATAGCACGTTTGGACCTTGCGACGCGGAGCAAGCTATCAAACAAGCATCAGGTAAGGGAATCTGACCTAAACCCTAATAATTAATAACAGTAAAACGTTGTTAATAATTATGATTCTGTGGATTGAGTTTGTGCATTCTTGCACGTCAGCCTTTACTTTCAGTTATTATTATTGTTCATGCATACTTTCTATGCTAGGTTGTGACTGTTAGGCATGTGATTGTTTTTGTTGGTGTGTGGAATGGGAAGGGCCTAGGGTCTGGGATCATTCCTCACACTAGCACATTTTCGTATCGTTCTGTCTTAGCATTCTTGGTGCGGGTAGGGTATCAGGGGGAGGGAGTGGCACTGTGGTCTCCGACCTGGCCACTAGACTCTAGCTCTATCTCTATGCCATAGGGAGCTACGCTGGGACAGGGCCTACTGTAATGACATGTAGGATTGGTTAGTTGCGAGCACAGTTTGTAAGCCCTCGCCAATAGGGGCTTACGTGTTGGTATGGGTAGAGTATCAGGGGAGGTGTTGGCGGTGTTTGATCCGGATGCCTTAGCTCTATCTCTATTCCATGATAGGGTGCATGTGGGACGACAGTGGTTTTTGATCCATTGGGCGGCTTCACACACTCGTGTATAGAGGAGCGGTGGCGCCAATCCTTTCTATAGCACATTGCAAACTTAAAATCAGACCATGAAGTGAATGTTACTCATGCATATGTTTGTTGCATTGTCTGATTGTCTTACTGAGCTAAGTTGTGAGCTCACCCTTATGTACACACTATTTTTAGATGTTGATGCAGTTTACATAGTGGAGGATTACGTGGACGCTCCAGTGTATGGAGGCATGGCTGCCCTAGACGTGCAAGTAGGAGAGGATGAGCATGACGCTTCATGCGAGTGCCCTTTCTGCGTGTACCTTTAGGAATTGATTTTAATTTATTCTATTTATTTTCGGTTGGAAATATAGTAATGTAAAGATATTTATTTAAGTTTTGAGAATTTGAATAACTTGATATTTTATTTAAATTTATCAATAGATTACTCAGTTCATTCTATTTAAGACTTCCGCTGCATTTATTATATTCTGATTGTGGTTATGTGCAATGGTTTGTATGAGTGGACACAGTCTTATTGAGATCCTGGTGTGAATCATTGGTTCAGTGACGGTTCACTCACACTTCTGGTTCAGCCGGAATTGGGGTGTGATAACTTGGTATCAGAGCTCTTAGGCTCTGTCCAATATACCATATTTGCACTTAACTAAGTCGATGAACTGATATAGGAAGAATTAAAAGCTTTAATAAAAATCCATCTTAAGCACTTGTTTGATGCCTGAGACTAAATACGAAAGAGCATAATGTACTATACTAAAGGTGAAATTAATAAACTATCATGCTTTAGATAGGAACCTTAATGACAAGTGAGAAAAATCATAAACTTCCACTAAACTGAAAAGAAAACTATATCAAGAGTATAATATAGAACATCCAAAGAGCTAGATAGGTTTATATAAGATGCGGTGCATTATTGACTTACTCTTATGATTATAGAGTATGCACATACCTGATTCTAATTCCCGTACCTTGATAGAATACCTTCTTGATTCAACCTATCAATTAGAGTTATAAATGTTATTTTCTTAGAATTTATCCTGATTATACCAATTTAAGCTACTCTCATGATCAACATCATGAATAGAGATATGAACTGAATGAACATTTAAAGGTTTAATCATTCTGAAAGTACATCTTTTTGATTTTATACCAGATTTACTTATGTACCAAAACTTCTCCAGATTTACTCCTGTAGTGCCTTGACCAATGGCACTATATACTCGATAGAACCTGTAACCATGAGGTTAAGAACTGTAAAACCTCTATTTTCATATATTTGGACCACCGTGCAACTTAACAACCTTTGGATGCCGGTTGGATTACCATAAATTTACTCCTGATCCTTTAAACCTAAGTTCACTAGATAAAACAAGTGTTCTTCATCATACTGAATTTGAAAGAAGGAAATGAATTACTTTTGGATAAACATTCTGATTCTTATATTCCTTGACATCCGTTGATAGAGATACTTAGTTAATAAGGGAATTATTGGAAGGGAGATGATTAAATTCATATTAGATTCTATAGCCAAGGAACCTCAGATGAAGTAATGGAGGATCTGTTTTGAGATTGCTGAATGGATGGATTTGTGTCATGATCTGTAAAAGAGTGCATAAGCAGGAAGTGAGAACTATCAAGAGTAGCCAGTAAAGAAATAGATAGCATTCAAGTAGAGTTAAAGATGATTATATCGGTATGAATTTTGACAAGACAGAATGTTTTTAAAGGCAGAGTCCTAGAGCACCAACAAATTTGCCAGGACCTCCTCACACAAACTCTGAAACAATTGTGATGAATCTAGTTTTTCAGATGGAAGCTCAGTAGAAAACATTCCTGAATGAGATGCTGAAGATGTTTAGGCCACCGGGATATATTCCCACAGACGGTACACCTGAGTCTAGGGGAAATAACAACACACTGCCAATGGATGTTAGTACTGGGCCGATGGGCCAAGGACAAAATCTACAACTACCACGCCAATTTCCATCGTCATTTGTTTATCAAGGAATCTATCCGTACCCACCACCATGGTATGGAATGAATGCACAGGGGCAAAATGTCCTAAGCCGAGCGGTGGATAGATTCTTGAAGCTGAAACCCCCTACTTTCACAGGGAAACCAGGGAAACCACTGTGGCCTACACAGTGGGTGTTGGAAATAGAGAAGAACTTCCGTTTGATGACTTGTACGGAGGATGAGAAGGTGCTGTTTGCTACACACATGCTCAAGGAGGATGCAAATGCCTGGTGGAATTCTACCCGGTCATACTTAGAGGTAAAGCACACTCAGATCAATTGGGCAACATTCAAGGGAGCTTTCTTCGATAAATACTTTCCGAAGAGCTTTAGAGATCAAATGGAGAAGGAATTTCTCAACCTGCAGCAATCCCAGTCGACGGTTGATGCTTACCAGCAGAGATATGAAGAGCTGTTCTTCTTCGCTCTGGCAAGCATGCAAGAAGAAGAAACCAAGACTCGTAGGTTCACCAATGGATTATGAGGAAGTATCCGAGAGCACGTCTTGGGTTTGGAGAAGAAGATATATAATGAGGCTGTACAGATTGCTAGGGTAATTGAATCCAGTCAAAGAGACAGCTTCTTTGCTCAAAGCAGGTGACTGAAGAAGCCTGCTACTGAGACTTCAGGTGGAGGCAATACTAGACCATTCCGCCCATACAGGGCTTAGTCCACTGTGGTGCCTGCAAGGAACACTACTGCACCACCACCGTCACAGTTTGTTGGACAGAACCCAAACATTAAATGTTTCAACTGTCAGCAATTGGGTCATTATGTGAGGACCTGTACTCTACCCAAGAAGCAACTGCCGTAGCAAGGAAAGGTATTTACAGTCACCACTGAAGAGGCAGCTGCATCACCTGATGTGGTTACTGGGACTGTAAATATAGCTGGTATACCTGCCAGAGTACTCTTTGACTCTAGGGCCACGTACTCCTTCGTTTCTATTTCGTTTGGGAAGTGAATGAAATTACCTATCAAGTGTTTGAACCCAAGCTTGATAGTTCGCTCTCCGTTGGGAGTCGAAGTGATGTTGAATGAATACTATGGGCCGTATACAGTTAGTATTGAGGGCCAAAACCTAGAAGCAAATCTGGTTCTACTCGAGATGGCAAACTTTGACGTCATCTTGGGAATGGATTGGCTAGGCCATCATTCGGCTAGCTTATTATGTGGTGAAAGGAAACTTGTGCTTAAAGATGAGAAAGGGAAAGAGTTTAGCTTCACTGGGACCAAGCTACCTAGGAAGCGGAAGCTAATCCTCTCCACCCTAAAAGCTAAGGGATGCTTAGAGGAGGGAGGAGTGGGGTACTTAGTGTCTGTGGTCGACATAACTATTGTGGTGCCAAAGATGGAAGATCTAGACGTGGTACGAGAGTTTCCAAACGTATTTCCAGAAGATCTACCAGGTCTACCTTCAGACAGGGCAACAGAGTTCGTGATAGACCTGATGCCAAGGTCGGCGTTGGTGTCTAAAGCACCATACAGGATGGTCCCTACAAAATTAAAGGAGTTGAAGACCCAATTACAAGAAATACTAGATAAGGGTTTCATACGACTAAGCATATCGCCATGGGGAGCACCTATATTGTTCGTTAAGAAGAAGGACGGTAGTGTACGGCTATGTATCGACTATCGAGAGCTGAACAAGTTAACCATCAAGAACAGATATCCTTTACCAAGGATCGATGATCTATTCGATCAGTTGCAGGGTGCAAAGGTTTTCTCGAAGATTGATCTTAGATCAGGGTATCACCAATTGAAGATCAAGGCCGCAGATATTCCAAAGACTGCTTTCAGGACAAGGTATAGACATTATGAGTTCCTTGTAATGTCATTTGGATTGACTAACGCTCCAGCGTCGTTCATGGAACTCATGAACCGAGTGTTTCATGACATATTGGACACTTCGGTCATCGTATTCATTGATGACATATTGGTCTACTCACAAGACAAGGAGACTCATGCAACACATTTGAGAGTAGCCCTACAACGGCTGAGAAGAGAGAAGCTTTATGCCAAGTACAAGAAATGTGAATTTTGGCTGAAAGAAGTGGCCTTCTTGGGTCACGTAGTGTCTGCAAATGGTATCAAGGCAGATCCAAGCAAGATCGCAGCTATAGTAGGATGGGATGCACCAAAATCAGTTGCGGAGATTCGTAGTTTCCTTGGATTGGCTGGTTACTATAGAAGATTCGTGGAAGACTACTCAAGGATCACCGTTCCACTTACCAGACTAACCAAGAAGGGAGAAAAATTCATATGGACAGATGAGTGCGAGAAGTGTTTTCAGACTTTGAAGTCAAGACTAGTCTCTGCACCTATTTTGACCATCCCAGCACTAGGCTTGCCGTTCACCTTATATACGGATGCCTCAGGGTTAGGTCTTGGATGTGTGTTGATGCAAGGAGAATAGGTAATTGCTTACGCATCAAGACAGTTGAAAGAGCATGAGAAGAATTATCCTACGCATGATCTGGAGTTAGCTGCAGTCATTCACGCAATCAAGACTTGGAGACACTACCTTTATGGTGAAAAGTTTCAGATTAAATCGGATCGCAAGAGCTTAACAGACCTTTTCACTCAGAAGGACCTGAATATGAGACATAGGAGATGGCTGAAATTATTGAAAGATTATGATTGTGACATCCAGTACCATTCGGGTAAGGCAAATGTTGTGGCTGATGCCATAAGCCAAAAGTGGGCATCGAAGCCTGAGGCAGGACCTAGTACAAATGCTGCATTATGTGCTGCAGCTTAAAGCTCAATAGAGAATGATGAAGAGTATATATTTGAAACTGCAGGAGATCCAGTGGAACAGAGCTTAATTCATAAGTTCACGTTGATGTTCGCAGCCTTGAAAATCTCATCGGATCTAATAGATGAGGTCAAAGTAGCAATCCTACAGGATCTACACCTTAAGACTGTGCAAGAAGATCTAGAAAAGGGTAAAAGTAACCCTGACTTTACCTTGGATTCAGACAAGGTACTTAGGTATCTTGGATGATTATGTATACCTAAGAGTGAGAACTCAAATATTAGAGACAGAGTTATGACAGAAGCTCATTACACCCCATATTCGGTACATCCAGGAAGCACCAAGATGTACCATGATTTAAGAAGATTATATTGGTGGAGGGGTATGAAAGCGGACGTAGCTCGGTTTGTATTCCAATGTCTGAATTGCCAGCAAGTTAAAGCAGAAAGACAGAGACCCGCAGGTTGCTACAACCACTACCGGAGCTAGCATGGAAGTGGGATTGTATCACAATGGATTTTGTCACTGGCCTATCCTTGACACCAAGGTCAGTGGATGCAGTATGGGTTATAGTCGATCGACTTACCAAGACAGCTCGATTCATCGCTATCAGACCTCAGTATACCATGGAGAAGCTGGCCAAGCTATATGTGGATAATATAGTCAGACTTCATGGCATCCCAGAAAGTATAGTATCTGACAGAGATCTCCGTTTTACATCAAAGTTCTGGGAAAGATTACAGAAAGCAATGGGAACCAAGTTGAAGTTTAGCACAACTTTTCATCCTCAGATAGACGGGCAGTCAGAAAGAACTATTCAAATCTTAGAAGATATGCTCAGAGCATGTGCTCTAGATTTCAAAGGAGCTTGGGACGAGAAGCTATCGCTCATCGAGTTTGCTTATAACAACAGTTATCAGGCTACGATCCAGATGGCTCCATATGAAGCACTCTATGGGAAGAAATGTCGTACACCTCTGTTATGGAATGAGGTGGGAGAGAGAAGAATTGTAGGACCGGAGTTCGTCAAAGAAACTTGTCGAGTGATTGATCAAATCAAGGAAAGAGTGAAGACAACTCAAGTTTGACAAAAGCACTATGCAGATAATCGACGTTGAGATCTGAAGTTTGTAGTGGGTGATAAAGTATTCTTGAAGATATCACCTGTGCGAGGTCTGAAATGGTTTGGTAAGAAGGGGAAGCTATGCCCAGGTATATGGGACCATACGAGATTTTGACCAGACGTGGCAATGTGGCATATCAACTGGCTCTACCACCATCCATGTCAAGCGTTCATGATGTGTTCCATGTATCTTTATTGAAGAAGTATGTGAGGGATCCATCACACATCTTGACAGCAGACCCACCAGATTTGACAAAGGACTTAACATTTGAAGTAATACCTGTGATGCTCACAAGCCGAAAGGTACAACATCTTCGAAGCAAGGATATCCACTACGTCAAAGTGCATTGGAAAAGCCAAGATGTAGAAGAAATTAGTTGGGAGGAAGAGAATGCGATGCGAAAGGAATACCCTAACCTTTTTGATGACCAAGGTATGTTTAAATTTCGAGGCCGAAATTTATTTTAAGGGTAGGGGAGTTGTGAAACCTACATGCCAATTTTGGGGACGAAATTTCTTTTAAGGGTGGGGGAGTTGTAAGACCCGCACTCCATGAACCCGATCTAAACCTTGAATTCATATCGTAACAGGTCTTCTAATCATCACCGGGTCAGACGGGACGAGCGGATGACAAATAGGTACGAAACGGACCGAATTAAGTATGGATTAATTCATACCGGTCGATGGTTCCGGTCTTGGTACCGGTCGACCGGTATAGTCTGCGTAGCAGACCACTAAGATCCGAAAACGGATCTCTGCGGGTCCTACTTTCCAAATTTCAAACCGAAGGACTTTCCTAATACTAGGAGGCTTCCTAAACCTAAACCTAGCCTATATAAACCCCACTAAACATTCCAAAACCTCTTCCATGATCCTCACAAACCCTAGAAAGGAGAAAGAGGCTGAAGAAGGAGAAGAAGCTAGGAAGGAAAGGGAAGAGCCGACATTGCTGTTCGACGAAGAACAAGTTACCGCAAGTCAACGGTAAGTGCTCAAACCTTCCTCTACCATAGGTAATCTAGAATGGTTAATTGTAGTTGGATCAATACCATGCAAAGCGAGGTATTGATCTAAACCCTGTTTTTGGCGAGAAACCCTAATTTAGTTGATAAACCCTAGATTCAAGTTCTAGGTTGAGACCATCGAAACTAGGACTTGAATGGAGTTGGAAACAACTCCAACTCAATGTTCAAACCTAGAATGTGTAGGAGAAACCCTAGGATCAATAGGGGGTGACCGACAAAAGTCGAGAAACCGGACGTATGGTCTTCCGGAGACATACCAGTCAACCAAACTGGTCCCACCATATGTGACCGGTACTGCGATCGGTACTTCCTGGGGACTGGTCTGTGGGGGCTGGTCGACCATACCGGTCGCAGGTTTCCCCACGTCTTGCGATCGGTACGGACCGTCGGCTCGGAGATGTGTTTTGCCATTGTTGGTTTTTTGACCAACGTAAACCTATTCTAACTAAACCCTAATATCGTATAGGACCTTGTGATAGAACTTTTGGACCTTGCGATGCGGAGCAAGCTATCAAACAAGCGTCAGGTAAGGGAATCTGACCTAAACCCTATTAATTAATAACAGTAAAAAATTGTTAATAATTATGATTTTGTGGATTGATGTTTGTGCATTCTCGCATGTCATCCTTTACTTTCAGTTATTATTATTGTTCATGCATACTTTCTATGCTAGGTTGTGACTGTTAGGCATGTGATTGTTTTCGTTGGTGTATGGAATGGGAAGGGCCTGGGGTCTGGGATCATTCCTTATACTAGCACCTTTTCGTATCGTTCTGTCTTAGCATGCTTGGTGCGGGTAGGGTATCAGGGGGAGGGAGTGGCACTGTGGTCTCCGGCCTGGCCACTAGACTCTAGCTCTATCTCTATGCCGTAGGGAGCTACGCTGGGACAGGGCCTACTGTGATGACATGTAGGATTGGTTAGTTGCAAGTCCAGTTTGCAAGCCTTCACCAATATGGGCTTACGTGTTGGTATGGATAGAGTATCAAGGGAGGTGTTGGCGGTGTTTGATCCGTACGCCTTAGCTCTATCTCAATTCCATGATAGGGTGCATGTGGGATGGCAGTGGTGTTTGATCCATTGGGCAGCTTCACACACTCGTGTATAGAGGTGCGATGGCCGATAATCCTTTCTATAGCACATTGCAAACTTAAAATCAGACCATGAAGTTAATGTTACTTATGCATATGTTTATTGCAATGTCTGAATTTCTTACTGAGCTAAGTTGTGAGCTCACCCTTGTTTACACACTATTTTTAAATGTTGATGCAGGTTACACAGTGGAGGATTACGTGGACACTCCAGTGTATGGAGGCATGGCTGCCCTGGACATGCAAGTAGGAGAGGACGAGCATGACGCTTCATGCGAGTGCCCTTTCTGCGTGTACCTTTAGGATTTGATTTTAATTTATTCTATTTATTTTCGGTTGGAAATACCGTGATGTAAAGATATTTATTTAAGTTTTGGGAATTTGAATAACTTGATATTTTATTTAAATTTATCAATAGATTACTTAGTTCATTCTATTTAAGACTTCCACTGTATTTATTATATTCTGATTGTGGTTATGTGCAATGGTTTGTATGAGTGGACACGGTCTTATTGAGATCCCGGTGTGAACCTGTCACACCCCAATTCTGAACCAACCAGAATGGTGGGAGTGAACCGTCACTGAACCAACGGTTCACACCAGGATCTCTATTAGACTGTGTTCACTCATTCAAACCATTGCACATAACCACAATCAGAATATAATAAATACAGCGGAAGTCTTTAAATAAATGAACTAAGTAATCTATTGATAAATTTAATAAAATATCTAATTATTTAATGACCAAAACTTAAATAAATATTTTTACATCAACTGTATCCCAACACAAAAATAACTGAAATAAATAAAATAAAACCCTAAAGGTACACGCAAAAAGGGCACTCGCATGAAGCGTCATGCTCGTCCTCTCCTGCTTGCACATCCAAAGCAGCAACACCTCCATACGCCGAAGCGTTCACGTAGTCGTCCACCGTGTAACCTGCATCAACTTCTAAAAATGGTGTATAACAAGGGGTTAGCTCACAACTTAGCTCAGTAAGACAATCAGACAGTGTATCAATATTATATGCATGAGTAACAATCATTTTATGCGGTGGTCTGGTTTAAGTTTGCAATGTGCTATAGAAAGGGTTGGTGGCCACCGCACCTCTATGCACGAGTGTGTAGCATCGCACAGTAGATCACACCGCTGTCGACCCACATGCACCCATCATGGAATAGAGATAGAGCTAAGGCATCCACTACCTCCCCTGATGCTCTACCCATACCAATACATAAGCCCCTACTGGCTAGGGCTTGGAAACTGGGCTTGCAACTAACCAATCCTATATGTCATCACAGTAGGCTCTATCCCAGTACAGCTCCCTACGGCATAGAGATAGAGCTAGAGCACGGTGGCCAGGCCGGAGACCACAGTGCCACGACCTCCCCCTGATGCCCTACCCGCACCAAGCATACTAAGACAGAATAATACGCAAGTAGACTCTATCCCAACATAACTCCCCTACGGATAGAGATAGAGCTAGAGCGTGGTGGCTAGGTCGGAGACCACAGTGCCACAACCTCCCCCTGATGCCCTACCCGCACCAAGCATGCTAAGATAGAACTACGAAAAAGCTGCTTGTGTGAGGAATGATCCCAGACCCCAGGCCCTTCCTATTCCACACACCAACGAAAACAATCACATGTCTAGCAATCACATCCTAGCATAGTGAGTATGCATGAACAATAATAATAGCTGAAAGTAAAGGATGACATGCAATATGCACTAACACCAATCCACATATTCATTGTTATTTACAACAGTTTACTATCCATTAATTAGGGTTTAGGTCTGATTCCCTTACCTGACGCTTGTTTGATAGCTTGCTCCATGTCGCAAGATCCAAACGTGCTATCACAAGGGCCTACATAATATTAGGGTTCAATTAGAATAGTTTCTTAGGGTTTACGTTGGTCGGAAACCAACGAGGTTCCAAAATACACCTCACAGAGCTGACCGATCGCTGGTACCGGTCTCCGCTCTGTGGGGAAAACTGGCGACCGGTATGGTCAGCCGGTCCCCACAGGCCACTCCCCGAGAGGTACCGGTTGTGGTACCGATTGCATGACCTGCGACCGGTATGGTCGATCGGTATGTCTCCGAAAGACCATACACTTGGTTTTTCGACTGCCGTCGATCATTCTCTATTGATTCCAGGGTTCCTCCAACACATTCTAAGTCTGAGCTTTGAGTTAGAGTTGTTTCCAACTCCGTTCAAGTCTAGTTTTGATGGTATTCATCCTAGAACTCAAATATAGGGTTTAACGATTAAATTAGGGTTTAACGACAAAGTAGGGTTTAGGTCAATACCTGCTTTGCATGGTATTGATCCAAGCAACCCAACCATCCTAGAGTCATAATCTGAGAGGAAGGGTTTAAACACTTACCGTCGACTGGCGTAAGGTGTGCGTCATCGAACGGCAACGGCGGCTCTTCTTCTTCTTCTTAGCTCCTTCTCCTTCTCCAATCTCCTTCTCCTCTCTACGGTTTGTGAGGGTAAATGGAAGGGATTCTAGGAGGTTTAAAGGGGTTTAAATAGGCTAGGAATTAGGTTTAGGAAGCCTCTTAGGATTAGGAAAGTCTTAGGATTCAGAATTAGGAATGTGGGACCCGTAGAGATCCAATTCTGGATCTTGGTAGTCTGCTGCGCAGACCATACCGGTCGACCAGTACCAAGACCGGTACCATCGACCAGTATGAGTAAAATCATACTTATTTGGTCTGTTTGGTCCAATTTCGTACCTGATTGTCATCCGCTCGTCCCGTCTGGCCCGGTGATGATCGGAAAACCTGTTACGTCATGAAATCAAGGTATAGATCGGGTTTATGGAGTGCGGGTCTTACAACTCCCCCACCCTTAAAAGAAATTTCGTCCTCGAAATTTGCATGTAGGTTTCACAACTCCCCCACCCTTAAAAGAAATTTCGGCCTCAAAACTTAAACGTACCTTGATCGTCGAAAAGGTTAGGATACTCCTTTCTCATCACGCTCTCCTCCTCCCAAGTAATTTCTTCGACATCTTGGCTTTTCCAATGCACTTTCACATAATGGATATCCTTGCTTCGAAGTTGCTGTACCTTTCGGCTTGAAAGCATCATAGGTACCACTTCAAATGTTAAGTCCTCTGTCAAGTCTGGGGGGTCTGCTGTCAAGTTATGCGATGGATCCCTGACATACTTCTTCAATAATGATACATGGAACACATCATGAACGTGTGAGGACAATGGGAAATCGATGTGATCCTCCTCGGGATGAAAATGTATCCTGTATCGATGAAGATCGATTTGTTCTGTTGGAGTCGCCACCTAGATTAAGGTCTAGGACCTCTAAAAATGTAGCCTCACCCTAAGGTAAGACTTCTATTGACTCGTGACCCAATGTATCGATTCTTTGGTCTGCAAGAGATCGGGTAAGTATTTAGGGTACGATTATGGGAAGGTGTTAGGCACCCAAACCGCCCGATCAATATCGGCCTCCTAAACTTTCCTTAAATTCTAATTTTGACTATGCTTGGTCAACTGGATGACTAGGGTTCAATGGGGGATGTCCTAACCCATGTTGCTAAGTTGTTCTAACCTAGGGTTCAGCCAATCATGTTTTAAAGTAAATAAACAAGTAAATGTAATGTACAATATTATACAGTGAACCGAACCAACGATGGTTCAGTCTTGGACTGAATCTAAGATGTGTAAGACATCTCAAACTGCCTACGTATTCCAATCCTGGAAATCAAGTCCAAAAACGTAGTTCGATATGGTTTTTGTGATTAATGATTATGGAAGTGATTTATGCATGTGCTTCAATTAGATTCTTTGTTTAAGTTGAAGTTTATGTTGGATGTATGGTTGATGGGTGGCTTTGTACCGTATTTAGGATTCCCAAATTGCTTACGTATTCTAGGGTTTTCCCTAGAAATCAGGTACGACGTAGTTCGAAATTTGTGAGAGTCAGATTTGGAATGTGTACCAAATCCTTCCATTTTTTGTCAATAGGATCTAGGGATGAGACCTAAATTCCTACCATTTTTATTTGGGATGTGTACCAAATTATTTCCATTTTTGTCAATAGGATCTAGGGATGAGACCTAAATTCCTACCATTTCTTTTTGGGATGTGTACCAAATTATTTCCATTTTTATGAATAGGATCTAGGGATGAGACCTAAATTCCTACTATTTTTATTGTTTCTATTTTTATCAATAGGATTTAGGGATGAGACCTAAATTCCTACCATTTTTATTGTTTCCATTTTTAGGTTTTTAGGGTTTCCTATCCCTTTTCATTGTGATTTTCATTTTTTAAGGTTTTCTACCCTAATTGCTATTTTTCCATTTTTAGGGTTTTTTTACCCTAATTGTTCAATTAATTCCATTTTAGGGTGTATCTTGCCCTAGTTGCTATTTTTCTATTTTTTTTCTTTCCAAAACAAATATGGCAAATGAAAACATTCCAACTATAGCAGTGGTAGTATTCCAAATATAGCAGTGTGCATCCAAACATGACAGTAATCATCCAATATAGCATGTGAGCAAGTGTAGCAGACAAATATGGCAATAAGCGTGTGTAGCATTCCAATCATGGCAATGTGATTATTCCAATTATGGCAGTGTGATCATTCCAATTATGGCAGTGTGATCATTCCAATTATGGCAGTGTGACCAATCCAATTATGGCAGTGTGACCATTCCAATTATAGTAGTGTATGCATACGAGCATCCAAACATAGCATGTGAACAAATATAGCATCAAATATGGCATGTGAGAAACAACCAAAGCATATGAGAATCAATCAAAACATGATGGAACACGCAGCAAGATGACAGCTTTGTCAGGCTGGACCAAAATGGGCACATAGGGCACTGTACTTACTCAAAAAATTCTTAAAAGATATCCTCGGAAAGAGGACTCAGAGGCCAACATTTTGTCTCAAGGAAGCTAATCCTAAAAGAGAACATAGGCAGGTCGAAACCATTCCCCAAGTACAGGCAAATACACTGGTCAGGTCTGTTCCAGATTTTTGACCAGTTGCACCATAAATTCCAAATAAAATTCTATTCTTAATGAAAATTAAATACAGACATATGTCTATGTAGATAACTGTCTTATCTAAAATTTCATTAAGAAAAAAAAGTTAAACATCATGACAGATCTGAAATCAAAGCACTATGCACTTAAAAATTGATATCAATTCAACAAAAAATGTAAAAAATATGAAACTAGTGCCATTTTTTAGAATACTTTCATGTCTAAAAAGTTCATGTTAAGTGGATTTTCAGATTATGGCCATAAGACCTTTGTCTAGAGACTTTCCGATGGAGGATTGCATTACATCCGAGAAAAATAGCAATGTCAAAGACAAATTTTTTGATATATTTTTCCAATTCCAAATGGAACAAAATTTTTATGATAGTCTTCTAGAATATCAGAGAGACTCCCATAAAATTTTGGGCTTCAAAAGCTTAGAAAAAATACATATTATGTACGTCCTAAGTTTGAACCCTAAATCTGGAATTTTCAGATCAGAAAATCACTTTATGAAATTTACAAAAAACGTCAAACATCATTGTATATCAATCAAAAATTCATCATTGAATAGCTTAGAAAAATTATAATTCATGAAAAATGTTAGACATAGGCATCCTAACATTAGCAAGCATGTAATAGAGCATTCATGATTGAGATTTCATGAAAATTAGCATTTTCCAAGTAAAATTGGCATTCGAGCATTATAACGACCTCTAAATTTGTTTAGAGTACTAACCTTGGGCTCAAATTGAGCGAAACCGTTGATGAAGGGTGATTGGAGGTTGTATCAACCCCCTTTGAATGTGAATCCTCCTTCTCCTTTCTTCTGCTTCTTTCTCTCTTCTCTTTCTCTCTTTTCTTCTTCTCTTTTCTTTCTTTTCTCTTTTCTCTCTCTTTCTTTCTCCCTCTTTCACGTTTTCTCTCTCTCACTCACGTTTTTCTCTCCCTCACCCACGTTCTCCTCTCTCTATGGTCTGGAAAAAAGCCACCTTTCCTCTCTCTTCTCTTGCCTATTTATAATTTTTCTCTCATTTTCTAGAAGATCCTTCTTTCCTTTCTTCTTTTTCTAGAAAATCTTTTTTTCTTCCTTTTTCTTCTTTCCTTTCTTCTTTTCCTTCCTTTTTCTCTTCTCCTTCTCCATTGCACACGTTCTCTATCTCTCCCTCTTCTAGAAAATCCTCTCCTCCTCTTTCCTTCTTCTCTCTTCCTTCCTTTTCTTCTTTTTTCTAGAAATTTTTTTTTTCATTTTTTCTTCTTTCCTTTCTTTTCTTCCTTCCCACGTTTTTTCTTCTTCCTTTCTTTCATTTTTCTGATTCTTCTTCTAGAAAACCCCTTCTCTCTTTCCTTTCTCTCCTTCATTCTTCTAGAAAAAATCCTTCTCTCTTTCCTTTCTTCCTTCTTTCCTTTTCTTCTTCCTTCTCTTCCTTCCTTTTTTCTTTTCTCCCTCTCTTTTCACGTTTTCTTTCTTAGAAAACATTTCCTTTTTTTTTTCTTTTTTCTTTGCTTTTTCCTTTCTTTTTTCTTTCTTTCTTTCTCCTCTCTCTCTTTCACGTTTTCTTTCTAGAAACGTGAAGGGAAATCTTTCCCCCTTTTTTTTTCTTTTCTTTTTCTTTTATTTCTCTCTCTTTCCTTTTTTCTTTCTCCCATTCTCTTTCCTATGGCCTCTCTTTTCTCTCTCTTTCTACGGCCTCACTTTCCTCTCTTTCCTAATACATACATATATATATATAATATATCCATAAGATATGTATATCTATATATGTATACATATATATATAAATATATTAATACATATAATATATCCATAAGATATGTATATCTATATATGTATACATATATATATATATATAAATGTATTAATACATATAATATATCCATAAGATATATATATGTATTATATACAATAATATATTATACATTATACATATATAAAAGAAATGCATGCCTATGGACTGACATAACTTGGTCTGGATTGGTCTGAGCTGGGCCGAGCTAAGTTAGACTAAGCTGGATTAAGCTGGTTTGGACTAAGGTTGATATTTCATAGTCCATTTCTGTCACCCTTCCATATGAAATTTTTTGATAGCATCTGTTCCAAATTTTCTACGTTCACTTTGTAGAACATTAAAAATAAGGAATATTGGAGCTTGAATCATCTCATTTGGAAATGAAATGGCCAACCTATGAATTTTTGAAGTTTAAGCGGGCTAATTATCGATAATTTATCTGACCATTTCGCATGAGACTCTTCAGAGACTTCTTGTCTGAAATCCATTACGTCCACTTCGTAGAACATCATGAATGAAGAATAGTGGTCTTAGAATCATCTGAATCCGACGTGGAACGGAAAAGATATGAAGCTTTGAAGTTCTAACGATAACTTTGCATGCAAGCTTGCATGGGACCCACTGGTGACTTATACCCGGGATTTTTTTACTTCCACTTTGTAGAACATCATGAATGAAGAATAATGGTCTTGGAATCATCTGAATCCGATGTCGGATGATCAAGATATGATGATTTGAAATTCAAACAATCCGACTTAGGATAATTTGCATGAAGGCCCCTGGGATTATTATTATTTATAATAATTTCAGAAACCTCCCTTATATGTATCATTCGACTAAAATGATCATATCTTCTTTATTTGATATCAGAATTGAGCAATAATGGTCTCATTTCGAAGATAATTCTATGACCTATGCATCCATGCAGAATTATAACCCATGACCTTGCTGTGGACCCATTGAAAACTTCCTCAAATTCACAAACCCATTGAAAACTTCATCAAATTCACAGTAAAAAATCCAAACTTTCGATCATCTTTCTCCTTTTGTTGTCCACACGCCCGCAGAACTTTGTTTAGCTGGAATGGCAAAAATGGGGTGCTTACAGAACGCTTGACATAGATGGTGGTAGAGCCAATTGATATGCCACATTACCACGTCTGGTCAATATCTCGTATGGTCCCATATACTGGGGCATAGCTTCCCCTTCTTACCAAACCGTTTCAGACCTCGCACCGGTGACATCATCAGGAATACCTTGTCACCCACTGCAAACTCCAGCTCTCGACGTTGGTTATCTGCATAGTGCTTCTGTCGAACTTGAGCTATCTTCACTCTTTCCTTGATCTGATCAATCACTCGACAAGTTTCTTCAATGAATTCCGGTCTTACAATTCTTCTTTCTCCCACCTCATTCCATAACAGAGGTGTACGACATTTCTTCCCATAGAGTGCCTCATATGGAGCCATCTGAATTGTAGCCTGGTAGCTATTATTATAAGCAAACTCGATGAGCGATAGCTTCTTGTCCCAAACTCCTTTGAAATCTAGGGCACAAGCTCGGAGCATATCTTTTAAAATTTGAATAGTTCGTTCTGACTGCCCGTCCGTCTGAGGGTGAAAAGCTGTACTAAATTTCAACTTTATTTCCATAGCTTTCTATAATCCTTCCCAAAACTTTGATGTAAAACGGGGATCTCTGTCAGATACTATACTCTCTGGGATGCCATGAAGTCTGATTATATTATCTACATATATCTTGGCCAGCTATTCCATGGTATACTGAGGTCTGACCGCAATGAATCGAGCTGTCTTGGTAAGTCGATCGACTATAACTCAAATTGCATCCACCGACCTTGGTGTCAAGGGTAGGCCAGTGACGAAATCCATTGTGATACAATCCCACTTCCATGCAGGTTCCGATAATGGTTGTAGTAAACCTACGGGTCTCTGCTTTTCTGCTTTAACTTGTTGGAAATTTAGACATTGAAATACGAAACGAGCTATATCTGCTTTTATACCCCTCCACCAATATAATCTTCTTAAATCATGGTACATTTTGGTGCTTCCTGGATGTACCGAGTATGGAGTGTAATGAGCTTCTATCATAACTCAATCTCTGATATTTAAGTTCTCACTCTCAGGTATACATAATCGTCCACGATACCTAAGTACCTTGTCTGAATCCAAGGTAAGGTCAGGATTGCTGTTACCTTTCTCTAGATCTTCTTGTACAGTCTTGAGGTGTGGATCCTGTAGGATTGCTACTTTGACCTCATCTATGAGATCCGATGAAATCTTCAAGGCTGCGAACATCAATGTAAACTTATGAATTAAGCCCTATTCCACTGGATCTCTTGCAGTCTCTATTATATACTCTTCATCATTCTCTGTTGAGCTCGAGGCTACAGCACATAATGCAGCATTTGTACTTGGTCCTGCCTCAGGTTTCAATGCCGACTTTTTGCTTAAGGCATCAGCCACAACATTTGCCTTACCCGGATGGTACTGGATGTCACAGTCATAATCTTTTAATAACTCCAACCATCTCCTCTGTCTCATATTCAGGTCCTTTTGAGTGAAAAGATAGGTTAAGCTCTTGTGATCTGACTTAATCTGGAACTTTTCACCGTAGAGGTAGTGTCTCCAAGTCTTGATTGCATGTATTACCGCTGCTATCTCCAAGTCATGTGTAGGATAATTCTTCTCATGCTCTTTCAACTGTCTTGATGCGTAGGCAATCACCTGTTCTCCTTGCATCAATACACATCCAAGACCCAACCCTGAAGCGTCTGTATATAGGGTAAACAGTATGCCTAGTGCTGGGATGGTCAAGATACGTGCAGAGACTAGTCTTGACTTCAAAGTTTGAAAGCATTTCTTGCACTCATCTGACCATATAAACTTCTCTCCCTTCTTGGTTAGTCGGGTAAGTGGAACGGCGATCCTTGAGTAGTCTTCCATGAATCTTCTATAGTAACCAGCCAATCCCAGGAAACTACGAATCTTTGCAACTGATTTTGGTGCTTCCCATCCTACTATAGCAGCTATCTTACTTGGATCTACCTTGATACTGTCTTCAGATACTACGTGGCCCAAGAAAGCCACCTCCTTCAGCCAAAATTTACACTTCTTGAACTTGGCATAAAGCTTCTCCCTTCTCAGCCGTTGTAGGGCTGCTCTCAAATGTGTTATATGAGCCTCCCTGTCCTTTGAGTAGACCAATATGTCATCGATGAATACGATGACCGAAGTGTCCAACATGTCATGAAACACTCGGTTCATCAGTTGCATGAACGACGCTGGGGCATTGGTCAACCCGAACGACATAACTAGAAACTCATAATGCCCATACCTTGTCTTGAAAGCAGTCTTTGGAATATCTCCGGCCTTGATCTTCAATTGGTGATACCTTGATCTGAGATCAATCTTCGAGAAAACCTTTGCACCCTGTAACTGATTTAACAGATCATCGATCCTAGGCAAAGGATATCGATTCTTGATGGTTAACTTGTTCAGCTCTCGGTAGTCAATACATAGCCGTACGCTACCGTCCTTCTTCTTGACGAACAATACAGGTGCTCCCCATGGTGATATGCTTGGTCGTATGGAACCCTTATCTAGCACTTCTTGTAACTGGGTCTTCAACTCCTTGAGTTCAGTAGGGGCCATCCTATATGGTGCTTTAGACATTGGTGCCGACCCTGGCATTAGGTCTATCACGAACTCTGTAGCCCTGTCTGGAGGTAGACCTGGGAGATCCTCTGAAACACATCTGGAAACTCTCGTACCACATCTATATCTTCCGTCCTCGACACCTCAGCAGTGATGTCGACCACAGACACTAGGTACCCCACTCTTCCCTTCTCTAAGCATCTCTTAGCTTTTAGGGCAGATAAGATCAGCTTTCGCTTCCTGGGTAACTTGGTCCCGGTGAAGCTATACTCTTTTCATTCCTCGTCTTTAAGCACAAGCTTCTTTTCACCACATAATAAGCTGGCTGAATGATGGCCTAACCAATCCATTCCCAAGATGAGATCAAAGTCTGCCATCTCGAATTGAACCAGATTAGCTTCTAGATCTCGACCGTCAATGCTAACTGTACATGGTTCAAAATATTTGTTCAACGCTACTTCGACTCCTAGTGGGGAGCGAACTATCAAGCTTGGGTTTAGATGCTTGATAGGTAATTCCATTTGCTTCCCGAAAGAAATAGAAACAAAAGAGTGCGTGGCCCCAGAGTCAAAGAGTACTCTGGCAAGTATACCAGCTATAATTACAATCCCTGAAATTAATTATCCCTTAGTTCTACATGCTCACACACAATAAAATTGTAAGCTAAATAGGAAGGGATAGAATCATACCAGTGACCACATTAGGTGATGCGGCTGCCTCTTCAGTGGTGACAGCAAATACCTTTCCTTGCTGTGGAGGTTGTTTCCTAGGTAGAGTGCAGGTCTTTGCAATATGACCCAGTTGCTGACAGTTGAAACATTTAATGTTCAGGTTTTGTCCAGCGAACTGTGGCGGCGGTGGTGCAGTAGTGTTTCTTACAGGCACCATGGTGGACTGAGCCCTGTATGGGCGGAAGGATCTATTATTACCGCCACCTGAAGTCTCAGTAGCCGGTCTCTTCAGTCCCCTGTTTTGAGCAAAGAAACTGTCCTTTTGACTTGATTCAATCACTCTAGCAACCTGTACAGCCTCATTATATACCTTTTTCTCCATACCCAAGATATGCTCTCTAATGCTTTCACGCAGTCCCATGGTGAACCTACGGGTCTTGGTTTCTTCTTCTTGCATGCTTGTCGGTGCAAAGAAAAATAGCTCTTCGTACCTTTGCTGGTAAGCATCCACAGTCGACTGAGACTGCTGTAGGTTGTTGAACTCTTTCTCCATCTGATCTTTAAAGCTCTTTGGAAAATATTAATCAAAGAAGGCTCCCTTGGACACTGCCCAATCAATTTGAGTGTGCTTTGTCTCCAAATATGCCCGTGTAGAATTCCTCCAAGCGTTTACATCCTCCTTGAGCATATGTGTGGCAAACAATACCTTCTCATCCTCAGAACATGTCATCAGACGAAAATTCTTCTCCATCTCTGCAACCCACTGTGCAGGCCACAGTGGTTTCCCTGGCTTCCCTGTGAATGTAGGGGGTTTCAGTTTTAAGAATCTATCCACTGCTCGACTCAGATCGTGCTGCCCCTGTGTATTCATTCCGTACCATGGTGGCGGGTATGGGTAGGCTCCCTGGTAAGCAGACGACGATGGAAACTGATGCGGTGGTTGTAAATTCTGTCCTTGGCCCATCGGCCCTGGGCTACCATCCGTTGGTAGTGTAGTATTATTCCTTCCAGACTCAGACGTACCTTCAGTGGGAACATAACCCGGTGGCCTGAACATCTTCAGCATCTAATTCAAGAATGTCTTCTGCTGAGCTTCCATCTGGTAAACCAGATTCATGACAATTGTCTTGGAGTTTGTATGAGGAGGGCCTGGTAAATTTGTGGGTGCCCTAGGAACCTGCCCTTCTCCACTCTCCGGGTTCTGGTTTTGCTCTTCAACATATCCAATTTCCACATTTTCCTCAGTTTGGCGCACCCTGGAGTGGTGGCGCTTTCGTGAGCCTCTACGACCGTTTCCGCCTACCATCTCAGATTATTCTCGTCTGGATCTGAGAAGAAAACATAACACATGAGATACAGTAGTATAATAATAGTAGTGTTAGTCTTGAACAATACAAGACGAAAATTCGAGATGTAAACTTAATTTAATAATTTTTTTTAAATTTTTCCGAAAAACATTTTCAGGCCCTTTTCCAGTTGACCGGTCGCGACATACCGGTCGCGACTCTGTAGAGGATTGGGCTACCGGTATAGTCGACAGGTCAGAATTTTATTCTGACCGAGACATAGCGGTCGCAGTACCCAGGGGGTACCGGTCGATCGGTATGGGCAAAACCGTCGACCGGTATGCCCAAACCCCTTTAAAATCGTGAAAAAGTGAGTTTTTCTCACTTTTTCTCTTCTTCTTTCTCTCCGGTGGTGATTTCTCTCTAGCTCCTGAGTTGCTACAGTCCGACCAGTGATCCTAGAAGTCATTTTCTTCCGATCAAGACTTAGAATATCGCCTCCAAGTAAGTTCTCTCCTTCCATTCATCATTTTCATATCGTTTTTCATGGTTTTAAACTTAAAAACTATGGTTTTCATTGATTGGAAGATTCTAACCATAGGAACTCTTTTCCTTCGGTTTAGAAAGGGTTTAGGGACCCCTAAGAGCAAAAGCCCTCAACTAATTTGAGGTTCCACCGAAAGGTTTTTGGAAAAATCAAAATTTTCTAGTTTTGACCTAGGTTTTGGCAAAAATCGATTTTTCTTAAATTTCCTAAATTTCTTGTTGTTTGTTCTATGTTTGGTTTCCATGAAGTGTATGGGGGTTACGTAAGTCCTCCTCCCCATGTTTTTTGGGTGAGTTCGAGGCTTTTTTTTAAATTTTCTGTCGTTTTGCTGTCGAAATTTTGACAATTTTAACATTTCTCCTTGTTTTTCCTTGTTTTGCAGCTCTAAGGGCTCCACGCAGAGGTGCTGGCAAGCACTCCTATGGTCTAGGCATGCACCTTCCCCACCCGCCTATACCATAGCTCGATGAGCATTGGTTTTGATCTGAGGCGGCACAAGCCCGCTTCCCATGGTTTGAAGGGAAGAATATCGAGTCTGGGCGGTGTGCCAATTTAGAGCAGTTGCAACGGTTCGATGTGGAAGCCGCTTTTGGCAGGCTTGGTTGGTTGCCTATCATCACATACACGACGACTACCCGTCCCAACCTCGTCAAACCCTTTTATGCCAACCTAGAAAGAGATGGAGACATCAACGACTTTAATCAATGTCGAGCGGTCCGCATCACCAGTTACGTCAAGGGTGTCCCCATCTCTTTCGACACTCACCAGCTTGCTGACCTCCTGGGGATTCCCAATGATGGGGACTTAGTCTACTGTGCCCCTAAGATGAAGGGCTTTCTCACTGACGATCTGCGCCAGGAGATCTCTGAGCAACTTCTCAACCCTGGGGCGCCCATGAAGGCTTCTAATTTGAAGCCCTTGCCTCGAGTTTATTGCCGCATCATCCAGCACAACATTGTGCCCCAGAGCGGCCATTATAGTGAGTTATCTTAGCTCACTCAGTACCTGACTTACTGCATTTGCACTGGGGAGCGAGTTTGCCATCCCTATATCATCATCAGAACCATGCATCAGTCTACACTACCTGGTCAGGTCAGTAATCTTCCTTATGGCCGGCTCATCAGCACTCTTTTACAACGACTACGAGTGAACATGAGGGGTGAGATCGCTGTGGAGGACACTATGACCTCTGACATCGACTGGGATGCCATCCTGCGGATGCAGATGGATAACCTGTCGATCAGCGATGAGGATTTGGTGGCTCGCCCTGGCCCACTCAGGAGGGTAGCAGCCGCGACAACAGCAGCAGCAGCAGCCAATGCTGCTCATGCAGCAGAGGCAGTGGGTGGTGATGAGGGTGGCGATGATCATATGGAGGATGTTCCAGCACCAGCACCACAGCCCACCTATGCAGCGGGACCATCTCAGCCTCCTCCCGACACCGTGATGGGTATGTTCACGGAGCTCGGGGACGCTCAGAGTGAGATGAGCCGTGACTTGGGGCACTTGGCTTGCACCCTCAGAGTCACTCAGGATCAGTTGCACTGGCTTAGGGTCGCTTACGAGTGGGATTATGATATTGCCGACCCCATTCCTCCTAGGCCCCCTACCCCATGATTGTCTTCTTATTTTTCTCTCTCTTTACAGTTTATATAATAGGGTAACTGTCCGACTTGTGGACCGTACCCTGTAGCACTTTTAACTTTATCACTCTTAAATGTTTTTAATAGTAATTTATGGTTTTTGGCCTATCTAGAGCATGTTCATTTGTTAATTTCATGTTTAGTATAATATGTTATGCTCTTTCTTATATAGTCTCAGGTATCAAAGAATGCTTAAGGTGTGTTCTTATTAAAGCTTTTAATTTTCCCTATCTCAGTTCATCGACTTAGTTAAGTGCAATATGATCTGTTGGATAGAGCCCGATGCTCTGATACCAAGTTGTCACACCCCAATTCTGAACCAACCAAAATGGTGTGAGTGAACCGTCACTGAACCAACGGTTCACACCAGGATCTCTATAAGACCGTGTCCACTCATACAAATCATCGCAGATAACCATAATCAGAATATAATAAATACAGCGGAAGTCTTTAAATAAATGAACTAAGTAATCTATTGATAAATTTAATAAAATATCCAATTATTCAATGACCAAAACTTAAATAAATATTTTTACATCAACTGTATCCCAACAGAAAAATAACTGAAATAAATAAAGTAAAACCCTAAAGGTACACGCAGAAAGGGCACTCGCATGAAGCGTCATGCTCATCCTCTCCTGCTTGCACATCCAAAGCAGCAACACCTCCGTACGCCGAAGTGTTCACATAGTCGTCCACCGTGTAACCTGCATCAACATCTAAAAATGGTGTATAACAAGGGGTGAGCTCACAACTTAGCTCAGTAAGACAATCAGACAGTGTATCAATATTATATGCATGAGTAACAATCATTTTATGCTGTGGTCTGGTTTAAGTTTGCAATGTGCTATAGAAAGGGTTGGCGGCCACCGCACCTCTATACACAAGTGTGTAGCATCGCACAATAGATCACACCACTGCCAACCCACATGCACCCATCATGGAATAGAGATAGAGCTAAGGCATCCACTACCTCCCCTGATGCTCTACCCATACCAATACATAAGCCCCTACTGGCTAGGGCTTGCAAACTGGGCTCGCAACTAACCAATCCTACATGTCATCATCGTAGGCTCTATCCCAGTACAGCTCTCTACAGCATAGAGATAGAGCTAGAGCATGGTGGCCAAGCCGGAGACCACAGTGCCACGACCTCCCCCTGATGCCCTACCCGCACCAAGCATACTAAGACAGAACAATATGTAAGTAGACTCTATCCCAACATAACTCCCTATGGCATAGAGATAGAGCTAGAGCGTGGTGGCCAGGTCGGAGACCACAGTGCCACAACCTCCCCCTGATGCCCTACCCACACCAAGCATGCTAAGATAGAACTACGAAAAAGGTGCTAGTGTGATGAATGATCCCAGACCCCAGGCCCTTCCCATTCCATACACCAACGAAAACAATTACATGTCTAGCAATTACATCATAGCATAGCGAGTATGCATGAACAATAATAATAGCTGAAAGTAAAGGATGACATGCAATATGCACTAACACCAATCCACATATTCATTGTTATTTATAACAGTTTACTGTCCATTAATTATTGGGGTTTAGGTCCGATTCCTTTATCTGACGCTCGTTCGATAGCTTGCTCCATGTCGTAAGATCCAAACGTGCTATCACAAGGTCCTGCATAATATTAGGGTTCAATTAGAATAGTTTCTTAGGGTTTACATTGGTCAGAAACCAACGAGGTTAAAAAATACACCTCACAGAGCTGACCGGTCGCATACCGGTCGCAGCTCTTTGGGGAAAACTGGCGACCGGTATGGTCAGCCGGTCCCCATAGGCCACTCCCCGAGAGGTACCGGTCACGGTACCGGTCGCATGACCTGCGACCGGTATGATCGACTGGTATGTCTCCAGAAGACCATACACTTGGTTTTTCGACTGTCGTCGATCATTCTCTATTGATTCCAGGGTTCCTCCTACACATTCTAAGTCTGAGCTTTGAGTTAGAGTTGTTTCCAACTCCGTTCAAGTCTAGTTTTGATGGTATTCATCCTAGAACTCGAATCTAGGGTTTAACGATTAAATTAGGGTTTAACGACAAAGTAGGGTTTAGGTCAATTCCTGCTTTGCATGTTATTGATCCAAGCAACCCAACCATCCTAGAGTCATAATGTGAGAGGAAGGGTTTAAACACTTACCGTCGACTGGCGTAAGGTGTGCGTCGTCGAACGGCAACGGCGGCTCTTCTTCTTCTTCTTAGCTCCTTCTCCTTCTCCAATCTCCTTCTCCTCTCTAGGGTTTGTGAGGTTCAATGGAAGGGATTCTAGGAGGTTTAAAGGGGTTTAAATAGACTAGAAATTAGGTTTAGGAAGCCTCTTAGGATTAGGAAAGTCTTAGGATTCAGAATTAGGAAAGTGGGACCCGCAGAGATCCAATTCCGGATCTTGGTAGTCTGCTGCGCAGACCATACCGGTCGACCGGTACCAAGACCGGTACCATCAACCAGTATGAGTAAAATCATACTTATTTGGTCTGTTTGGTCCGATTTTGTACCTGATTGTCATCTGCTCGTCCCGTCTGGCCCGGTGATGATCGGATGACCTGTTACGTCATGAAATCAAGGTTTAGATCGGGTTTATGGAGTGCGGGTCTTGCAGAACCGTTGGTTCAGTGATGGTTCACTCACACTTCTGGTTCAGCTGGAATTGGGGTGTGACACTGCTAGACCCTAGATCAATGGGGGACTGGCTGACATCCTCTCAGTGGATTTTCTTGGACTTCAAAGATGAGGGAGTTGATTTGCTTATTCCCTCAAGGGTGTATGATGACTCTGGTAACCTCGCCATATTTGGTGCTAGATCTTAGGAGTACGCTCTCTCTCTTGATGGATCAGAGGGCAACGGACGATTTTAAAATAGCATTTTACTAAAGGCATTGCTTTGGAGCCTATGGGGGACAAAGGCTGATGATTTGCTTGACTTCCCTAAGTATGGCTCTTTCTAGGATGAGAGAGGTTTTCCTTTCTTACGCAGGGCAGGCTAGGTATGGTTTGTATTTATGCCAATGTTACACATGTCCATTTGAACATATGAACAACTAGATTTTCCTATGAAGGGTAGATGAAGACAAAGCTTTAGGGTTTTCGGGTTGTATCTCCCTAATAAGGTTTCTCGGGTTATCCATCCCTAACTGAGGTTTCTTGGGTTGCCTATCCCTAACTATGGTTTCTCGAGATGCTTATCCCTAACTGAGGTTTCTCGGGTTGCCTATCCCTTACTGAGGTTTCCTTTTCTTCTTTTCTTAATTTTTCCATTCCCCCCTTTTTGTTTCAACTTTTCTTTTTCTTTTGCAAATCCCATCTTGGGTTGAACAAGGGGTCCTAATATGATGAGGATGTTGCCAATAGGTAGGGTCATATCCAATAGTCTGAAACTCTCAGGGGAAGTCCAAAAGGTATGATTCTTATGACTAATTTGGAATCTTATGATTCTTATGACTAATGGGCAATCTTGCCCCAGTGTTTAGGTTGGCATCTGCATGTATTGACAGGTAAGTAGCTATTTGAATCATTGCTAAAAGCAGCCTTAAGAAGACATAGTCACACACCAAAATTAGGATGGTGCCAAATTATGTTTTCCCTTTTTAGAGACAATCAGATGGAACACGTGTCTCAACAATCTATATCGAGATGTTAAATCAATCGTGACCATGTCTAGGCCTATAACCTCTAAGTCTATTGACAAGTATTAATGCTGAAGGTTCAGGAGGACTGATGAGAAACTGTCCAAGGGGTTTGGCCACTTGGAAGAGCTTTTGGTTGTTTATGTGGAATGGGATTATCTCACCAAGGATATCCCATTTTATTGGCTTGGAAAGTGAAGGGCTTATTGGAACCATGAGATGCCGTTGGATGTAATGAATGACAAATAAGAGTTCCAGCTAATTTGTTGAATAAATTTTATTCATAAAAGAATGACATGCTCATGAGAGATGCTATCATGAAAATTAATAGTTGAAAGAAGGGCTTATGGTGAAGACTCTTTGGAAGACCATCGGATTGATTGACGAGAGAGATAGAGAGAGTCTAATGCCGATGAGAAATTATCCTCTGTTGATGATGAGGTGATGAGACTATTTCCTGTAAAGGTGGGATGTAATTGGCTAGAACTGAGAGTCCAGTCCAATACACTGTGAATCTATGAATGATTAAACTCGTCATTAGGCCTTGATTGAAACTGTCGTCTTGCAGTGTGATAAATAATTGGCTTATGTCAGGATCAGATGCCATCCAATATCTTCTCTTTGTGTAGCTTGATCTATTTCTTTGAATAATGTGGGGGTCGCATAATGTACTGTCTTGCTTGAACTTTAACTTAAATCATGATCCTCCATATTGGGCTTAAAGCTCTTCCTTCTGAATACTGCCGACTGAATATGATGGCCTTGCCCTGGTTAGTGTTTTGATCTTCCACAAGCTCCATGAACATCTATGCCTACTCAGCGTCTTCCCAAATGGCATGTCTATCTGTTGTCTTCGGATGTTGATTATCACCTTTCTGTTTGATGTGGCTGTCTCCATTGATTGATGCAGGGAGACAATATTTTTTTTATGATCTCATTGCTTGATTTGAGATTGATCATCTGTTACGTATCCTCTATTCATAAATGATGTACTTTTAAGAACTTTGATCTTTAGTCCTCTTGGTAATGTGTCTGGCTCTGATTCATTTTGTGGTAAATGATTGAACTGCTAGTATGATCCATAACTATCTGATGCTTTTTTTTTGGAATCTCCTTGTAGGTTGAGCAATTCGGTGGCCTCTTTAACATGTATCTCTTTGAGAGTACTCTTGTGTTTCATGGTTGATCATTTGAAGCTTTCCTAGATGGGTTAGACTTTCCTTTCTCAAAAGGCCGGGTGGCATAGAAGTTCAGGACATGGCTCAACATCCACATCATTATCAGAGTCAAAAGTGATTCTCATGTGGAATAGGAAGATATATGAAACTAGGAGGAAACATTTGGAAGAGAGAAGGCACAACTTTTGAAGTCCCAAATGGGTGGTTTTTTTATTTTAACTGAGCAAATTGGACTGGACTTGTCAACAAACATGTTAGACTCAGACCTAGACATGGACAACCTATTAGATATTGATAATAATAAGCTCAAACAAAGAGTTCCTCTAAGTGGCTTCAATTGGGCATAACGCCTTCGGCGATCACCTACGATTGTTGTGGGACTAAATCTTCCTTCAGACCTCCACTAATAAGACTTATCTCGCTGTCCTATCAATAGGTGCTTGGATACCTACCATTCTGGGTTCCAATGTAACTCTTCTTTTTTGCCCTAGCTTGAGATCATTCATCATTGGGCTATTTCTTTTTTAGCTCAAGGTTATTCCAGTTCATACCCTGGTTTAGGGTTTATTGGGTTCATAAGTGTACCGCTTTCTTTTAAGTCCAAGGTGACTCTAGTTTATGCCCCAGCTTGGGGTTCAATGGGTTTAGTATTAAACTGCTCCTAGTTGGGTTTAATATCATTCTGGCTCATGCCCCAGCTTGTGGTCAAGGGGTTTCATCATCAGACTACTCCAAGGTTAAACTGGTTTATGCCTTGGTTTGGGGCTCAATAGATTTCTTCATTGGAATGCTCTCAGTTTGGGTCCAAGGTCAAATTGGTTTATGCCCCGGCTTGGGTTCAAAGTATTTCTTCTTTCAAGTACTCCCTTTTTGAGTCCAAGGTCAAACTGGTTTATGCCCCGGCTTGGGTTTAAGGGGTTTCATCATCAAACCCTTCCCTAGTCTCGGTTCAACATGATTCTGGTTCCTATCCTAGCCTGAGGTACATTGGATTTCATTTTTGGGCTAGCCTACTGCTTAGGAAAGTTTCTTTCCCTATCTTTTAAATGGTGAGAAATGGGGGAGGGGGTGGTCAACTCTTGGGATTATGGCCTTCCTTTAGCCAATGAGACAGAAGTGCTGACAGTGAGGTAGAACTATCACAGCTAAAGGTTCATGGGTTTCGATGATTCCAGAATCCGAAATTGATCCTACTGGTAGTGAACAAGGAAGACTTTTCGCTTTCAATTCTATATGAGAGATCTTAAATTGCAGCATGGGCTTAGATTGATAGGCATGGAGAGTATTAGCTATGGATTGGGCCCTAACTATCAGAGGTAAAGGATTAGTTGAGTTAGGCTCAATTTGATAGAGACCAAGGATAACCATCATGAACTGGGCTCTAATGGCTAGAGATCAAGGATTGACTAAAATGGGCCATACTAACAAGGGCCAAGGATGACAATGATGAATTGGGCCTTGAATGCTAGGGATTATGGATTAATTGGGCTCAGATTGATAGAGACCAAGGATGACCGAATTTGGATTAGGCTCATGACTAATGGATGCCAAGGTTAATTGAACTTGGATTGGGCTTATGACTGATGGAGGCCAAAGTTGATTGAACTTGGACCAGGCTCAGACTGATGTAGGCCAAGGTTGATTGAATTTCGATTGGGCTCTGACTGATGGAGGTCAAAGTTGATTGAATTGGATTGGGATCTGACTGAAGGAGGCCAAGGGTGATTGAATTAGATTAGGCTTTGACTGATGGAGGCCAAGGTTGATTGAATTAGATCAAGATGACTAAAACTTTCCTCAACTTATACATGACTTGGATCCTAAACCGGATATGAAGGTTGATAGACCTAAGAGCTGTCTTGGGACATTGATTCATTTTTCTCAGCTTGATATGAACCAGAACACGGACCAGAGTGATGGTTGCATTGATCTCTCTTTGGTTATGAGATGAACTAGGATATGGACCAAAACTAATGGTTGAGCCTGTTTAGAGGTTAAATTGTGACAACGGGTTCTTATGAATTGAACTCTCTTCATTTATGACATGAACAGGACATGGACCGGGAGTAATGGTTGGACCTGCCTAGGGGCTAACTTGTGCTTAATTCTGACATGAACAGGAAGTAGTGGTTGGATCTGCCTGGGGCTAACTTAGGACATCGAGTCCATATGAACTAAACCTTCCTCAATTCTGATATGAACCGGAACATGGACCGGAAGAGATGGCTTAACTGGCCTAGGGGCTAACAAGCCTAGGAGTATTGTGAACTCATTTGGGTGTAGGTACCTATCACTACCTAAACTGCATACTCTATTGGACCAGATTCACTGAGGTATAGACTGTGTTTCTAAATCTAGTTATCTTGTTTTTTGCAAAAAATTTGGTACATGATTAAGATCTTGATTCATGGCTTCAATTGGTTCCTTAGAAAGATAAATTGGATGGATCTTGGGGTGGGAACTCCAAGTAGTCCCAAAGTTGTAGGGCTTCTTACCCTAAGGGTAGACATGGCTGTAGATTGATTCTCTTTCTTAGGTAATTGAAAAGGTCAAATGGATGAGTGTTAGGACACTTGGAATGATGGCAGTGGAAATGTCACACCCCAATTCTGGCTGAACCAGAAGTGTGAGTGAACCGTCACTGAACCAATGGTTCACACCAGAATCTCAATAAAATCGTATCCACTCATACAAACCATTGCACATAACCACAATCAGAATATAATAAATACAGCGGAAGTCTTAAATAAAATGAACTGAGTAATCTATTGATAAATTTAAATAAAATATTTAATTATTTAAATTCCCAAAACTTAAATAATATCTTTACATCACTGTATTTCCAACCGAAAATAAATAGAATAAATTAAAATCAAATCCTAAAGGTACACGCAAAAAGGGCACTCGCATGAAGCGTCATGCTCATCCTCTCCTGCTTGCCGTCCGGGGCAACACGCCTCCATACACTGGAGCATCCACGTAATCTTCCACTGTATAACCTACATCAATATCTAAAAACATGTATATATACAAGGGTGAGCTCACAACTTAGCTCAGTAAGACAATCAGACAATGCAACAAACATATGCATGAGTAACATTCACATCATGGTCTGGTTTTAAGTTTGTAATGTGCTATAGAAAGGATTGGCGGCCTCCGCACCTCTATACACGAGTGTGTGAAGCCGCTCAATGGATCAAATACCACTGTCGTCCCACATGCACCCTATGATGGAATAGAGATAGAGCTAAGGCGTCCGGATCAAATACCGCCAACACCTCCCGTACTCTACCCATACCAACCGTAAGACCATATTGGCGAGGGCTTGCAACCGGGCTCGCAACTAACCAATCCTATATGTCATCCGTGGGCCCCGTCCCGGCGCTCCCTATCCCATTCCACACACCAATGAAAACAATCACATGCCTAACAGTCACAACCTAGCATAGCAAGTATCATGAACAATAATAATAACTGAAGGTAAAAGATGACATGCGAGAACGCACAAACATCAATCCACAGAACCATAATTATTAACAACGATTTACTGTTAATTAATTATTAGGTTAGGTCCGATTCCCTTACCTGACGCTTGATTGATAGTTCCCTCCGTGTGACAAGGTCCAAACGTGCTATCACAAGGTCTTACACAACGTTAGGTTTAATTAGAATAGTTTTTTCTTAGGTTTACGTTAGTCGGAAAACCAACTGGGTCAAAAACACTCGTCACAGAGCAGACCGATCACAGGTACCGGTCGCAGCACTGTGGGGAAAACTTGTAACCGGTATGGTCGGCCGGTCCCCATAGACCAGTCCCCGATAGGTACCGTTCGCAGTACCGGTCGCATATGGTGTGACTGGTATGGTCGACCGATATGTCTCGGGAAGACCATACACTTGGTTCTCGCCTTCCGTTGGTCACCCTCTATTGATCCTTGGGTTTCTCGTATTCATTCTAGGTCTGAACATTGAGTTAGAGTTGTTTCCAACTCCATTTAAGTCCTAGTTTCGATGATCTTCAACCTAGAACTTGAATCTAGGGTTTACCACTAATTTAGGGTTTGACGACAAACAGGGTTTAGATCAATACCTTGCTTTGCATGGTATTGATTCAATCACAGCTAACCCTCCTATAATGTGGAGGAAGGTTTGAGCACTTACTGTTGACTTGCTATAACTTATTCTTCGTCGAACGGCACTAGCGGCTTCCCTCTCCATCCTAGCTTATTCTCCTTCCTCAACCTCTTTCTCCTTTCTAGGGTTTGTGAGGATCAACGGAAGAGGTTTTTAGGAGGTTTAAGGGTCCTTATATAGGCTAGGGTTAGGTTTAGGAAGCCTCCTAACATTAGGAAAGTTCTTCGGATTGAAATTTGAAAAGTGGGACCTGCAGAGATCCATTTCTAGATCCATGTTGTGCAGCACATACCGGTCGACGATCGACCTGTACCATCGACCGGTATGAGGTTTTTCATACTTGAATTGGTCCGATTGGTCCGATTTCATACCTGGTTGTCATCCGCTCATCCCGTCTGGTCCAGTGATGATTGGAAGACCTGTTACGACATGAAATAAGGTTTAGATCGGGTTGATGGAGTGCGGGTTTTACAACTCCCCCACCCTTAAATGAAATTTCATCCCCGAAATTTGCATGTAGGTTTCACAACTCCCCCATCCTTAAAATAAATTTTGGCCTCGAAATTTGAACGTACCTTGGTCATCGAAAAGGTTAGGGTATTCCTTTCTCATTGCGTTCTCTTCCTCCCAAGTAATTTCTTCCACATCTTGGCTTTTCCATTACACTTTCACATAGTAGATATCCTTGCTTCGGGGATGTTGTACTTTTTGGCTTGTGAGCATCACAGGTACAACTTCAAACGTCAAGTCTTCTGTTAAGTCTGGTGGGTCTGCTATCAAGATGTGCGATGGATCCCTGACGTACTTCTTCAATAAAGAAACATGGAACACATCATGAACGCTTGACATGGATGGTGGTAGAGCCAGTTGATATGCCACATTGCCACGTCTGGTCAAAATCTCGTATGGTCCCATATACCTGGGGCATAGCTTCCCCTTCTTACCAAACCATTTCAGACCTCGCACAGGTGATATCTTTAAGAATACTTTATCACCCACTGCAATCTCTAGATCTCGACGTCAGTTATCTGCATAGTGCTTTTGTCGAACTTGAGCTATCTTCACTCTTTCCTTGATTTGATGAATCACTCGACAAGTTTCTTCGACGAACTTCGGTCCTACAATTCTTCTCTCTCCCACCTCATTCCATAACAGAGGTGTACGACATTTCTTTCCATAGAGTGCTTCATATGGAGCCATTTGGATCGTAGCTTGGTAACTATTGTTATAAGCAAACTCGATGAGCGATAGCTTCTCGTCCCAAGCTCCTTTGAAATCTAGAGCACATGCTCTGAGCATAACTTCTAAGATTTGAATAGTTCTTTCTGACTGCCCGTCTGTCTAAGGATGAAAAGCTGTGCTAAACTTCAACTTGGTTCCCATTGCTTTCTGTAATCCTTCCCAGAATTTTGATGTAAAACGGAGATCTCTGTCAGATACTATACTTTCTGGGACGCCATGAAGTCTGACTATATTATCCACATATAGCTTGGCCAGCTTCTCCATGGTATACTGAGGTCTGATAGCGATGAATCGAGTTGTCTTGGTAAGTCGATCGACTATAACCCATACTGCATCCACTGACCTTGGTGTCAAGGGTAGGCCAGTGACAAAATCCATTGTGATACAGTCCCACTTCCATGCTGGCTCCGGTAGTGGTTGTAGCAAACCTACGGGTCTTTGCCTTTTAGCTTTAACTTGCTGGCAATTCAGACATTGGAATACGAACCGAGCTACATCCGCTTTCATACCCCTCCACCAATATAATCTTCTTAAATCATGGTACATCTTGGTGCTTCCTGGATGTACCGAATATGGGGTGTAATGAGCTTCTGTTGTAACTCGATCTCTGATATTTGAGTTTTCACTCTCAAGTATACATAATCGTCCACGATACCTGAGTACCTTGTCTGAATCCAAGGTAAAGTTAGGATTGCTTTTACCCTTCTCTAGATTTTCTTGCACAGTCTTGAGGTGTGGATCCTGTAGGATTTCTATTTTGACCTGATCTATTAGATCCGATGAGATCTTCAAGGCTGCGAACATCAACTTGAACTTATGAATTAAGCCCTGTTCCACTGGATCTCCTACAGTTTCTAATATATACTCTTCATCATTCTCTATTGAGCTTGAGGCTGCAGCATAAAATGCAGCATTTGTACTAGGTCCTGCCTCAGGTTTTAATGCCCACTTTCTGCTTAAGGCATCAGTCACAACATTTGCTACCGGGATGGTACTGGATGTCACAATCATAATCTTTTAATAATTCCAGCCATCTCCTCTGTCTCATATTCAGGTCCTTCTGAGTGAAAAGGTAAGTTAAGCTCTTGTGATCTGATTTAATCTGAAACTTTTCACCGTAAAGGTAGTGTCTCCAAGTCTTGATTGCGTAAATAACTGCTGCTAATTCCAGATCATGCGTAGGATAATTCTTTTCATACTCTTTCAACTGTCTTGATGTGTAGGCAATCACCTATTTTCTTTGCATTAACACACATCCAAGACCTAACCCTGAGGCATCCGTATATAGGGTAAACAGCAAGCCTGGTGCTGGGATGGTCAAGATAGGTGCAGAGACTAATCTTGACTTCAAAGTTTGAAAGCACTTCTCACACTCATCTGTCCATGTGAACTTTTCTCCTTTCTTGGTTAGTTTGGTAAGTGGAACGGCGATCCTTGAGTAGTCTTCCACGAATCTTCTATAGTAACCAGCCAATCCAAGAAAACTACGAATCTCCGCAACTGATTTCGGTGCATCCCATCCTACTATAACTGCGATCTTGCTTGGATCTACCTTGATATCGTCTACAGATACTACATGACCCAAGAAGGCCATTTCTTTCAGCCAAAATTCACACTTCTTGAACTTGGCATGAAGCTTCTCTCTTCTCAACCGTTGTAGGGCTGCTCTCAAATGTGTTGCATGAGTCTCCCTGTCTTGTGAGTAGACCAATATGTTGTCAATGAATACGATGACCGAAGTGTCCAATATGTCATGAAACACTCGGTTCATGAGTTCCATGAACGACGCTGGAGCGTTAGTCAATCCAAATGACATTACAAGGAACTCATAATGTCTATACCTTGTCCTGAAAGCAGTCTTTGGAATATCTGCGGCCTTGATCTTCAATTGGTGATACCCTGATCTAAGATCAATCTTCGAGAAAACCTTTGCACCCTGTAACTGATCGAACAGATCATCGATCCTAGGCAAAGGATATCGATTCTTGATGGTTAACTTGTTCAGCTCTCGGTAGTCGATACATAGCTGTACACTACCGTCCTTCTTCTTAACGAACAATACAGGTGCTCCCCATGGCGATATGCTTGGTCGTATGAAACCCTTATCTAGTAGTTCTTGTAGTTGGGTCTTCAAATCCTTTAATTCGGTAGGGGCCATCCTGTACGGTGCCTTAGACACCGGTGCCGACCCTGGAATAAGGTCTATCACGAACTCTGTAGCCCTGTCTGGAGGTATACCTGGTAGATCCTCTGAAAATACAACTAAAAACTTTCATACCACGTCTAGATCTTCCATCTTTGGCACCTCAGCAGTTATGTTGACCACAGACACTAAATACCCCACTCCTCCCTTTTCTAAGCATCTCTTAGCTTTTAGGGCGGAGAGGATTAGCTTTTACTTCCTAGGTAACTTGGTCCCAGTGAAGCTAAACTCTTTCCCTTTCTCATCTTTAAGCACAAGTTTCCTTTCACCACATAATAAGCTAGCTGAATGATGGCTTAGCCAATCCATTCCAAGATGAGTTTGCCATCTCGAGTTGAACCAGATTTGCTTCTAGGTTTTGGCCCTCAATACTAACTGTACATGGCAGTCCTGTCAAAGTCTGCCATCTCGAGTTGAACCAGATTTGCTTCTAGGTTTTGGCCCTCAATACTAACTGTACACGGCCCATAGTATTCATTCAACGCCACTTCGACTCCCAACGGAGAGCGAACTATCAAGCTTGGGTTCAAACACTTAACAAGTAATTCCATTCGCTCCCAAAAGAAATAGAAACAAAGGAGTGTGTGGCCCCAGAGTCAAAGAGTACTCTGGCAGGTATACCAGCTATATTTACAGTCCCTGAAATTTAATTATCCCTTAGTTCTACAGGCTCAAACACAACAAACAGTAAGTCAAATAGAAAGGGATAGAATCATAACAGTATCCACATCAGGTGATGCGGCTGCCTCTTCAGTGGTGACTGCGGATACCTTTCCTTGCTGCGGCAGTTGCTTCTTAGGTAGAGTATAGGTCTTCGCATAATGACCCAATTGCCGGCAGTTGAAACATTTAACATTTGGGTTCTGTCCAGTAAACTGTGATGGTTGTGGTGCAGTAGTGTTCCTTGCAGGCACCACAACAGACTGAGCCCTGTATGGGCGGAATGGTCTAGTATTGCCTCCACTTGAAGTCTCAGTAGCAGGCCTCTTCAGTCCCCTGTTTTGAGCAAAGAAGCTGTCTCTTTGACTGGATTCAATTACCCTGGCAATCTACATAGCCTCATTATATATCTTCTTTTCCAAACCCAAGACGTGCTCTCAGATACTTCCTCGTAATCCCATGGTGAACCTATGGGTCTTGGTTTCTTCTTCTTGCATGCTTGCCGGAGCAAAGAAGAACAGCTCTTCATATCTCTGCTGGTAAGCATCAACCGTCGACTGGGATTGTTGCAGGTTGAGGAATTCCTTCTCCATTTGATCTCTAAAGCTCTTCAGAAAGTATTATCAAAGAAAGCTCCCTTGAATATTGTCCAATCGATCTGAGTGTGATTTACCTCTAAGTGTGACTGGGTATCCACCAGGCATTTGCATCTTCCTTAAGCATGTGCGTAGCAAACAACACCTTCTCATCTTCCGTACAAGTCATCAAATGGAAGTTCTTCTCTATTTCAGCAACCCACTGTGCAGGCCACAGTGGTTTCCCTAGTTTCCCTGTGAAAGTAGGGGGTTTCAGTTTCAAGAACCTATCCTCCGCTCGGCTTAGGTCCTTCTGCCCTTGTGCATTCATTTCGTACCATGGTGGTGGGTACGGATAGATTCCTTGATAGACAAATGATGATGGAAATTGATGTGGTGGTTGTAGATTCTGTCCTTGGCCCATCGGCCCAGTACTACCATCCATTGGCAGTGTGGTGTTATTTCTTCCAGACTCAGGCGTACCTTCTGTAGGAATATATCCCGGTGGCCTGAACTACTTCAACATCTCGTTCAGGAATGTTTTCTGCTGAGCTTCCATCTGAAAAACCAGATTCGTCACAATTGTTTCAGAGTTTGTGTGAGGGGGTCCTGGTAAATTTGTCGGTGCTCTGGGACTCTGCCTCTCTTCCCCGTTTGGGTATTTTGCTCATCAACAGTTCCTGTTTCCACGTTGTCCTCATCTTGACGTACCCTGGAGTGGTGACGCCTTCGTGAGCCTCTACGATCATTTCCGCCTACCATCTCAGATAAATTTTCCTGCTTGGATTTGAGAAGAGGACATAACACATGAGGTATAATCGAATAGTCATAATAGTGTTAGTCTTTAACAAGTGCAAGGCGAAACTCGTAAGGAAACTTAAATCAAAATTTTACAAATTTTTTCCAAATTTTTTTGGGTTTTCATTAGTTGTCAGGTTGCAACATACCGGTCACGGCACTGTATAAGGTAGTCCGACCGGTATGTCCAGGCGGACAAGCTTCTCGGATTCCCGAGGGGTACCGGTCGATGTACCGGTCGCAACTCTATGGAAAATGGAGCGACCGGTATAGTTCGATCGGTCAGAATTTTCTCCTGACCAAGGGGTACTGGTCGACTTTACCGGGGGGTACCGGTCGACCGGTATGGGCAAAATCGTTGACCAGTATGCCCAGAATCCTCTTTAAAATCGTGAAAAGTGAGGTTTTTCTCACTTTTCCTTTCTTCTTCCTCTCCGGTAGCGATTCCTCTCTGGCTCTGTGAGTTGCTACAGTCTGACCGGTGGTCTTAGAAGCTATTTCCTTCCAATCCAGACCTAGAATATCGCCTCCAAGTAAGTTCCTTCGTTCCATTTACCATTTTTACATCGTTTCTCCATGGTTCCAAGCCCAAAAGCTAGGTTTTTCTTAGTTTAGGAGATTTTAACCATAGGAACTCTTTTCCTTCGGCTTAGAAAGAGTTTAGGGACCTCTAGGAGCAAAATCCCTCAACCAATTTGAGGTTCCACCGAATGGTTTTAAAAAAAAATTGAATTTTTAGGTTTTTAACCTAGGTTTTGGTAAAAAATCGAATTTTTCTGAAAATTTCTAAATTTCATGTTTGATTGATGTATGTTTGGTTTCCATGAGGTGTTTGGGGGTTACGTAAGCCCTCCTCCCCAGGTTTTGGGTGAGTTCGAGGCTTTTGCTTAATTTACGGTCGTTACTGAAATTCCAAAAATTTCTAACCCATTTCTCTTTGTTTTGTCTTTGTTTGTAGTTCAAAATGTCTCAACGCAGAGGTGCAGGTAAACTTTCATTCGGTCTTGGCATGAATCGTCCGCATCCTCTTGTTCCACAGCTCGATGAGCGGTGGTTTCGTTCCGAGGCAACGCAAGCCCTCTTCCCTTGGTTTGACGAGAAGAATATCGAGTCAGGGCGACGGGTGAACTTGGAACAGCTTCATCGGTTTGATAAGGAGGCAGCTTTTGGCAAACTTGGGTTGTTACCCGTCATCACGTACACTGTGACCATTCGCCCCAACCTAGTCAAACTTTTCTACGCCAACTTGGAGATAGAGGGGAATGTCAATGACTTCAGCCAAGGCAGGGAACTCCGCCTTACCAGTCTCGTCAAGGGTTTTCCCATCTCCTTTAACACTCACCAGCTCACCGATCTCCTAGGGATTCCCAATGATGGGGACTTTGTCTACTGCGCCCCTAAGATGAAGGGCTTTTTCACTAAGGATCTGCGCTAGGAGATTTCGGAGCAGCTACTTAACCCTAGAGCACCTATTGTAAGCACCCCATTTTTGCCATCCCAGCTAAACAAAGTCCTGCTGGCGTGTGGACAACAAAAGGAGAAAGATGATCGAAAGTTTGGATATTTGACTGTGAATTTGAGGAAGTTTTCAATGGGTCTCTGTGAATTCGAAGAAGTTTTCAATGGGTCCACAGCAAGGTCATGGGTTATAATTTTGCATGGATGCATAGGTCATAGAATTATCTTTGAAATGAGACCAGAATTGCTCAATTCTGATATCAAATGAAGAAGATATGACCATTTTAGTCGGATGATACATATAAGGGAGGTTTCTGAAATTATTATAAATAATCCCAGGGGCCTTCATGCAAATTATCGTAAGTCGGATTGTTTGAATTTCAAATCATCATATCTTCATCATCCGACATCGGATTCAGATGATTCTAAGGCCATTATTCTTCATTCATGATGTTCTACAAAGTGGACGTAAAAAATCCCGGGTAGAAGTCACCAGTGGGTCCCATGCAAGCTTTTATGCAAAATTATCGTTAGAACTTCAAAGCTTCATATCTTTTCCGTTCTACGTCGGATTCAGACGATTCCAAGGCCATTGTTCTTCATTTGTGATGTCCTACAAAGTAGACGTGGAAAATCTCGGGTAAAAGTCTCCGGAGTGTCCCATGCAAAATTACATATGGAAATGGTCATTTAATATTCAAAAATTCATATTTTGATCATCCCATATCCAAATCAGGTGATTCCAATCTCATTATGTTCCATTTTTAGTGCTCTACAAAGTGGATGTAAAATATTTTTGGTAGAAGCCTCCGAAGAATCTCATGCAGAATGGTCAGCCAAATTATCGATAATTGGTCCGCTTAAACTTCAAAAATTCATAAGTTGACCATTTTACTTCCAAATGAGGTGATTCAAGTTCCTATATTCCTCATTTTTAATGTTCTACAAAATGAACACAAAAAATTTAGAATAGAGGACATCGGAAAATTCCATGCGGGATGACAGCGGAAGTGACCCATGAAATAATAGAGAGAGAAAATTCAATTAATTCCAATCAATTCGGTCAACTCAGTTCAAGCCAGTTCTGGTCCAACCTAGCTCAACCCATATCAGTTTAACTCAGTCAACCTAAGCCAGTCTCAACCCATTTCGAATCAGTTCATCCATGTGCAAAGTATTTATATATTATATATATTGTATACTATATATATATGTATATTATTAAATATATGTGTATATATGTATATAATATATATTATTATATGTAAATGATAATCCAAAAGATTTTGAGAAGAAAAAGGAAAGAGGGGAGAGAGGAAACGTAAAAGAGAAGGGGGATTTAGGGTTTTGAGATAATCCAAAAGATTTTGAGAAGAAAAAGGAAAGAGGGGAGAGAGGAAACGTGAAAGAGAAGGGGGATTTAGGGTTTTGAGATAATCCAAAAGATTTTGAGAAGAAAAAGGAAAGAGGGGAGAGAGGAAACGTGAAAGAGAAGGGGGATTTAGGGTTGAGATAAAATCCAAAAGATTTTGGAGAAGAAAAAGGAAAGAAGAGAGAGGAAACGTAAGAGAGAGAGGTTTTTTTTCCTTTCTTTGGGAAGTAAATCCAAATAAAAAAAAAAAGAAAAAAAGGAGAAGATTGAGATAAAGAGAGAGGGCACGATTTTGGGGAGAGAAAAAGGGATAAGAGAGAGAAAAGAGGAAAAAACGTGAGGGAGAAGGGGCTTTTCTTAGGGGATTCGGTTTTGGCTTCTAGATGATTTTCAAAAGAGAAAAAAAAGGGGGAGAGAGAGGAGTGAAATTGGAGAAGATTTAGGGTTTTTAGATTTTTTCCAAAAGAAGAAAAAAGGGGAAGATAAAAGAGACGTAAGAGAGAGAAGGAAGGGAGGTTGAGAGGATTTCCAAAAGAGAAAAAAGAGGGGAAAGAGAAAAAACGTGAAAAGGTTTGGAGAGTTTGGTTTTGGGAGAAAAAGAAGGGAGGAAGAGAGAAAAAGAAGGAGAATAAAATAGAATTAAAGAGAAAAACGTGAGAGAGGTTTTGAGAGTTTGGTTTTGGGAGAAAAAGAAGGGAAGGAGGGAGAAAAAGGAGGAGAAATAAAAAAAAGAGAAAAAATGTGAAAAGGTTTGGAGAGCTTGGTTTTGGGAGAAAAAGAAGGGAAGGAGGGAGAAAAAGGAGGAGAAATAAAAAAAAGAAAGAAAAAAACGTGAAGAGGTTTTGAGAGCTTGGTTTTGGGAGAAAAAGAAGGGAAGAAGAGAGAAAAAAGAGGGAAAAATAAAAGAAAAAAGAGAAAAAAACGTGAAGAGGGGGAGAGGCTCATGATTTTGGGGAAAAAAGGAGAAAAAAATGGAGAGCTGCGGGAAAGAGAAGAATGAACGGGGAAGAACAGAAAAGAAGAAGAAGTAGAGAAGAACATAGAGAGAGAAGGAGGTAAGTTGGTTTGTTTCTGTCTTTCTATTAAGTTTTTTATGCATATGTTGTTCATTCCACTTGCTGCCCATATCTTCAATTACCCAGCCATCCTGCCCAAAACCAAGCCACCTGACCATCCACCATTCCCATATAAACCCAGCAACACCTAATCTACTCCAACCGAAACACTCCCGTGCCTTCTTAGCCACCCAAGCTTGCAACCTATAATCCTCATGCACCCGGCTACCTGGCCATGGAAAAACCATCATCACCGTAACTCCATCTCCATGATTCCCCATCGTGTCATACCCATTGCTGCTTTAACCCCACCAAGCACCAAACCCAAGCTTTCACTCACATAATCATCTAAACACTTGTCCAGCTATACTCACAATCCCATCTCTTCACTCTTGTCTAGCCTGCATCATTAATCAAAACCCAGCCATGGCCAGGCAGCTTGCTATCATCTGCAGTACCAATTCCATCCCGCAACACCTCATCAAATCCCTCACCTTACACCTACTCACCACCATATCACTCATCACCCAATATACATCCAATCACCAAATCCCAACAGCAATGCACCACTTCTCACGATCTGTCCACAACCATACAAGTCAGATTGCAACCATCAACATCTACCATCTCCATTTCTGATTTTCCAATAACCAATCTATACAGCTGCTCCCGAATTACCTTCATCATCTTCATTGTGATTAATTTAAGCAAATCTGAATATCACGCATACAAGTTGTTTTGATACATATGATGCCACATAATTGCCATATTTGATGCTCACATTGCTCACATGCCATATTCTTAGAATGCTTTCACATGTTATCTTTGGGTGCTTACATGATTCTTGTTGTTTTGGAATGCTACACATGTTTATTGCCATATTTGTCTGTTACACATGCTCACATGCTATATTGGATGATTACTGCCATGTTTGGATGCACACTGCTATATTTGGAATACTACCACTGCTATAGTTGGAATGTTTTCATTTGCCATATTTGTTTTGGAAAGAAAAAAAATAGAAAAATAGCAACTAGGGCAAGATACACCCTAAAATGGAAATAATTGAACAATTAGGGTAAAAAACCCTAAAAATGGAAAAATAGCAATTAAGGTAGAAAACCCTAAAAAATGAAAATCACAATGAAATGGGATAGGAAACCTTAAAAACCTAAAAATGGAAACAATAAAAATGGTAGGAATTTAGGTCTCATCCCAAGATCCCATTGACAAAAATGAAAATAATTTAGTACACATCCCAAATAAAAATGGTAGGAATTTAGGTCTCATCCTTAGATCCTATTGGCAAAAATGGAAATAATTTGGTACACATCCCAAATAAAAATGGTAGGAATTTAGGTCTCATCCCTAGATCCTATTGACAAAAATGGAAGGAATTTGGTACACATTCCAAATCCGACTCTCACAAATTTTGAACTACGTCGTACCTGATTTCTAGGGCACACCCTAGAATACGTAGGCATTTTGAGAATCCCAAATACGGTACAAAGCCACCCATCAACCATGCATCCAGCATAAACTTCAACTTGAACAATAAAGAATCTAATTGAAGCAAATGCATAAATAACTTTCATAATCATTAATCACACAAACCATTTCGAACTACATTTTTGGACTTGATTTCCAGGATTGGAATACGTAGGCAGTTTGAGATGTCTTACACATCTCAGATTCAGTCCAAGACCGAACCATCTTTGGTCCGATTCACTGTATAATATTGTACATTACATTTGCTTGTTTATTTTCTTTAAAACATGATTGGCGGAACCCTAGGTTAAAACAACTTAGCAACATGGTTTAGGACATCCCCCATTGAACCCTAGTCATCTAGTTGACCAAGCACAGTCAAAATTAGAATTTAAGGAAAGTTTAGGAGGCCGATATTGATCGGGTGGTTTGGGTGCCTAACACCTTCCCATAACCGTACCTTGAATACTTACCCGATCTCTTGCAGACCAAAGAACCGATACATTGGGTCACGAGTCAATAGAAGTCTTACCTTAGGGTGAGGCTACATTTTTAGAGGTCCTAGACCTTAATCTAGGTGGCGACTCCAACAGGACAAATCGATCTTCATCGATACAGGATACACATTTCCATCCAGAGGAGGATCATCTCGATTTTCCATTGTCCTCACAGTGGCGACTCCGCTGGGGATTAATATTCAGACTCCTAGGATACTTTCCTTATATTGATTTGCTTGACATTTGATGCTAGATCTAGGGTACTATATTTATTGTTTGTACATATTATTTTGGGGGGATTGGGTTCAGTCACACTTTCGTGCGAGTAGCCGAACCGGGTCCCATGCATGTGGGGCAGCCCGCTAGGCGAAACACACAGCCTTGGCCTGCACTTTGTGAGACCACGACCGGCGAGCAGCCTCCAACGAGCGTTTCTTGGGACCGCCTGGGAATACGTTATGCTACTCCACGTCGCTTGGATCCTTGCAACATATTATATAAAGGGATTGGGGGCCCATTATTCATCGAGCATTCGGTGATAGGTTACCCCATCCTCTTCAAGGTGGCCTTTTCTGTCCTAACCCAGTTTAAGCCACATGTATGTTATTTTTGGTCTATTTTTGAACCAACATGGTAAAATCTACTCGATCATAATATTTACATCCGAGACATCGAAGTCCTGCCCATTTTTGTCCTTGACTTGTCAACATGTTTGGATCCACACTTGAGTATTCTTGTCTCTCACTTGTTGGGAGCGTGAGGGTTACGTATACCCGCATACACATTAGTGTGGGCGGTCTGTACACGCCCTCCATCGTACAAAGCTCATTGTGTTGATCTGTTCAATATTGATACGTCAATCTCAAAAAACGATCTGAAAATCTTCATCATGGTATAGATACTGTGATCAAGTAGAAATTTATCGGTTTTTTCAATCATGAACCGCTTTTGTCATCCATCATGAAAACTACAAATAAGCACATCCGTTTCAATTTTTTGAAATTTGATGAACCACATGGTCGAACCTTGGTGCTACAATGATCCATTCAGAATCTTGAGGCCCCAAGACCAATCATGGGGTTATTCAAATACAAATAAATTGTTACAGATGATGTCTAATGGTCGGTTTTCATGAAGGAGCTAACTTTGTTTGGTCGAGTCAGCTTGTATGTGTATGCTTATTCTTCTCGTGTCTAGTCACTTCTGAGTCTTAACCTTCGTTCATTGTTTATAGAAAGAAAAAAAAAACCAAAAAAAAAAAAAAAAAAAAAAAAAAAAAAAAAAAAAAACCAAAAAAAGAAAAAAAAAGGTTGAACTAGGGAGGATAGGATTGTCTAGACTTAAGAGGACACCTGAGTGAGTAGACAACAAAGCATCCACTCATAGGAATGTCTCATCATCACCGGTTCATGTGTCGGTTCATGGTCATAAGGAGGACTTTTGTACCTCAAAATGTTGGAATGGTTAGAAGACAGTATATTGAGAGCCCAAATATTACAGAGCGGAATTGAAATTCCAAGATCGGAGTTAAGGAATCCAAGAGATTAGAAAGCTGAATCATAGATTCTGAGAGATTACATGTTTCTTTCCCATGTTAGCATACCTGCCAATTTTAAATGAAAAAAATAAGATTGAAAAGCATTTCGTTCACCCTTGGCGATTGAGCCACTTTGATTGACAGAGTTGGTTTCTGACTCAGAAATTACTTTCATCATCCGAGGTGACCATGACTCAAAGGAGTAGTCCTCGAACCTTCAAGAATGACCCACCCCACCTCCCAAAATACAGGATGAAAAGGAAGACCATGTGGTCAATTGTATCCCAAAATTAAGGTAGCCTGAAAATGAACTTCATGTGCACCCTAAACTGGGGCAAAACCAAAATGTTAGTATACCCTAAATTGGGGCACAACAAAAATATCATTGCACCCTAAACTGGGGCATAATTAAAATGTTAATGGATTCAAAGTGGGGTAAACCAAAAAGGTGATGGACCAACAAGGGTATAGGTCAGAGTTTCATGACATCCAAACTGGGGCATAAGATTGGAATACATTTACCCCAAATTGAGGCATTGGCCAGGTGAATGTCAAACCCGAATTGGGGCATAAATCAAAATGGTAATATACCTAAGAGGGGTTTATCTCAAGATGGAAAGGATCAAACACATGTCGATAGATAGGTGTAATGAGCCTTACTAGCGAAAGTCTGAACGGAGATTCGGTCCTACAACCAATCATAAGTTGGCGTCAATGATGTCATATCCAATTGGGGTAACTCGGTGAATTACTTGTCTAAACTGGCTACCATTGGTATCTGATAGGTCATCTATGTTTGGGCTTAAGTTCGATGTATCTGTAGATGGTCCAGTCCAAAATGCTCTGAAAAAATGAACAATAATTATCTCATTTGAGACATCAACAACAGTGTTTTACTACTTCCAATCCATTCCTTCCCAGTTTGATATTTCTTCCTCTTCCATGTCCGTTGCTAATTCTGACTCTGATGACGATTGAGATGAAGGGCCACAACTTGAACTCTTACTCCACCGGCCTTTAGAGAAATGAAAGTTCAACACACATGTGAAAGTTACAAATGATTAAGTTGAAGTCATGCAAGCATTCTCAAAGATACAAGTTGGTACATCAAAATGTCATCCCATTTGGTCAATTTACAGAAAGAATTTTTTATGGGATATTTCTACAGACAAGGACCATTCAAATGATTAAGTCTTCTACAAGTACATGACATCTACAGACATGAAGTGTGTTACAGATCAACCTCAAAGTCAAAGATGAGCTCAAAAATAAAAAAAAAAATAAAAAAAAGAAAAAAAAGAAAAAAAGAAAAAAGAAAGAGCTATACAAAATAATGAGGTTGGTTAGCATACTACATTGGAACAATGATGGTGGACAAGCTCAATTATGGTGCATAGACATGAAGCAACTACTTTGAAACACTAATGATGAGTGAGATCGATTACAAGGCATGTACATGGGGCAACTCCTTTGGAGCCCTGCTGATGGACAAGTTCAGTTATAAAGCAATAAGACAATTGGTACTCGTACAATGACATATAGACACCATTTCTTAGAACCTGATTGGAGAGCTGATCATTTGTCGTGATTCACGTTGTGTGTTGAGCTGCATATTTGATTTTGGTTACTACATCCCGCCCATACAGGGGGTGCTCTCATCACTTTGTTGTCATCAGAGGTTTTTTCTTTTCCGCTAAAGACTCTCTCTCCCGTCCATCAATCTGACGGTCTTCCACAGAGTCTACATTACATGCCCTTACTTCAAATGTCACAAAATTTTATGGTATTGTTTCTTGTGAACATATCGTCTTGTAATGCATTATTATTGTTCAATAAATCTGACTGGAATATCTATCTGTCGTTCATCATTTCGACGGCGTCCAAGAATTCCATAGTCCTTTGTTGCTAGCCAATAAAATGGAATCGCCTAGTGGAGATCAAGCCATTCTACATAAACAACTAAACACTCTCCCAATGACAGACCCATTGGACAGTTTCTTATTTGTCCATCTGGACCTTCATCGTCATACTTGTATACAGACTTAAAGGATTTGGGCCCAAACATGGTTACAACTGATTCAGCATCTGAGCATAGCTTGTTGAAATTTGTTTTTTATCTGAATGATACCGAGAGGAGAAAGCATTCTTTGACATTTTTCTAAATATTAGAGTAGGGTTGCATCTCCTTAAGGTTATTTCTATTGATGACTCAAAAGTCGCCTGCCTATCAATGTGTGCAGACTTGAACTTAGACACTGGGGCAAAATCACCCATTTATCCAAACATCATGAGTTTAATTGAGCCCCCTGTTTGAAACTCTAGCTGAGTTTATTTGAATGTAAGAGAAAGATGACCCACACAAATTTGAAAAAATGAAATAAAATTGAGTCATTGTCATCATTTGCCCCTCATTAAAAAGACCTGATTGCCTTTTGATCTAAGTGAAACCCATAAAAATTTGGAAGGAATGCAGTACATATCAAGATCGGCTTTTAAAGAAAAGAAACATGTTTCTCTCAGTCTAGATTAAGTCAAGTCAAGGAAAGTTGATCAAATCATGATCTCTAATTCCTCTTGGATTCCGAGCAATGTGAGTGGACAAAGTGCAGATGTTGAGCCCTATTGTGGCTACCTCAATATTGTTCGAAAGTTCAACCCGTTTTGGAAATGAAGAAAGACAGGAATAGAAAAGAACAGAGAACAAAGAAGAATGAATGAAAAAAAAAAGAAAAAAAAAGAAAAAAAAGAAAGAATGAAAGATCATGGGAAAAGAGAGAAAGATCTAGCCCGAACTACACGGAACCTGATTCTAAAGGGACGGAAATCCCAAAGGATACGTAGGCAATTTGGGACACCCCAAATTCGGTCCAGAGGCTATACATCCAAAGACTATACATCCAAAGGCTACACATCCAAAGGCTATACATTCAAAGGCTACATAGCCAAAAGGCTATACATTCAGAGGTTACAAATCCAGAGCACAAAACACAGTTACAGTTACATCATGAGCGGTCTTGAGCTAAAGCCACTGACCTGATGAGGTCGCTACTCAAGAAGCTTGACAGTTACAGTTACATCATGAGCGGTCTTGAGCTAAAGTCACAGACCTCATGAGGTCGCTACTCAAGAAGCTTGGATGCTGATTCACGTCATGAGCGGTCTTGAGCTAAAGTCACAGACCTGATGAGGTCGCTACTCAAGAAGCTTAACAGTTACAGTTACATCATGAGCGGTCTTGAGCCAAAATAACAGACCTGATAAGGTCGCTACTCAATGAGCTTGACATCTACAGTTTTTTGTTGTACAGTGTCAAAAAAAAAAAAAATTTCAGCATCAATTCAAGGGAACAATGTTAGAATCCAGATCAAGTGCAGAATAATACAAAAATGGGCCACTTTTGTCTTCGGCCTCAATTGCCCACAATCTCGGCCGAAGAGGGGCATCTGTAAGCACCCCATTTTTGCCATCCCAGCTAAACAAAGTCCTGCTGGCGTGTGGACAACAAAAGGAGAAAGATGATCGAAAGTTTGGATTTTTGACTGTGAATTTGAGGAAGTTTTCAATGGGTCTTTGTGAATTCGAAGAAGTTTTCAATGGGTCCACAACAAGGTCATGGGTTATAATTTTGCATGGATGCATAGGTCATAGAATTATCTTCGAAATGAGACCAGAATTGCTCAATTCTGATATCAAATGAAGAAGATATGACCATTTTAGTCGGATGATACATATAAGTGAGGTTTCTGAAATTATTATAAATAATCCCAGGGGCCTTCATGCAAATTATTGTAAGTCGGATTGTTTGAATTTCAAATCATCATATCTTCATCATCCGACATCGGATTCAGATGATTCCAAGGCCATTATTCTTCATTCATGATGTTCTACAAAGTGGACGTAAAAAATCCCGGGTAGAAGTCACCAGTGGGTCCCATGCAAGCTTTTATGTAAAATTATCGTTAAAACTTCAAAGCTTCATATCTTTTCCGTTCTATGTCGGATTCAGACGATTCCAAGGCCATTGTTCTTCATTTGTGATGTCCTACAAAGTAGACATGGAAAATCTCGGGTAAAAATCTCTGGAGGGTCCCATGCAAAATTACATATGAAAATAGTCATTTAATATTCAAAAATTCATATTTTGATCATCCCATATCCAAATCAGGTGATTCCAATCTCATTATGTTCCATTTTTAGTGCTCTACAAAGTGGACGTAAAATATTTTTGGTAGAAGCCTTCGAAGGATCTCATGCAGAATGGTCAGCCAAATTATCGATAATTGGTCCGCTTAAACTTCAAAAATTCATAAGTTGATCATTTTACTTCCAAATGAGGTGATTCAAGTTCCTATATTCCTCATTTTTAATGTTCTAAAAAATGAACACAAAAAATTTGGAATAGAGGCCATCAGAAAATTCCATGCGGGATGACAGCAGAAGTGACCCATGAAATAATAGAGAGAGAAAATTCAATTAATTCCAATCAATTCGGTCAACTCAGTTCAAGCCAGTTCTGGTCCAACCTAGCTCAACCCATATCAGTTTAACTCAGTCAACCTAAGCCAGTCTTCACCCATTTCGAATCAGTTCATCCATGTGCAAAGTATTTATATGTTATATATATTGTATACTATATATATATGTATGTTATTAAATATATGTGTATATATGTATATAATATATATTATTATATGTAAATGATAATCCAAAAGATTTTGAGAAGAAAAAGGAAAGAGGGGAGAGAGGAAACGTGAAAGAGAAGGGGGATTTAGGGTTTTGAGATAATCCAAAAGATTTTGAGAAGAAAAAGGAAAGAGGGGAGAGAGGAAACGTGAAAGAGAAGGGGGATTTAGGGTTTTGAGATAATCCAAAAGATTTTGAGAAGAAAAAGGAAAGAGGGGAGAGAGGAAACGTGAAAGAAAAGGGGATTTAGGGTTGAGATAAAATCCAAAAGATTTTGGAGAAGAAAAAGGAAAGAAGAGAGAGAGGAAACGTGAGAGAGAGAGGTTTTTTTTCCTTTCTTTGGGAAGTAAATCCAAATAAAAAAAAAGAAAAAAAGGAGAAGATTGAGATAAAGAGAGAGGGCACGGTTTTGGGGAGAGAAAAAAGGGATAAGAGAGAGAAAAGAGGAAAAAAACGTGAGGGAGAAGGGGCTTTTCTTAGGGGATTCGGTTTTGGCTTCTAGATGATTTTCAAAAGAGAAAAAAAAGGGGGAGAGAGAGGAGTGAAAAGGGAGAAGATTTAGGGTTTCTAGATTTTTTCCAAAAGAGGAAAAAAGGGGAAGATAAAAGAGACGCAAGAGAGAGAAGGAAGGGAGGTTGAGAGGATTTCCAAAAGAGAAAAAAAGGGGAAAGAGAAAAAACGTGAAAAGATTTGGAGAGTTTGGTTTTGGGAGAAAAAGAAGGGAAGAAGAGAGAAAAAGAAGTAGAATAAAATAGAAGTAAAGAGAAAAACGTGAGAGAGGTTTTGAGAGTTTGGTTTTGGGAGAAAAAGAAGGGAAGGAGGGAGAAAAAGGAGGAGAAATAAAAAAAAAAGAGAAAAAACGTGAAAAGGTTTGGAGAGCTTGGTTTTGGGAGAAAAAGAAAGGAAGGAGGGAGAAAAAGGAGGAGAAATAAAAAAAAAAGAGAAAAAACGTAAAGAGATTTTGAGAGCTTGGTTTTGGGAGAAAAAGAAGGGAAGAAGAGAGAAAAAAGAGGGAAAAATAAAAGAAAAAAGAGAAAAAAACGTGAAGAGGGGGAGAGGCTCACGGTTTTGGGGAAAAAAGGAGAAAAAAATGGAGAGCTGCGGGAAAGAGAAGAATGAACGGGGAAGAACAGAAAAGAAGAAGTAGAGAAGAACATAAAGAGAGAAGGAGGTAAGTTGGTTTGTTTCTATCTTTCTATTAAGTTTTTTATGCATATGTTGTTCATTCCACTTGCTGCCCATATCTTCAATTACCCAGCCATCCTGTCCAAAACCAAGCCACCTGACCATCCACCATTCCCATATAAACCCAGCAACACCTAATCTACTCCAACCAACACACTCCCGTGCCTTCTCAGCCACCCAAGCTTGCAACCTATAATCCTCATGCACCCGGCTACTTGGCCATGGAAAAACCATCATCACCGTAACTCCATCTCCGTGATTCCCCATCGTGTCATACCCATTGCTGCTTTAACCCCACCAAGCACCAAACCCAAGCTTTCACTCACATAATCATCTAAACACTTGTCCAGCTATACTCACAATCCCATCTCTTCACTCTTGTCTAGCCTGCATCATGAATCAAAACCCAGCCACGGCCAGGCAGCTTGCTATCATCTGCAGTACCAATTCCATCCCGCAACACCTAATCAAATCCCTCACCTTACACCTACTCACCACCATATCACTCAACACCCAATATACATCCAATCACCAAATCCCAACAGCAATGGACCACTTCTCCCGATCTGTCCACAACCATACAAGTCAGATTGCAACCATCAACATCTACCATCTCCATTTCTGATTTTCCAATAACCAATCTATACAGCTGCTCTTGAATTACCTTCATCATCTTCATTGTGATTAATTTAAGCAAATCTGAATATCACGCATATAAGTTGTTTTGATACATATGATGCCACATAATTGCCATATTTGATGCTCACATTGCTCACATGCCATATACTTGGAATGCTTTCACATGTTATCTTTGGGTGCTTACATGATTCTTGTTGTTTTGGAATTCTACACATGTTTATTGCCATATTTGTCTGTTACACATCCTCACATGCTATATTGGATGATTACTGCCATGTTTGGATGCACACTGCTATATTTGGAATACTACCACTGCTATAGTTGGAATGTTTTCATTTGCCATATTTGTTTTGAAAAGAAAAAAAATAGAAAAATAGCAACTAGGGCAAGATACATCCTAAAATGGAAATAATTGAACAATTAGGGTAAAAAACCCTAAAAATGGAAAAATAGCAATTAAGGTAGAAAACCCTAAAAAATAAAAATCACAATGAAAAGGGATAGGAAACCATAAAAACCTAAAAATGGAAACAAAAAAAATAGTAGGAATTTAGGTCTCATCCCTAGATCCTATTGACAAAAATGAAAATAATTTAGTACACATCCCAAATAAAAATGGTAGGAATTTAGGTCTCATCCTTAGATCCTATTGACAAAAATGGAAATAATTTGGTACACATCCCAAATAAAAATGGTAGGAATTTAGGTCTCATCCCTAGATCCTATTGACAAAAATGGAAGGAATTTGGTACACATTCCAAATCTGACTCTCACAAATTTTGAACTACGTCATACCTGATTTCTAGGGCACACCTAGAATACGTAGGCATTTTGAGAATCCCAAATACGGTACAAAGCCACCCATCAACCATACATCCAGCATAAACTTCAACTTGAACAACAAAGAATCTAATTGAAGCAAATGCATAAATCACTTTCATAATCATTAATCACACAAACCATTTCGAACTACATTTTTGGACTTGATTTCCAGGATTGGAATACGTAGGCAGTTTGAGATGTCTTACACATCTCAGATTTAGTCCAAGACCGAACCATCTTTGGTCCGATTCACTGTATAATATTGTACATTACATTTGCTTGTTTATTTTCTTTAAAACATGATTGGCTGAACCCTAGGTTAGAACAACTTAGCAACTTGGTTTAGGACATCCCCCATTGAACCCTAGTCATCCAGTTGACCAAGCACAGTCAAAATTAGAATTTAAGGAAAGTTTAGGAGGCCGATATTGATCGGGCGGTTTGGGTGCCTAACACCTTCCCATAACCGTACCCTGAATACTTACCCGATCTCTTGCAGACCAAAGAACCGATACATTGGGTCACGAGTCAATAGAAGTCTTACCTTAGGGTGAGGCTACATTTTTAGAGGTCCTAGACCTTAATCTAGGTGGCGACTCCAACAGAACAAATCGATCTTCATCGATACAGGATACACATTTCCATCCAGAGGAGGATCATCTCGATTTTCCATTGTCCTCACACCTATGAAGGCTGCTAGCTTGAGGCCTGTGCCTCGTGTATACTATCGCATCATCCAGCACAATATCGTGCCTCAGGGCGGCCATTACAGTGAGTTGTCTCAGCTCCCTTAGTATTTGTCCTATTGTGTCTGCACTGGGGAGCGGGTTTGTCTCCCTTACATCATTATCAGGACCATGTGTCAGGCTACTCTGTCCGATCGGGCCAGTAACCTTCCATATGGCCGACTCATCACCACTCTTTTGCAGCGATTACCGGTGGACATGAGGGGTGAGACTGCCGTTGAGGACACTATGACCTCGGACATTGACTGGGATGCCATTCTCCGGATGCAGATGGATAACCAGCCGATCAGCGATGAAGAATTAGAGGATCGTCCTCGCCCACTCAGGAGGGTACCAGCCGCGGCAGCAGCAGTAGCAGCAGCCAATGCGGCTCATGCAGCAAAGGCAGGGGGTGATGATGAGGGTGATGATGATCAGAGGGAGGATGCTCCAGCGCCAGCACCACAGCCCACACATGCAGCGGGACCATCTCAGCCTCCTCTTAATACCGTGATGGGTATGTTCACGAAGATCCGAGATGCCCAGCGGGAGATGAGCCGTGATCTAGAGCGCTTTACTCACAGCCTCAGAGTCACCCAGGAGCAGGTGCACTGGCTCAGGATAGCCTACGAGCGTGATTATGACATCGCTGACCCCATTCCTCCTAGGCCCCCAACCCCATGATAGACCTCTTATTTTCCTCTCTCTCTTGGCATGGTTTATATATAACAGGGTAACTGTCCGGCTTGTGGACTGTACCCTATAGCACAATCTATTTTTTTTACTCTTTGGATGTTTATGTTTATTTTCTCTCTTGATACAATTTTTCTTTTCCATTTAATAGAAGTTTATGATTTTTCTCACCTGTCAATAAGGTTCCTATCTAGAGCATGTCACACCCCAATTCTGCACCATTCAGAACGGTGTGATGAACCGCTAATAAACCAACGGTTCAATCAGGATCTCTAATAGGCTGTGTCCATTAAAAATAAAACTATACACATCCACAACCATAATCAGAATAAATACACAATAGCGAAAGTCTTATAGTAAATGAACTGAGAAATCTAACTGTGATAACCATAATAAAATATCAAGTTATTGTTGTATCAACTGAGACATAAATAAATAAAGTATCAATTACATTCCCTTAATAATTCAAACAAAAATCTAATCGAATACGCAAGAGTTGCACTCGCATGAGGGATCATGCGTATCCACTAAGTCTTTGACTTCCATTGCAGCAACACGCCCGTATACTGGAGCACTCATATAATCTTCGACAGTGGTACCTGCATCATCAACTAAAAATATTCGACGTCGAGAGGGTGAGCACACATCTTGGCTCAGTGAGCAAAAAAAACAATGCAACAAACATATGCATGCATTCAATTCATATATGTGGTCTGGTAAATAAGTTTGCAATGTGCTATAGAAAGGTTCGGTGGCCGCCTCGCCTCTATGCACAAGGTGTGGAGGCCCGCCCAAAGGTTAGCGTTTATTATCGTCCCCATCCACCCTACCATGAAATAGAGATATAGCTAAAGTGCTGAGGCCCGGCCTATGACACTTCCCCTGATACTCTACCCATACCAACACGTAAGCCCCTGCTGGCGAGGGCTTGCAAACTAGGCTCGCAACTAACCAATCCTAATGCTAATCAGTGTATCTAAGGCCTCACCCCAGCATCCCTCAATACGTCCATAGAGATAGGGCTAAGCCCCCCGGCAGAGTCAGAGACTACACAGTTCGAGACCACCTCCCCTCATACACTACGACGTAATAGTTCGGCTAAGGTAATGGCAATACGACGATGTTAGTGGACAAGACTTGAGTTAGAGATAGAGCTAAAGTGTTGAGGCCCGAGCCTATGACACCCCCCTGATACTCGCTCGCATCAAGCACACCAACCACACACATACATTCATATGCCTATTCCTATCATCATCATCATCATCATGTTATAAATAATAAATTTAAATATGCATGAACAGTAATAATAGAAATATTGGATGACATGTTGAATGCACATGACAAGCATACATGCATAAATTCAATCATGGCATTGGACTCAAGAAATAAAAACAGTTTGTTATTAAACAATTAGTTTAGGTCTTGTTCCTTCACCTTTGCTTGATCGTAGATCCTCTCTCAAGCTTTAAGAATTAACTAAATATCACTATTATATCACTAGAAGACCTAATCAAGTCAATATAATTTAATTAGAATTAATTCTGATTTTAAAAAGCTTACTGTTAACTGGGGGTCGATGCCAGGGTCGGATGTTCCATCGACCCTGGGTGCTACCACCCACATTCTGGACTTCCTGAACACTGGGGGTTGAGGGTCTGGTAGGGTCGATTCTCCATCGGCCCCCGTACGACCCCCCGTGGGTTTAGTCAAAATTTTCATCCTACAATCCATTCTTTCGTGTTTGGGTCCTATGGCTTGCTTCTATAATCCATTCCATACATCTTCTGTGGTTTAGAACCATAGTTTATTCACCTACATGGTTTTAATGATCTCCCCCATGGTTTTCCATTGAAACCTAACCATGGGTGGATGATTTGGGTTTCTCCTAGATCATACCCTCTTCACTATCTATTCTAAGGTCTTTAGAATTACATGGAGATAGTATCCATACCTGAGAAGAATTAGGCTTGTTTCTCTGAAGCCTTCTCTTTGATCTTTTTCTCTACTTTCCTTCTCTTTTCCTTCTCTTATCCTTCTCTTCTCTTTCTCTTCTCTTTATCTCAATCCAATTAGGGTTCTAAAAGGAGTGAAAGAGGCTTAGGGACATCCTATTTATAGAGTAAGAACTCCAAAAATAAGTCCCATTGAGATTAAGAAAGAATCCCATTGAAATTTGGAAAGTTTCCAAATCACGATTTTTGTCGGCAGACTGGGGGTCGATGAGGGGGACGGAGATCCCGTCAACCCTTGGTTCTAAATTGTCCGACCCCCGGTTAGAAACTCAGGGTCTAACTTTTATATTGGGGGGGTCCAACCCTGCCTAGCTGGGTGTGCGACCCTCCCCCCTATTTTAGTATTTTTTGGTCAGTTTAATACCTGGGATCGTGATCTCCTTCACGCACTTGGTCCATTTGGCTCGACCATGATGGGTAGACCTGGATCAAGGTGGTAAGACCGGGTTAGTTCGATACGGGTCTTACAACTCCCCCCTACTTATAAAAATTTCATACTCGAAATTGTTCATACCTTCTGAGTCGAATAGATGAGGGTATTGCTTTAGCATAGCATTCTTTTCTTCCCATGTGATTTCTTCTATATCCCTGCTTCTCCAGGTGACCATAACATAATAGATATCACGGTTGCGTAGTCGTTGAACTTTTCGACTAGTGATTTTAGTTGGTGTTACTTCAAATGTCAAATCATCAGTCAAATCAGGTAGATCTACTGTCAGAACGTGCGTTGGATCCTTGACATACTTCTTCAATAATGAAATATGAAATACGTCATGCACACTTGACATAGATGGTGGTAGTGCTAACTGGTAAGCCACTTTTCCACGCTTAGCTAGAATCTCATATGGCCCGACATATCTTGGAATTAGTTTCCCTTTCTGTTCGAACCGTTTCAATCCTCGCATAGGCGATACTTTTAAGAATACTTTATCACCCACGACGAATTCAAGGTCTCGGCGTCTAGTGTCTGCATATTGCTTCTGACGGTTCTGAGCTGTTCTCACTCTTTCCTTGATAATGTCGACCACTCGACAAGTCTCTTCAAAAAATTCCGGTCTAACAATACTACGTTCCCCAAGTTCATTCCAAAACAAAGGAGTTCGACACTTCCGGCCATACAGTGCTTCATAGGGTGACATCTGTACAGTAGCCTGATAGCTATTGTTATAAGCGAACTCAATCAGTGGTAACTTTTCATCCCATGATCCTTTAAAATCAATTACACATGCTCAAAGCATATCTTCTAGAATCTGAATTGTATGCTCTGACTGTCCATCTGTCTGTGGATGGAATGCGGTACTAAACTTCAATGTTGTACCCATAGCCTTTTGCAATCCTTCCCAAAACTTTGAAGTAAATCATAGATCTCTATCAGACACAATGCTTTCAGGTACACTGTGTAATCGCACAATGTTATCCACATACAGCTTAGCTAACCTCTCCAGTGTATACTGAGGTCGTATCGGTATAAAGCGAGCTGTTTTAGTCAGGCGGTCTACAATCACCCAAACTGCGTCAACTACTCGAGGAGTCAATGGTAATCCTGTGACGAAGTCCATAGTGATGCAGTCCCATTTCCAAGCTGGTTCCGGTAACGGCTGTAACAGTCCTACCGGTCTTTGTTGTTCAGCCTTTACTTTCTGACAATTTAGGCATTGAGACACGAACTTAGCTACATCTGCTTTCATTCCTCTCCACCAATATAATTTCTTTAGATCATGATACATTTTTGTACTTCCAAGATGTATCGAATAGATGGTGGTATGGGCTTCTTTTATCAATCGGTGTCTAATGTCCAAGCTTTCTATTTCAGGTACACATATTCTTCCTTTGTACTTCAGTACCTTTTCTTCATCCAAGGTGAACTCAGGGATAGTCCTACCTTTTTCAATGTCCTCTTGTACCGTTCTTAGGTAAGGATCTGATTTGATAGCTGTCTTTACTTCATCAATTATATCTGGTATAATCTTCAATGCGGCGAACATATTTGAAAACCGATGAATAAACCCTTGGTTGGTTGATCCATCCGGTGCATCTATCACAAACTGCTCATTACCGTAACTGAATACCTTTCCAGTAGGACACATTGCGGCAGTTGTGCTAACCTCTCCCTACGATTTTATCATTGCCTTTTTACTCAATGCATCGACTACTATATTTGCTTTCTCCGGATGATACTGGATATCACAGTCATAGTCTTTCAATAATTCCAGCCATCTTCTTTGTCTCATATTCAACTCCTTCTGATTAAATAGATAAGTAAGACTTTTATGATCTGATTTAATTTGAAACTTCTCCCCGTACAGGTAATGTCTCCATATTTTGACAGCATGTACTACTGCCGCTAGTTCCAAATCATGAGTGGGATAGTTCTTCTCATGTGTCTTCAACTGTCTTGAGGCATAGGCAATTACTTGTTCTCCTTGCATAAGTACACATCCTAATCCCAGTCCTGACGCATCAGTGTACAAAATAAATGACTGTCCTGGAATCGGAATGGTCAAGATTGGAGCTAACATCAATCTAGCCTTCAAGGTTTGGAAACTCTTCTCGCATTTATCAGTCCAAACAAACTTTTTGCCCTTCTTAGTCAAACTGGTAAGAGGTACGAAAATTCGGGAATAGTCTTTCATAAATCATCGATAATAACCAGCTAGACCTAAGAAACTTCTAATTTCTACAACGCTCTTTGGTGCTTCCCACTTCATGATAGCTTTGATCTTGCTAGGATCTACTTAATTCCTTCAGCGGATACAACGTGGCCTAGAAATGCGACTTCCTTTAGCCAAAACTCACACTTTAAAAATTTGGCGTAGTGCTTCTCCTTCCGTAGTCGCTGCAGAGCGGCGTTTAGATTCTTAATATGAGTTTCCTCATCTTTGGAATAGACCAATATATCATCGATGAATACAATAACCGACGTATCCAACTTGTCGTGGAATACCCGATTCATAAGTTCTATTAAGGTTGCTGGTGCGTTTGTCAATCCAAAAGACATGACCAAGAATTCATAATGTCCATATCTGGTCCTAAATGCTGTCTTAGGAATATCACCATCTTTAATATTCAACTGATGGTAGCCTGACCGAAGATCAATCTTGGAGAACACTTTGGCACCTTGCAACTGATCGAACAGGTCATCGATCCGAGGCAATGAATACCGATTCTTGATTGTCAGTTTATTCAGTTCTCGGTAGTCTATACACAAGCGAACACTACCATCCTTCTTCTTCACGAATAATACTGGCGCTCTCCATGGTGATATGCTAGGGCGAATGTAACCCTTGTCCAGCAGTTCTTGTAGTTGCATTTTCAATTCCTTCAGTTCAGTAGGAGCCATTCGATAAGGTGCTTTCGCTACTGGTGCGGCTCCAGGTATAAGATCTATAACAAACTCTGTAGCTCGGTCGGGTGGTAATCCTGGTAGTTCTTCAGGAAATACGTCTGAAAGGTCACGCACGACATCAATATCTTCCATTCGTGGTGCTTCCTTGGTAAGGTCGACCACAGATACTAAATACCCAACTGCTCCTTTCTCAAGGCACTTCTTAGCCTTTAGTGCAGAGAGTATGAGCTTTTGTTTATGGGGAAGTTTGGTTCCCAAAAAACTGAACTCTGCTCCTTCTTTGTCTTTAAATGTCAGCTTCTTTTCAGCACACAATAGGTTTGCAGAATGCCGAACTAACCAGTCCATTCCCAAGATGACGTCAAAGTCTGCCATCTCAAGTTGGATCAAGGTTGCATCCAAGGTTTTTTCATCAATAAGAACTGGACATGGTCGATAACCTTTTTCTAACTCCACTTTTAATCCCATAGGTGATCGTACAAGTAGGTTGTAGTCTAATGTTTTGATGGGTAAATTCAGCTTCTTTCCAAATGACACAGATATAAAAGAACGAGTAGCTCCTGAATCAAAGAGTACTCTGGCAGGAATGCCATTAATAGGTACGATACCTGTGACCACATCAGGCAATGCGGCAGCATCCTCAAATGTAATCGCGTAAAATCGTCCTTGATGTAGCTGCTTCCTGGGGTTAGGACATTCCCTTGCCATATGTCCCACTTGGTTGTAGTTAAAATATTTTATCCCTTCAGTAATTGGCTTTTATTGCTGTTGAGCTATGGGAGTAGTCTTGGTTGCAGCGGTAAAGCCTTGAGCACGGAAGGGTTTGAATGTCTTGTTATTCCCTCCGTTATAAGAATTTCCAGCTGGCCTTTTTATACCTCAGTTTTGCATGAAATAACTCTCCTTCTGGCTCGATTCTATAACTCGAGCAATTTGTGCCGCTTCATTATAGATTTTCTTTTCATGTCCCAGAACGTGCTCGCGGATGCTTCCCCTAAGTCCCATGACGAACCTTCGGGTCTTGGTGTTTTCCTCTTGCATACTGGCGGGTGCAAAGAAGAACAGCTCCTCATAACGCTGTTGATACGCATCCACGGTCATCTGCCCCTGATATAAACTCAGGAACTCTCTTTCCATATAATCTCTGAAACTTCTCAGAAAGTACTTCTCAAAGAACGCCTCCTTATAAATATCCCAAGTCAGTTGGGCGTGCTTTGTTAATAAATATGTCCTGGTAGACCTCCACTAATGGTGTGCATCTCCTTTCAGCATAAGGGTGGCACACAACACTTTTTCTTCTTCATTTAATGTCATCATCATAAAATTTCTTTCCATTTCGTCAACCCAGTGTGCCGACCATAAAGGATCTGCTGGCTTGCCATTAAATTCTTTGGGCTTCAGTTTCAGAAAATGCTCCACTAGTCTGGAGTGGTCTAGTTGTTGCGGGACATATGCCCCATACATAGGTGGTTGGTATTGATATCCACCTTGAGCTATCTCAGGATTTTGTACTTGAGCCTGCATGACGGGAGTCTGAGGTGCGTGGGGTACTGTGTTACTTCCCCCTGGAGCTGTACTTGCCTGTCCTGCTAGCATTGGAGGTGTCTGTGCAGCTGGAAGAGTTATGCCTATGGCAGCTTGTATAGTAGCTTGTGCCTGTTGCATTTGCTGCAGCTGTTGGAACAAGTTCATTACGACTGTGGCCAAGTCTGTAGGTAGAGCTGGCAGATTTGTAGGATTTGTCTGCCCAATAATGACGGACGATGCCGTGTTCGTATTCCCCTGTGTTTTTGGGTGTGTCTGGCTATCTTCCCCCACAGGTGGTGGTGGTGGGATAGAGTTACGGCTTTGTCTAGTTACTCTGCGTCCAGCCATTATCTAATCTGGTAGTGGGATTACCTGAAAATCATTGAACACGTGAGACAATCATTATATAATTCATTCTCATATTTTAAAACCACTATCAAATGCAAATTTCAATTTTTTCAGATCGTTCTGTCGAAAATGCTATATTTTCACTGCAGGGTCGATGAATGTCCGACCCTCAGTATGCGTCCCTGGGAAATCACCAATTCTTCCCGAAAGTCGAGGGTCGATGGGGGGGGGGTCGGCGGATGTCCGACCCAGGGTGTGACCCCTGGTTCTCTGTCAAATAACCGAGAGCCGAGGGTCGATGTGGGGGTCGATGGGTGGGTCGATGGTTTTAGTCAAATTTTTCGACCCCCGGACTAAAAATCAGATTTTTAAGTTCCGATTCAGAGTCCATTTCCCATTCTTTCTTCTCCGCTTCGACTCGTCTCGTCCCTCTGAGTTGCTACAGTGACAACTCCGATCCGTTGGTGGTTTGTGCTTCTTGTTTCGTCGTCTACACCTCCGCTACAGGTATATCTTCTATGTTTTCATGTTTTTAGGTTTCCTTACCCAGGTTTTTGCTCGTATATCTCGTATTTTTCAAATTAAACGTTTTTCCAATCATAAAAATTTGATTTTTATTGGGTGCTTTTGTTGTTGGTGACTCATGGAACGAAATCCCAAAAAAATATTTGAGTTTCATCGGTTGGTTATCGAGAAACTCAAAATTTACTCTTTTTGCCCTAATTTTTTCGAGATTTTGAATTTCTTGAAATTTCTTCCAATTCAATCTCATTAGTTAAAATTTCCGACTGTATGAGTCTTACAGGATAATTTAGGATCTATGTAAGTCCTCCTGCCCACGTGTATGGATGAAAAGTGAGGCTTTTGACCAATTTACGTCGTTATAATGTCAAATTTTGGGTTTTTCATCTCTACTAAGCCATTATTTGTTTTTCTTTCTTATTTGCAGATACTATGGCTCGTACCAAGGTACCTAGTGTTCGCGACCGTCTTCGCTTCCGTTCCACTGAAGCCGAGACGCAGTATGCCCGCTACGCTCGTAAGAAAGTAAAGGGAGGCCGCAAGGTGGTCTTGGCTAGCTTGGCCTTATTCGACGTAGAGAGGGCTTTTGGCGATATGGGATGGTTCCCTGTCATCACCTATGACGCCTGTACCTGTCCTGACTTGGTACGCCAGTTTTATTGTAATCTCCAAGTGGTGGGGGATTACAACGATGTTGAGAGGGGTAGTGAGCTCAGGATCACTAGTTATGTCAAGGGAATTGAGATTTCTTTTAACTATCGACAGCTAGCGGACTTGCTGGGTATCTCCTATGGCGGCTCCTTCGTATTCTGTGCCCTTGGAGAGCTCCAGTTCTTTTCATTACAGATGAGGGCTGAGATAGACCGTCAACTCATCAGACCTGATCGTTGGGAGATGAAAGCGAGTCGGGTGTACTGCAAGATCATTCAGCACAACCTGATACCGCAGAGTGGACATTATGAGTGTAAGACCCGTACACCATGAACTTGGTCTAACCTTGCATTTCGTGTCCTCCCGTCTACATATGATGGTCGAGCCAAGTGGACCAAGTGTGTGAAGAAACCCAAGACCCAGTATGAAAATTTGCTCAAAAACAGTCAAAATGAGGGTAGGGTCGCATGCCTAAACAGGCAGGTCCGACCCCCTCATCGACCCCCACCATCGACCCGTGACCAAGGGTCGCAGGGGGTCTCGGATTGTCCGACCCCCTCATCGACCCCCAGTATTCGGGAAAAACAGCACGAACCGAAAATTAGGAAACCTTCCTAATTTCAATTGGAACCTTTCCTAAACTCAATGAAACTTATTTTGTGAGGTTTTACTCTATAAATAGGACATCCCTAAGCCTCTTTCACTCCTTTTACAACCCTAATTGGATTGAGAGAAAGAGAAGAGAAGGATGAAAAGAAGAAGAGAAGCAAGGAAGAGAAGAAAGCAAAAAGGAGAAGAGTTGCAGAGAAGGAGTATTCTTCTTAGGTATGGATACTAATTCCATGAGTTTCTACAGACCTTAGGTTAGATAATGAAGAGAGTATGATCTCGGAGAATCCCAATCCATCAACCCATGGTTAGGTTTTCATGAAAAACCATGGGGGAATTCATGAAAGCTGTATAGGTGAATGATTCATGGTTTTAGACCATAGAATGTGTGTAGAATGGACTTTAGGAGCAAGCCATAGGACCCCAAACACGAAGAATGGACTGAAAGGAAGAAAATTGACCAAAACCCACAGGGGGTCGCACAGGGGGTCGATGGCCAATCGACCTTACCAGACCCTGAGCATCGACCCCCAGTGTTCGGGAAGTTCAGAATAGGGGTGGTCGCACCAGGGATCATGACTCCGACCCTATCTCTGACCCCCAGTTAATAGCATGGTTTTTAAATTTGGAATTAATTCTAATTAAATTCTATCGACTTTATTAGGTCTTCTAGCAATATAATAACATTATAAAGGTGATTCTAAAGCTTGGAAGATGATCTATTAACAAGCTAAGGTGAGGGAACAATACCTAAACTAACTGGTTAATAATAAACTGTTTTATTTCTTGAGTCCAACGCCATATTGATTCCATGTGTGTATGCTTGTATGTGCATTCAACATGTCATCCAATATTTCTATTAATTGTTCATGCATATTTACTTTATTGCTTATAACATGATGATGGTGATGATGATAGGAATAGGCATGTGAATGTTTGTGTTTGGCCAGTGTATATGGTGCGGGTAGGGATGGTATCAACCGGTACAACCATGACTGTTCTTCATGGGATTTAATTGTGCCATGGTCTACTCAAGTCATGTCCACTGACGTCGTCGTATCGCCATTATTTTAGCAGAACTATTATGTCGTAGAGTATCAGGGGAGGTGGTCTCGGTCCTTGTAGTCTCTAACTCTATCGGGGGGCCTTAGCTTTATCTCTATGGATGTTCTGAGGGATGCTGGGGTGAAGCCTTGGATACACTGTTTGGCATTAGGATTGGTTAGTTGCGAGCCCAGTTTGCAACCCTAGCCAGTAGGGGTTTATTTGTTGGTATGGTATCAACCGGTACAGCCATGACCATTTTTCATGGGGTGTATATTGTGCCATTCTGGGTGCATGTGGGGCGACGGTGCCGTTTTCATTGGGCGTTTCCACACACTCATGTATAGAGGTGCGGCGGCCACCTATCCTTTCTATAGCACAGTGCAAACTTTAAACCGGACAAAAGATATGATTTGACTGCATGCATATGTATTGTTGCATTGTTTTGTTTACTCACTGAGCTCAAGTTGGAGAGCTGATCCTCGCGCGCGCAATTCTTTTTAGTTTCTGATGTTGTCAGGTACTTTGATTGAAGATGTTGTCTACACGCCAACATATGGACGGGTGGAGGCTATGAATGAGCAAGCTGTGGAGAACGAACATGGTTCGTTAAGCGAGCGTTGCAACGGTGGATACGTTTAGTGTTTAGTTTTTGTATTTGGATATTGTAATATGTATTAAGTCATGTTTTGGTTACTTGGAAGTAAATGAAATATTAATTATTTATCATGATTAGACCTCAGTTCATTATCTGTAAGACTTCTGCTATTATTTTATTACCTCTGATTAATGTGGAATGTGTTTTGATTTATCATATATGGGATAGCCTATTGTGAGATCTTGGTTGAACCGTTGGTTTGCTAGCGGTTCATCACACCATTCTGGTTGGAGCGGAATTGGGGTGTGACAACTTGGTATTAGAGCTCTCATAGGCCTTACCCATTAAACCTAAATACTTCCACAGGAGTCCATGAACTGAGTTAGGATAAATTAAAAACTTTAATACAAACAAATTATAAGCACCTGTGTTGGTTGAGACAGAAATTAAACAAGACGTTAATGTACATATAAAAGGTGGAACCATATATATACACTCAAACAGAAAGAGAAGACCAATTTCTCTAATAAATAAATAATATAGGGTATTATCTATAAGTTGGGTAGTTATCCAAGTATACAAGGATATAGTACAGTAGCAAGAAGGGAGCTTCTGTAAAGTAGAAAATTGAATACCGAGTTGGTACTCACAAGATGTGAAACTCGATGTATGACAAAGGAAGGAGAAAATGGCTAGTAATGCCAAAACCCCTGTAGAGATAAAGGAAAAGATCTCGGGTTAAATCCAACAGAGATAAGAGAATAATGGCCATACATTAAGAATAAGAGTAACTATACTCCTGGGTGACATGGACACTCAGGGTGAGATCCACCACAAGCTGATCCATTAACCGCTGAGCATTAAGAAGAGGTTGCAACTTGACCCCACCACTATCTGGGTTGAGAATGGATAATGAAAACTCATCTGAGCATATGCTAGATAATGATAATCAGATTAGAGCGAATCAAAGGAGGTGAACAACCAGACCACTTCAGCCAACCACCTAGACTATCAAGTATCTTGGTTATGGTTGTAATAAACTTGGCCCAATAAAATACAAGAGCAACCACAAATGAGACCGACTATGCAAGTTGCTATCCAAATTGCCAATGCTACATCAACACCTCTGGGTCAAACCAAGTATGGTACCAATTGGTAGCATCACTGTACCCCAACACATGTTAGCTATAACACAGTACCTACCATACAGTAAGTCCCAGTAATGCATACCCCAGTGAAGATGTTTGGTGCACAACAAGTAGTGTATCAAGGTGGTTACCCTTATCAGCCATCGATGTATGGGATAGCTGCATCATGACACAATGATCCGACCAAGGATTGAGGAATATTTTTTGAAGATGAAGCCTTAAAAATTTTCAGCAGAGGATCAAATCAAATTGTGGCCATATAACTGGACATGTTTATTTAGGATGCGGTGCATTATTGATTTACTCTTATGATTATAGAGGATGCACATACCAGATTTTAATTTCTCGGGCCTTGATAGGATACCTTCTTGATTTAACCTGTCAATTGGAGTTATAGATATTGTTTCTTTAGTATTAGTCCTGATTATATCAATCTGAACCACTCTCATGATCGACAACATGAACAAAGATATGAACTGAATGAACAGTTAAATGTTTAATCATGTTGAACGTACATCTACTGATTTATACCTGATTTATTGATGTACAAAATTTTTCTCCAGATTATACCTGATTTACTGATGTACGAAATCTCTCTCTAGATTTACTCTTGTAGTGCCTTGACTAATGGCATTATATATATTTGATAGAACTTGTAACCATGAGGTCAAGAACTGTAAAACCTCTATTTCCATGTATTTGGACCACCGTGCAACCTAATGACCTTTGGATGCCAGTTGGATTACCATAGATTTACTCATGATTCTTAAAACCTAGGTTCACTAGATAAGGCAAGTGTTCATCGTCATACTAAATTCGAAAGAAGGAAAGGAATTGTTTGTTTTTAGATAACCATTCTGACATCCATTGAAAAGATGTTTAGTGATAATGGAATTATTGGAAGAAAGATGATTGGATTCAGATTAAATACTATAGCCAATGAACCTCAGATGAAGTAATGGAGAATCTATTTTGAGATTGCTAAATGGATGGATATGAGTCATGTCTATAAAAGAGTGCATGAGCAAAAAAATGAGAACTATCAAGAGTAGCCAGTAAAGAAATAGATAGCACTCAAGTAAAGTTAAAGATGGTTATATCGGTATGAATTTTGACAAGGCAGAAGATTCCTAAAGGCAAATCTAAGAGTGGATACAAGGGTAAAGTCAAAAAAAATCATGGCATTAGTAGTAATCGGTTTAATACAATGAAAATTGAGTTATGCCCAATGTCGAGTGATATGATAAAGTAAAGACCAAAAGAGTTTGGCTGAATTAATGAATTTATAAGCATATATCCTAATGCTTAGAAGTAGACTTGGGATATGAAGTAACAATCACAAGATATTTTTCGAGGTATATGAAAGAGAGATCAGGGTAGAACAACAAGGATAAAAGAGATATAAGCTAATGAGTGCAATATGAGATTTTGACGATAGTCTTTGAAAAATCATAAGAGATGAAGGAACTAGACAAGCTCTTAAGACCTTATACCAAATTTTGCTAGTTCAAGCCCTTTGGACTAGATGTTGTATGGGATGAGTGTTATGAACAATGTCCAAATCATATGGATGAACGGAATTTGGACGCAACCTAATTAGACTTGAGATGGCAGACTTTAACGTCATCTTGGGGATAGACTGGTTGTCTCAACACTCTACAAAGTTGTATGTGCATAGAAGAGGTTATTATTCAAGAATAAAGACGATATATAATTTAGTATTATTGGTACTATGTTGCCTAAGAAAAGAAAGCTGATCCTCACTATGCTAAAGGCCAAGAGATGCTTTAAAGAGAAAGAAGTTGGATATATGGTATCTGTGGTATACGTTATCAAAGAAGCACCACAGAGGGAAGGTATAGATGTGATGCGTGAATTCCCTAATGTGTTTCCAGGAGACTTACCGGGTTACTACATGATCGTGCGACCGAGTTCATCATCGACTTGTTACCAAGGACGATACTTGTGTCAAAGGCACCTGTAGAGTAGCTCCTATGGAGTTGAAGGAACTGAGACTCAACTAAAAGAGTTATTAGACCAAGGTCCTAATCAGCTAAGTATTGCATCACGGAGAGCGCCAACGCAACTCGTGAAGAAGAAGGACGGTAGTGTCAGATTATGTATAGACTACCGGGAACTAAACAAGCTCACGATCAAGAATCGATAACTACCACCTTGGATCGATGACTTGTTTAAATAGTTGCAAGGAGCGAAGGTATTTTCTAACATTGATCTTCGATCAAGATATCATCAACTGAGGAATTTGGATAGCGATATCTCAAATATAGTTTTTAGAATCGGGATAGGCCAATTATGAGTTTTCGATTATGATTATGATGTTTGGATTAACCAATGCCCTTACATCTTTTATGGAATGGATGAACTGGGTGTTTCATAACATGTTGGACACGTCGGTCAAAGCTTTCATAGATGATATTTTGGTTTTTCCAAGAATGAAGCAACTCATACAACAGAGCTTAGAACCGCTTCACAACAGTTGAGAAGTGAAAAACTTTATGCCAACTCCAAGAAATATGAGACCCGATTAAACAAAGTGATCTTCTTAGATCACGTACCATCATAAAAAGGGATTAAAGTGGACCCTATTAGGATAGAAGTAATCATATGGTGAGAAACCCTTAAAGAACATCGTGAAGATCAGAAGTTTCTTGGGTTTAGTTGGTTATTACAGACGATTTGTAGAGGACCACTCTAAGATCGCAAAACCTATTACCAAGCTAACCAGGAAGGAAGAGGAGTTTAATTGGAGTGACAAGTGTGAAGAATGATTGATATCAGCTCCCATCTTGATCGTTCCGGCACCAGGGAAACCTTTTACCCTATCCATCGGAGCTTTTGGATTGGATCTAGGATGCGGGTTGATGTAAGGTAAATAAGCGATTTCATATGCTTTAAGAAAACTGAAAGAGCATGAGACAAGTTACCCAACTCATGATTGGAGTAACCAATTGTGATTCATGCAATCAAGACTTGGAGACATTATTTAAACGGAGAAGAATTTTAGATTAGATCGGATTACAAGTGTTTTATTTATCTCTTCATTAGAAAGAGTTGAACATGAGGATAAAGAGATGGTTAGGAATACCTGAAGGATTAAGACTATGATATTCAATGTCATCCAAGCAAGGCTAATGTAGTAGCTAAGGACTTAAGCATAAAGGGAATTATGAAGTCCAAGGAAGGACTCAATATAAATGCTGCCTTATGTTTTATAGCAATAGATTTAGATTTGGAAGAAGAGTAACATAAAATAGAAACTCGTGATGATCCAATTGAGTCAGAACGTATGGAGGGACTTAAGGAGCAGTAATTCCTCGCTTGCGTTCATTACATTAAAGATCATCTCGGAATTGATGAATGAAGTAAAAGTAGTAATTTTGTTAGATCTGTATATAAGAACGATGCAAGAAGATTTAGAGAAAGAAAAAAAAACCTAACCCTGAATTACTTTGGATGTGGAAACGGTACTCAGATACAGAGGTAGAGTTTGAATACCTGAAGCAAAAGATTCAGATGTCACAAAGAGGATAATGATAAGAGCCATTGTACTCAATATACAGTACATCCTAGAGTACCAAGATTTATCATGACCTGAAGAGATTGTAAAGAGAAATGATAACAAAGGTGGCTAGTGCGTGTTCAGTGTCTGAATTATCAGCAAGTAAAGGCTGAAAGACAAAGACCAACATGGCTCATAGCAACAACTATCGGAGCCAGTCTGGAAGTGGAACTGCATTACAATGAACTATGTCACCGGTATACACTGATTCCTAAATCGGTTGACGCAGTTTGGGTGATTGTTGATCGCCTTATGAAGATAGCTCATTCCATTGCTATACGACCTTGGTATGCTTTGGAGTGGTTAACTAATCGATATGTGGATAATATTGCCATATAGAATGGTATGCATGAGAGCTTAGTGTTGGTCGGAGGCTCATGCTTATCTCGAAGTTTTGGGAGGATCTACAGAAACCAATGGGAACAAAGTTGAAGTTTAGTACTGCATTTTACCTTAAACCGACGGACAGTCGGAGCAGACTATACAGATCCTAAGAGATATGCTCCGAGTTATGAAATTGATTTCAAGGAGCTTGAGTTGAGAAGTTACCGTGAATTAAAGTTGCTATTAAGCTATCATGTAAATGTCACCTATAAAGCATGGTACGGTAGAAATGTCAAATTCCTCTACTTTGGAATGAAGTTGGTGAATGAAGGATTTTAAGACATGAGTCTATTGAAGAAAACTATCGAGTGGCAAACAAGATCAAAGAAAAGGGGCAGGATAGCTCAAGATGTCAGAAGAGACACCAAGACCTTGAGTTCGCCATAAGGGACAAAGTGTTCTTGAAGAAATCAGTTATGCGTAGTTTGAAATGATTAGACAAGAAGGGAAAGTTATATTATATATATGTGTCGGATCTTATAAACTTTGGAGAGATGTAGAAAAGTTACACATCAATTAGCGTTACCGCTATCCATGTCTAGTGTGCATGATGTATTTCGTGTGTCTCTATTGAAGAAGTACATTGGAGATCCATATCAAAGGTATTACCACGGAATCACTGGATTAGATATAATGTTTAACTATTGAAGTGGTACCAGCCTAGTTCACTAGTGGGATGGTACAATGTTTCCAAAGCTGGGATAATTATTATATGAAGGTAACCTAGCAAAGACAAGATGTGGAAAAGAGTGCATAGAGGAAGAAGATGCAATGCGGAAATAGAATTCCCACCTATTGACTCCGAAGTAAATTCAAAATTTTGAGGACAAAATTTATATTAAGGAGGGGGAAGTTGTAAGATCCGTACGTTCAAATTTCGAGGACGAAATTTCTTTTAAGGGTGGTGGAGTTGTAAGACCCGGACGCCACGAACTTGGTTTAACCTTACATTTCGTATCATGACCCGTTTACATATGATGGTCGAGCCAAGTGGACCAAGTGTGTGAAGAAACCCAAGACCTAGTATGAAAATTTGCTCAAAAATAGTCAAAATGAGGGTAGGGTCGCATGCCTAAACAGGCAGGTCCGACCCCCTCATCGACCCCCACCATTGACCTGTGACCTGGGGTCGCAGGGGGTCTCGGATTGTCCGACCCCCTCATCGACCCCCTCATCGACCCCCAGTATTCGGGAAAAACAGCACGAACCGAAAATTAGGAAACTTTCCTAATTTTGATTGGAACCTTTCCTAAACTCAATGGGACTTATTTTGGGAGGTTTTACTCTATAAATAGGACGTCCCTAAGCCTCTTTCACTCATTTTACAACCCTAATTGGATTGAGAGAAAGAGAAGAGAAGGAAGAAAAGAAGAAGAGAAGCAAGGAAGAGAAGAAAGCAAAAAGGAGAAGAGTTGCAGATAAGGAGTATTCTTCTCAGGTATGGATACTAATTCCATGAGTTTCTACAGACATTAGGTTAGATAATGAAGAGAGTATGATCTCAGAGAATCCCAAACCATCAACCCATGGTTAGGTTTTCATGGAAAACCATGGGGGAATTCATGAAAGCTGTATAGGTGAATGATTCATGGTTTTAGACCATAGAATGTGTGTAGAATAAACTTTAGGAGCAAGCCATAGGACCCCAAACACGAAGAATGGACTGAAAGGAAGAAAATTGACCAAAACCCACAGGGGGTCGCACAGGGGGTCGATGGCCAATCGACCCTACCAGACCCTGAGCATCGACCCCCTAGTGTTCGGGAAGTCCAGAATAGGGGTGGTCGACCCAGGGGTCGATCATGACTCCGACCCTATCTCCGACCCCCAGTTAACAGCATGGTTTTTAAATTCAGAATTAATTCTAATTAAATTCTATCGACTTTATTAGGTCTTCTAGCAATATAATTACATTATAAAGGTGATTCTAAAGCTTGGAAGAGGATCTATTAACAAGTTAAGGTGAGGGAACAAGACCTAAACTAATTGGTTAATAATAAACTATTTTATTTCTTGAGTCCAATGCCATATTGATTCCATGCGTGTATGCTTGTATGTGCATTCAACATGTCATCCAATATTTCTATTAATTGTTCATGCATATTTACTTTATTGCTTATAACATGATGATGGTGATGATGATAGGAATAGGCATGTGAATGTTTGTGTTTGGCCAGTGTATATGGTGTGGGTAGGGATGGTATCAACCGGTACAGCCATGACCGTTCTTCATGGGGTGTATATTGTGCCATGGTCTTTTTAAGTCATGTCCATTGACGTCATCATATCGCCATTACCTTAGCAGAACTATTATGTCATAGAGTATCAGGGGAGGTGGTCTTGGTCCTTGTAGTCTCTGACTCTACCGGGGGACCTTAGCTCTATCTCTATGAATGTTCTAAGGGGTGCTGGGGTGAGGCCTCGGATACACTATTTGGCATTAGGATTGGTTAGTTGCGAGCCTAGTTTGCAACCCTAGCCAGCAGGGGTTTATTTGTTGGTATGATATCAACCGGTACAGCCATGATCGTTTTTCATGGGGTGTATATTGTGCCATTCTGGGTGCATGTGGGGCGACGGTGCCGTTTTCATTAGGCGTTTCCACACACTCATGTATAGAGGTGCGGCGGCCACCTATCCTTTCTATAGCACAGTGCAAACTTTAAACCAGACCAAAGATATGATTTGACTGCATGCATATGTATTGTTGCATTATTTTGTTTACTCATTGAGCTCAAGTTGGAGAGCTGACCCTCGCACGTGCAATTCTTTTTAGTTTCTGATGTTTCAGGTACTATGATTGAAGATGTTGTCTACACGCCAACATATGGACGGGTGGAGCCTATGAATGAGCAAGCTGTGGAGAATGAACATGGTTCGTTAAGCGAGCGTTGCAACGGTGGATACGTTTAGTGTTTAGTTTTCGTATTTGGATATTGTAATATGTATTAAGTTATGTTTTGGTTACTTAGAAATAAATGGAATATTAATTATTTATCATGATTAGACCTCAGTTCATTATCTGTATGACTTCTGCTATTTATTTTATTACCTCTGATTAATGTGGAATGTGTTTTGGTTTATCATATGTGGGATAGCCTATTGTGAGATCCTGGTTGAACCGTTGGTTTGCTAGCGGTTCATCACACCATTCTGGTTGGTGCAGAATTGGGGTGTGACAACGAGAGGGTCTCCCAGTTGACCCAGTATCTGCTGTACTACATATGCACTAGGCAGCCCGTCTGCCTTCCCTATATCATCATGCGGACGATGATCAGTGCCACGTTGCCCAGTCATACTGGCAACCTTCCTTATGGATGCATGATCACTACACTGCTTACCTACCTTGGGGTTGACTTGATGGATGAGAAGATTCAAGAAAAATCCTTCTCATCGCCTCTGGATTGGGAGGCCATCTGCAAGATGGGCATGCGAGATGCCCAGGTCAGCGATGAGGAGAGGAACGCGATGGTGCGCCCTCGCACTCGAGTGGAGATGGCTGACGCTGAGGCAGCAGCAGCAGCCGCTGGAGCAGGGGTTCATGGGGATGATGACGATCGGCTATACATGGATGTAGATGCCATACCTCCTCCATCACCTACTCATACTACAGGAGCTGGTTCGTCTTCTTCAGCTGGCCCTTCACATGCAGCTGGTCCTTCGTATGCTCCTTCTGATGACATGATGGGGATATTGCATGAGATACGAGAGGCTCAGCGTATGTCTGACTTGAGGATGGGAGAGCTTCTAGAGGCTCAATGCTTGTCCAATAAATGGGTAGGAGAGTGTAAGACCCGTGTCAATCTAACCTGGTCTTATCACCTTGAACCAGGTTCACCCATCATGGTCGAGTCAAATGGACCAAGGGCGTGATGGAGATCGAGATCCCAGGTATCAAATCGACCCTAAAATACTTAATTTAAGGGGAGGGTTGCATACCCAGCCAAGGAGGGTCAGACCCCCCAAAACAGAAAGTCAGTCCCTTAGTTTTGAAGGGAGGGTCGGACAACTTAGAAAACTAGGGTCGACGGGATCATCGACCCTCCCATCGACCCTCAGTTGCCGCCGAAACTAAAATTAAGAAATTTCCTAATTTTCGATTTAGATTCTTTCCTAATCTCAAAGGGACTATATTTAGGATGTTCCTACTCTATTTAAAGGACGTCCCTAAGCCTCTTTCACTCCTTTTACAACCCTAATTAAATTGAGAGAAAGAGAAGAGAAGGAAAAGAAGAAGAAGAGAAGCAAGGAAGAGAATTTAGCCAAAAGGAGAAGAGTTGCAGAGAAGGAGTAATCTTCTCAGGTATGGATACTAATTCCATGAGTTTCTACAGACCTTAGGTTAGATAATGATGAGAGTATGATCTCGGAGAAACCCAAACCATCAACCATGGTTAGGTTTTCATAGAAAACCATGGGAGATTACATGAAAGCTATCTAGGTGGATTATTCATGGTTCTAGACCATGGAATGAATGTTGAATGGACTGTAAGAGAAAGCCATGGGACCCCAAACACGATGGATGGACTAAAAAGAGGGAATTGGACCAAAATACACCGAGGGTCGCACAGAGGGTCGATGACCATCCGACCCTAGGTGATCCTGAGTATCGACCCTCAGTGTTCAGGAAGTTCAGATTTTGGGGAGGGTCGCACCCAGGGTCGATCAGGACTCCAACTCTACCTCCGACCCTCAGTTAACAAAATGGTTTTTAAATTCTGAATAAATTTTAACTAAATTTTATTGACTTTGTTAGGTCTTCTAGCAATATAATAACATTATAAAGGTGATTCTAAAGCTTGAAAAAGTATCTATAGCAAGCTAAGGTGAGGGAACAAGACCTAAACTAATTGGTTAATAATAAACCATTTTACTTCTTGAGTCCAATGCCATATTGATTCTATGCGTGTATGCTTGTATTTGCATTTAACATGTCATCCAATATTTCTATTATTTGTTCATGCATATTTACTTTATTGTTTATAACATGATGATGATGATGATGATAGGAATAGGCATGTGAATGTTTGTGTTTGGCCAGTGTATATGGTGAGGGTAGGAATGGTATCAACCGGTACAACCATGACCGTTCTTCATGGGGTGTATATTATGCTATGGTCTACTCAAGTCATGTCCACTGATGTCGTCGTATCGCCATTACCTTAGCAGAATTTTTATGTCGTAGAGCATCAGGGGAGGTGGTCTCGGTCCTTGTAGTCTCTGACTCTACCGGGGGGCCTTAGCTCTATCTCTATGGATGTTCTGAGGGATGCTGGGGTAAGGCCTTGGATACATTGTTTGACATTAGGATTGGTTAGTTGCGAGCCCAGTTTGCAATCCTAGCCAGCAGCGGTTTATTTGTTGGTATGGTATCAACCGGTACAGCCATGCCGTTTTCATGGGGTGTATATTGTGCCATTTTGGGTGCTGTGGGTGACAGTGCAGGAGTCATTGGGCGTATCCACACACTTGTGTATAGAGGTGCGGCGGCCACCTATCCTTTCTATAGCACAGTGCAAACTACAAACCAGACCAAAGATATGAATTGATTGCATGCATATGTATTGTTGCATTGTTTTGTTTGCTTACTGAGCCATGATGTGTGCTCACCCCTAGACGTCGAATATTTTTAGTTGATGATGCAGGTTTTACCATTGAAGATTATGTAAATGCTCCAGCGTACGAGAATGTAGCGGCGATGGAAGTGGAAGATGAAGTGGATACACATGACGTCATTTGCGAGTGCAACTCATGTGTATTCAATTAGATTTTTGGTTTATTTATTTGGATTTATTAAAGACATGTATTTGGTATTTAATTAATTATGTCTCAGTTGATACAGAATAATTTGTTATTTAAATTTTAATATCACATAGATTCTCAGTTCATTTTATTATAAGACTTCTGCTATTGTGTATTTACTCTGATTATGAATGTGGATGTATGGAGTTTAGATAACACGGATATAGCCTATTTGAGATCCTGGTTGAACCGTTGGTTTGCTAGCGGTTCATCACACCATTCTGAATAGTGCAGAATTGGGGTGTGACAACTTGGTATCAGAGCATCTCAGGCCTTGTCCGCTGAACTAGCACACATTCAAGAAAATTGTGAACTGAGATAGGATAAAAGTAAACACAGTAATATTAACACACTGTAAGCACAAGTGATGGTTGAGACCAAATTTAAAAAGAGAATAATGCATCTATTAAAGGGAAAACAAGTTTACATACAATGAGAGAGATACAAAACGTATATACATAACTAAAGCAGAGTACAGTCCACAACCCGGACAGTTACTCTGTAGTACAAGGAAAATAAAAACAATCAAGAAGATGGAGGTGAAGGAGGAGGCGGTGCCTCACGATCTCTGTCATAGTCCTCAGCATAGACTCTAGTCAACCAGGCTATCTGATTCTGGGTCATCTGTAGACTAGCTGTGAGATCGGCTACCCTCCGATCAGTCACACGCTGAACCTCTATGAGCTCTCCCATCCACGTGTCTGATATGTGCTGGGCAGCTAACAGCTCATCCACTCTCACACGCTGAGCGTCTAGCAACTCTTCCATCCTCAGATCAGATCTGCGCTGAGTCTCCCTGATCTCCTACAACATCTCCATCAGGTCAGAAGGTGGGCGTGAAGGACCAGCCGCATGAGAAGGACCAGTCTCAGGTACAGGATCCGCCGCAGAAGAAGTACCAACTCCAGCCGCATGTGTAGGTGAAGGCGATGGTATCGAGTCGACATCCATATACATACGGTCGTCATCATCGACAGGATCCACATGAGCTCTAGCAGCAGCAGCAGCGGCCTCAGCGTCAGCAATCTCGATGTGAGTGTGAGGGCGTACCATCTCGTTCCTCTCCTCGTCACTAACTTGGGCATCCCGTATACCCATCTTGTAGATAGCCTCCCAATTTAGAGGCGACGAGAAGGTCTTCTCCTGAATCTTCTCATCTACTAAGTCAACCCCCAGGCGGGTCAGTAGAACAGTAATCATACATCCATAGGGTAGATTACCCCTATGACCGGACAATGTAGCATTAATCATGGTCCGCATGATGATGTAGGGAAGGCAGACTGGCAGTCTAGTGCAGATACTATATATCAAAAACTGGGTCAGCTGAGAAACCCTCTTGTAGTGCCCACTCTGCGGAATCAGATTATGCTGGATAATCTTGCAGAAGACCCGTGGAGCTAGACGCATGTAACAAGCTCTCATCTGCCAGCGATCAAGTCGTAGCAGCTGATTGTCGATCTCTGCCCTCATCTCCATGGAAACAAACTGGGGCTTTCCAGACGCACAATAAACCATGGGGACATCATAAGGAATGCCCAGTAGATCGGCCAGCTGCCGATAGTCAAATGAAATGTTCACTCCCTTTACATAGCTAGTGATGCGTAGCTCGTGACCCCTATCCACATCATTGTAATCCCCCACCACCTGGAGATTACAATAGAATTGTCGCACCAAATCCGGGCATGTGCACGCGTCGTAAGTGATGACAGGGAGTCCCCCCATATCACCAAATGCTCTCTCCACATTGAACAGGGCTAGCTCAGCCAAGTTCACCAAACGACCACCCTCTACCTTCTTACGAGTGTAGTGGGCATACTGTTCCTCGGCTTCATTAGATCGGAAGTGAAGCGGATCACGAACTCTGGGTACTTTAGTACGAGCCATGGTATTTGCAAAGAAAAACAGATAATGAGTTAATAGGATAAAAATCCGAAATTTGACATTATAGTGACGCACCACCAATCTCAGAAGAAATTATGTCTGGACGTAGAGTAACCAGACAGAGCTGGAATGCAGTTCCACCACCACCACCTGTGGAGGAAACGGGCCAGGAGAATATATATGTACCGAGAAATCCAGATCAGGCAAATCCTACAAATTTGCCACCTCCACCACCTGAGTTAGCAACCGTGGTGATGAATTTGGCACAGCAACTGCAACAGATGCAACACGCACAGGCTCAAATGCAAGTTGCAATGGGAATCATGTTCCAAGCCACTCATGCCACACCCATGCAGACGGGACAAGCCAGTGCAGCACCGGTGGGTAACCACCCAGCACCTCAAACACCTCAACCACCAGCTGCACAGATTCCAGTACCAGGTCCGGAAGCAGCCCAGGTTAATTATCAGTATCCACAACCTATGTTTGGGGCATACCCCCAAAATCAGATGGATCACTCTCGACTGGTTGAGAGATTTTTGAAAATGAAGCCCAGGGAATTTAACAGTAAACCGTCTGATCCGTTATGGCCAGTACACTGGATCGACGAGATGGAGAGAAACTTTCTTATGATGGCTATTACAGAAGAAGAAAAGGTATTATGTGCCACCTTCATGCTCAAAGGCAATGCACATCATTGGTGAAAATCTACCGGACCTATCTATTGACCAAGCACACCCTATTGACTTGGGCTATTTATAAAGAAGCTTTCTTTGAGAAGTATTTTCCATGAAGCTTTAGAGATTCTATGGAGAAGGAGTTCCTGAGTTTATATCAGGGACAGATGTCAGTGGATGCATATCAACAGCGTTATGAGGAGCTGTTTTTCTTTGCACCGCTCAATATGCAAGAAGAGGACACCAAAATTCATAGGTTTGTCACGGGACTCATGGGAAGCATCAGAGAACATGTACTGGGTTTAGAGAAGAAGATATATAATGAAGCTGTCCAAATCGCTCGAGTTATCGAATCGAGCCAGAAGGAAAGTTACTTTACACAGAATTGAGGCGTGAAAAGGCCAGCTCGGAATTCTTACAACGGAGGTAATAACAAGACATACAAACCTTTTCGTACTCAGAATTTCACCGCTGCACCCAAGACCACTCAAGCAGCTCAGCAGCAACCGAAGCCAAATTCTGAAGGTCCGAGATGTTACAACTGCAACCAAGTGGGACATATGATAAGGGAGTGTCCTAAGCCCAAGAAGCAAGTACATCAAGGACGAGTATATGCTGTTACATCCGAGGATGCTGTCGCATCACCCGATGTGGTCACAAGTATGACCGAAACCTTTTAAGTTGTAATTACATTATATGAGCATGTAGACTAACTAAAATAAATCACAGATATCGTACCTATAAATGGCATACCCGCCAGAGTACTCTTTGATGCAGGAGCTACTCATTCCTTTATATCTGTGTCATTCAGAAAGAAGATGAATTTACCCATAAAAACATTGTATTACAAACTACTTGTACGATCACCAATGGGGTTAGAAGTGGAATTACAGAAAGGTTATGGACCATGTCCAGTTCTCATTGGCGAGAAAACCTTAGATGCAACCTTGATACAACTTGAGATGGCAGACTTTGACGTCATCTTGGGAATGGACTGGTTAGCTCGGCATTCTGAAAATCTATTATGCGCCGAAAAGAAGCTAACATTTAAAGACAAAGAAGGAGCAGAATTCAGTTTTTTGGGAACCAAACTTCCCCGTAAACGCAAGCTTATACTCTCAGCACTGAAAGCTAAGAAGTGCCTTGAAAAGGGGGCAGTCGGGTATCTGGTATCGGTGGTCGACCTAACCAAGGAAGCACCACGAATGGAAGATATTGATGTCGTGCGAGACTATCCCGACGTATTTCCTGAAGAATTATCAGGATTACCACCCGACCGAGCCACAGAGTTTGTAATAGATCTTATACCGGGAGCCGCACCAGTATCAAAAGCACCTTATAGAATGGCTCCTACTGAACTGAAGGAATTGAAAGTGCAGCTACAAGAACTGCTGGACAAGGGTTATATTCGACCCAGTATATCATCATGGGGAGCACCGGTATTATTCGTAAAGAAGAAGGACGGTAGCATTCGATTATGTATCGACTATCGGGAGTTGAATAAACTGACCATCAAGAATCGATATCCACTACCTCGGATCGATGACTTGTTCGATCAGTTGCAAGGAGCAAAGGTATTTTCTAAGATTGATCTTTAGTCAGGCTATCATCAGTTGAAGATTAAAGAAGGTGATATTCCTAAGACAGCTTTCAGGACCAGATACGGACATTATGAGTTCTTGGTCATGTCTTTTGGATTAACAAACACACCGGCAACTTTCATGGAACTTATGAACCGGGTTTTTCACGATATGTTGGATACGTCGGTTATTGTATTCATTGATGATATATTGGTATATTTCAAGGACAGGGAAACCCATATCAAGAACCTAAATGCCGCCTTACAGCGTTTAAGGAAAGAGAAGCTGTATGCCAAATTTTCAAAGTGTGAGTTTTGGCTAAGTGAAGTTGCCTTCCTAGGCTATGTAGTATCCGCTGAAGGAATCAAAGTGGATCCCAGCAAGATCGAGGCTATTGTAAAGTGGGAAGCACCAAAGAGCGTGTCAGAAATTAGAAGTTTTTTGGTTCTCGCCGGTTATTATCGAAGATTTGTAGAAGACTATTCCCGGATTGTTGTACCTCTCACCAGTCTGACTAAGAAAGGTGAAAAGTTTGTATGGACGGATAAATGTGAGAAGAGTTTCCAGACATTGAAAACCAAATTGATATCTGCCCCGATTTTAACTATTCTTATTCCAGGACAGACATTTACCTTATACACGGATGCGTCAGGACTGGGATTAGGATGTGTGCTTATGCAAGGAGATCAAGAAATTGCTTATGCCTCGAGACAGTTGAAGATACATGAGAAAAATTATCCCACTCATGATTTGGAGTTAGCGGCAGTAGTACATGCTGTCAAGATATGGACACATTACCTATACGGAGAGAAATTTCAGATTAAGTCGGACCATAAAAGTTTTACTTATTTATTTAATCAGAAAGAATTGAATATGAGACAAAGAAGATGGCTGGAACTATTGAAGGACTATGATTGTGATATTCAGTATCATCCGGGGAAAGCTAATGTTGTAGCGGATGCGTTGAGCAGAAAGGCAATGATAAAATCTCAAGGAGAGGTTAGTACAACCGCAACAATGTGTACTACCGGAATGGTATTCAATCACGACAATGAGCAATATGTGATAGATGCAACGGATGAATCAGCCAACCAAGGGTTTATTCATCAGTTTTCAAATATGTTCGCTGCTTTGAAGATTATACCGAATATAATGGATGAAGTGAATACAGCTATTAAATCAGATCCTTATCTGAGAACAGTACAAGAAGATATCGAGAAAGGTAGGACTAATCCTGAGTTCTCCTTGGACGAAGAGAAAGTACAGAAATACAAAGGAAGAATATGTATACCTGAAATAGAAAGTGTGGACATTAGACACCGACTAATGAAAGAAGCCCATACCACCATCTATTCGATACATCCTGGAAGTACAAAAATGTATCATGATCTAAAGAAACTATATTGGTGCAGAGGAATGAAAGCAGATGTAGCTAAGTTCGTGTCTCAATGCCTAAATTGTCAGAAAGTAAAGACTGAACGACAAATACCAGCAGGACTGTTACAGCCGTTATCGGAACCCGCATGGAAATGGGACTGCATCACTATGGACTTCGTCACGGGATTACCACTGACTCCTCGAGTAGTTGACGCAGTTTGGGTGATTGTAGACCGTCTGACTAAAATAGCTCACTTCATACCAATACGACCTCAGTATACACTGGAAAGGTTAGCAAAGTTGTATGTGGATAATATTGTACGGTTATACGGTGTACTAGAGAGCATTGTATCCGATAGAGATCCTCGATTTACTTCCAAGTTTTGGGAAGGATTGCAAAAGGCTATGGGTACAATATTGAAGTTCAGTACTGCATTCCACCCACAGACAGACGGACAGTCAGAGCGTACAATTCAGATTCTAGAAGATATGCTACGAGCATGTGTAATTGATTTCAAAGGATCATGGGATGAAAGACTACCACTGATCGAGTTCGCTTATAACAATAGCTATCAGGCTACTATACTGATGTCACCTTATGAAGCACTGTATGACAGAAAGTGTCGAACTCCTTTATTTTGGAATGAAGTTGGAGAACGTAGTATTGTTGGACCAGAATTTATTGAAGAAACTTATCGAGTGGTCGACATTATCAAGGAAAGAGTGAGAACAGCTCAGAACCGTCAGAAGCAATATGCAGATACTCGACGCAGAGATCTGGAGTTCACCGTGGGTGATAAAGTATTCTTGAAAGTATCGCCTATGCGAGGATTGAAAAGGTTCGGACAGAAAGGGAAACTAAGTCCAAGATATGTCGGGCCGTATGAAATTCTAGCTAAGCGTGGGAAAGTGGCTTATCAGTTAGCACTACCACTATCTATGTCAAGTGTGCATGACGTATTTCACATTTCCTTATTAAAGAAGTATGTCAAGGATCCAACACACGTTTTGACAGTAGATTTACCAGAATTGACTGATGATTTGACATTCGAAGTAACACCAACTGAAATCACCAGCCAAAAGGTTCAACTTCTATGCAACCAAGAAATTTATTATGTTAAGGTCACATGGAAAAGTAGAGACATGGAAGAAATTACATGGGAAGAAGAAAATGCTATGCGGAAGCAATACCCTCACTTATTTGATTCAGAAGGTACGTACAATTTTGAGGACGAAATTTTTATAAGTAGGGGGGAGTTATAAGACCCGTGTCAATCTAACCCGGTCTTATCACCTTGAACCAGGTTTACCCATCATGGTCGAGTCAAATAGACCAAGGGCGTGAAGGAGATTGAGATCCCAGGTATCAAATCGACCCTAAAATACTTAATTTAAGGGGAGGGTTGCATACCCAGCCAAGGAGGGTCGGACCCCCCAAAACAGAAAGTCAGACCCTTAGTTTTGAAGGGAGGGTCGGACAACTTAGAAACCTAGGGTCGACGGGATCATTGACCCTCCCATCGACCCTCAGTTGCCGCCGAAACTAAAATTAAGAAATTTCCTAATTTTCGATTTGGATTCTTTCCTAATCTCAAAGGGACTTAATTTAGGATGTTACTACTCTATTTAAAGGACATCCCTAAGCCTCTTTCACTCCTTTTACAACCCTAATTGAATTGAGAGAAAGAGAAGAGAAGGAAAAGAAGAAGAAGAGAAGCAAGGAAGAGAATTTAGCCAAAAGGAGAAGAGTTGCAGAGAAGGAGTAATCTTCTCAGGTATGGATACTAATTCCATGATTTTCTATAGACCTTAGGTTAGATAATGATGAGAGTATGACCTCGGAGAAACCCAAACCATCAACCATGGTTAGGTTTTCATAGAAAACCATGGGAGATTATATGAAAGCTATCTAGGTGGATTATTCATGGTTCTAGACCATGGAATGAATGTTGAATGGATTGTAGGAGAAAGCCATGGGACCCCAAACACGAAGGATGGACTAAAAAGAGGGAATTGGACCAAAATACACCGAGGGTCGCACAGAGGGTCGATGACCATCCGACCTTAGGTGATCCTGAGTATCGACCCTCAGTGTTCGGGAAGTTTAGATTTTGGGGAGGGTCACACCCAGGGTCGATCAGGACTCCGACCCTACCTCCGACCCTCAGTTAACAGAATGGTTTTTAAATTTTGAATAAATTCAAACTAAATTTTATCGACTTTGTTAGGTCTTCTAGCAATATAATAACATTATAAAGGTGATTCTAAAGCTTGGAAAAGTATCTATTAGCAAGCTAAGGTGAGGGAACAAGACCTAAACTAATTGGTTAATAATAAACCATTTTACTTCTTGAGTCCAATGCCATATTTATTCTATGCGTGTATGCTTGTATGTGCATTTAACATGTCATCCAATATTTCTATTATTTGTTCATGCATATTTACTTTATTGTTTATAACATGATGATGATGATGATGATAGGAATAGGCATGTGAATGTTTGTGTTTGGCCAGTGTATATGGTGAGGGTAGGAATGGTATCAACTGGTACAACCATGATCATTCTTCATGGGGTGTATATTGTGCTATGGTCTACTCAAGTCATGTCCACTGATGTCGTCGTATCGCCATTATCTTAGCAGAACTATTATGTCGTAGAGCATCAGGGGAGGTGGTCTCGGTCCTTATAGTCTCTGACTCTACCGGGGGGCCTTAGCTCTATCTCTATGGATGTTCTAAGGGATGCTGGGGTGAGGCCTTGGATACACTGTTTGACATTAGGTTTGGTTATTTACGAGCCCAGTTTGCAACTCTAGCCAGCAGGGGTTTATTTGTTGGTATGGTATCAACCGGTACAGCCATGCCATTTTCATGGGGTATATATTCTGCCATTTTGGGTGCTGTGGGCGACAGTGCAGGAGTCATTGGGCGTATCCACACACTTGTGTATAGAGGTGCGGCGGCCACCTATCCTTTCTATAGCACAGTGCAAACTACAAACCAGACCAAAGATATGAATTGATTGCATGCATATGTATTGTTGCATTATTTTGTTTGCTCACTGAGCCATGATGTGTGCTCACTCCATGACGTCGAATATTTTTAGTTGATGATGCAGGTTTTACCATTGAAGATTATGTAAATGCTCCAGCGTACGGGAATGTAGCGGCGATGGAAGTGGAAGATGAAGTGGATACACATGACGTCACTTGCGAGTGCAACTCATGTGTATTCAATTAGATTTTTGGTTTATTTATTTGGATTTATTAAAGACATGTATTTGGTATTTAATTAATTATGTCTCAGTTGATATAGAATAATTTGTTATTTAAATTTTAATATGACATAGATTCTCAGTTCATTTTATTATAAGACTTCTGCTATTGTGTATTTACTCTGATTATCAATGTGGATGTATGAAGTTTAGATAACACGGATATAGCCTATTCGAGATCCTGGTTGAACCGTTGGTTTGCTAGCGGTTCATCACACCATTCTGAATAGTGTAGAATTGGGGTGTGACAGAGAGCTTCTGGCTGCTCAGCGCCTGTCGGATCAGTGGGTGAGAGAACTTAGGGATGCTCAACACGTGACTGACCAGCGGGTGGCTGATCTCATAGCTAGTCTCCAGACGACCCAGACTCAGATAGCTTGGTTGACTAGAGTCTACGCTGAGAACTATGATAGAGACCGTGAGGCACCGCCTCCCCCATCACCTCCAGCTTCTTGATGTATTTCTTTTATCTTTCTTTTGTACTTCAGAGTAACTGTCCGGATTGTGGAATGTACTCTGCTTTAATCATATATGTTTAAATGTTTGTTCTTCTCTTGGTTGTATATAAATTTGTTTCTCATTTAATAGATGCATTATTCTCTTTCAGTTTTGTCTCAAACAACACAGATGCTTATGGTGTGTTATTATTACATCTTTTAAATTTTTATCCTATCTCAGTTTATGACCTTTTGTGGAAGTATACGGGTTTCACAGACAGGGCCTGAGATGCTCTGATACCAAGTTGTCACACCCCAATTCTATACCATTCTGAACGGTGTGACGAACCGCTAATAAACCAACGGTTCAACCAGGATCTCTAATAGGTTGTGTCCATTAAGAATAAAACCATACACATCCACAACTATAATCAGAATAAATACACAATAGCGGAAGTCTTATAGTAAATGAACTGAGAAATCTAACTGTGATAACCATAATAAAATATCAAGTTATTGTTGTATCAACTAAGACATAAATAAATAAAGTATCAATTACATTCCCTTAATAATTCAAAAAAAAATCTAATCAAATACGCATGAGTTGCACTCGCATGAGGGATCATGCGTATTCACTAAGTCTTCGGCTTCCATTGCAGCAACATGCCCGTACACTGGAGCACTCATATAATCTTCGACAGTGGTACCTACATCATCAACTAAAAATATTTGACTTCGAGAGGGTGAGCACACATCTTGGCTCAGTTAGCAAACAAAACAATACAACTAACATACGCATGCATTCAATTCATATCTGTGGTCTAGTAAATAAGTTTGCAATGCTGCTATAGAAAGGTTTGGTGGCCGCCTCGCCTCTATGCACAGGGTGTGGAGGCCCGCCCAAAGGTTACGTTTATTGTCGTCCCCATCCACCCTACCATGGAATAGAGATAGAGCTAAAGTGCTGAGGCCCGGCCTATGACACTTCCCCTAATACTCTACCCATACCAACACGTAAGCCCCTGCTGGCGAGGGCTTGCAAACTGGGCTTGCAACTAACCAATCCTAATGCCAATCAGTGTATCCAAGGCCTCACCCCAACATCCCTCAATACGTCCAAAGAGATAGGGCTAAGGCCCTCCGGCAGAGTCAGAGACTACATGGTCCGAGACCACCTCCCCTCATACACTACGACGTAATAGTTCGGCTAAGGTAATGGCAATACGACGATGTCAGTGGACAAGACTTGAGTTAGAGATAGAGCTAGAGTGCTGAGGCCCTGCCTATGACACCCCCCTGATACTCGCTCGCATCAAGCACACCAACCACACACATACATTCACATGCATGTTCCTATCATCATCATCATCATCATGTTATAAACAATAAATTTAAATATGCATGAACAGTAATAATAGAAATATTGGATGACATGTTGAATGCACATGACAAGCATACACGCATAGAATCAATCATGGCATTGGACTCAAGAAATAAAAATAGTTTGTTATTAACCAATTAGTTTAGGTTTTGTTCCCTCACCTTTGCTTGATCGTAGATCCTCTCTCAAGCTTTAAGAATCAACTAAATATCACTATTATATCAGTAGAAAACCTAATCAAGTCGACAGAATTTAATTAGAATTAATTCTGATTTTAAAAAGCTTACTATTAACTGGGGGTCGATGCCAGGGTCGAAAGTTCCATCGACCCTGGGTGCTACCACCCACATTCTGGACTTCCCGAACACTGGGGGTCGATGTTAGGTAGGGTCGATTCTCCATCGACCCCGTGCGACCCCCCGTGGGATTAGTCAAAATTTTCATCCTACAGTCCATTCTTTCGTGTTTGGGTCCTATGGCTTGCTTTTGTAATCCATTCCATACATGTTCTATGGTTTAGAACCATAGTTTATTCACCTACATGGTTTTAATGATCTCCCCCATGGTTTTCCATTGAAACCTAACCATGGGTGGATGATTTGGGTTTCTCCTAGATCATACCCTCTTCACTATCTATTCTAAGGTCTTTAGAATTACATGGAGATAGTATCCATACCTGAGAAGAATTAGACTTGTTTCTCTGAAGCCTTCTCTTTGATCTTCTTCTCCACTTTCCTTCTCTTCTCCTTCTCTTCTCTTTCTCTCAATCCAATTAGGGTTCTAAAAGGAGTGAAAGAGGCTTAGGGACGTCCTATTTATAGAGTAGAAACTCCAAAAATAAGTCTTATTGAGATTAGGAAAGAATCCCCTTAAAATTTGGAAAGTTTCTAAATCACGGTTTCTGTCAGCAGACTGGGGGTCGATGAGGGGGTCGGAGATCCCGTCGACCCCTGGTTCTAAATTGTCCGACCCCCGATTAGAAACTCAGGGTCTGACTTTTATATTGGGGGGTCCGACCCTGCCTAGCTGGGTGTGCGACCCTCCCCCCTATTTTTTTGTTTTTGGGTCAGTTTATTACCTGGGATCGTGATCTCCTTCACGCACTTGGTCCATTTGGCTCGACCATGATGGGTAGACCTGGTTCAAGGTGGTAAGACTGGATTAGTTCGATACGGGTCTTACAGAGCATAGTTGTTTATTAATTCCACCTTTAGTATAGTATATTATGCTCTTTCAAATTTAGTCTCAGACATCAAACAAGTGCTTAAGGTGGGTTTTTATTAAAGCTTTTAATTTTCCTATCTCAGTTCATCAACTTAGTTAAGTGCAAATATGGTCTGTTGGACAGAGCCTAAGAGCTCTGATACCAAGTTGTCACACCCCAATTCCGGCTGAACCAGAAGTGTGAGTGAACCGTCACTGAACCAACGATTCACACCAGGATCTCAATAAGACCATGTCCACTCATACAAACCATTGCACATAGCCACAATCAGAATGTAATAAATACAGCGGAAGTCTTAAATAAAATGAACTGAGTAATCTATTGATAAATTTAAATAAAATATTTAATTATTCAAATTCCCAAAACTTAAATAAATATCTTTACATCACTGTATTTCCAACCGAAAATAAATAAAATAAATTAAAATCAAATCCTAAAGGTACACGTAGAAAGGGCACTCGCATGAAGCGTCATGCTCGTCCTCTCCTGCTTGCACGTCCAGGGCAGCCACGCCTCCATACACTGGAGTGTCCACGTAATCCTCCACTGTATTACCTGCATCAATATCTAAAAACATGTATATATACAAGGGGGACCTCACAACTTGGCTCAGTAAGACAATCAGACAATGCAACAAAGATATGCATGAGTAACATTCACATCATGGTCTGGTTTTAAGTTTGCAATGTGCTATAGAAAGGATTGGCGGCCACCGCACCTCTATACACGAGTGTGTGAAGCCGCCCAATGGATCAAACACCACTATCGTCCCACATGCACCCTATCATGGAATAGAGATAGGGATAAGACGTCCGGATCAAACACTGCCAACACCTCCCCTGATACTCTACCCATACCAACACGTAAGCCCCTATTGGTGAGGGCTTGCAAACTGGGCTCGCAACTAACCAATCCTATATGTCATCACAGTAGGCCCTGTCCCAGCGTAGCTCCCTACGGCATAGAGATAGGGCTAGAGTCTAGTGGCCAGGCCGAAGGCCACAGTGCCACTTCCTCCCCCTGATACCCTACCCGCACCAAGCATGCTAAGACAGAACGATACGAAAGGTGCTAGTGTGAGGAATGATCCCAGACCTCCAGTTTTTCCCATTCCACACACCAACGAAAATAATCACATGCCTAACAATCACAACCTAGCATAGCAAGTATGCATGAACAATAATAATTACTGAAGGTAAAGGATGACATGCGAGAATGCACAAACATCAATCCACAGAATCATAATTATTAACAATGATTTACTGTTATTTAATTATTAGGGTTTAGGTCCGACCTTTACCTGATGCTTGATTGATTGTTCGCTCTGCGTCTCAAGGTCCAAATGTGCTATCACAAGGTCCTACACAACGTTAGGTTTAATTAGAATAGTTTTTCTTGAGGTTTACATTGGTCGAAAAACCAACTGGGTCAAAAACACTCTTCACAGAGTAGACCGGTCACAGGTACTGGTCGCAGCACTGTGGGTAAAACCTGCGACCGGTATGGTCGTCCGGTCCCTACAGACCAGTCCCCGAGAGCTACTGGTCGCGGTACCGGTCGCATATGGTGCGATCGATATGTCTCTGGAAGACCATATACTTGGTTTTTACCTTCCGTCGGTCACCCTCTATTGATCCTAGGGTTTCTCCTATTCATTCTAGGTCTGAACATTGAGTTAGAGTTGTTTCCAACTCCATTCAAGTCCTAGTTTCGATGATCTTCAACCTTGAACTTGAATCTAGGGTTTACCACTAATTTAGGGTTTAACGGCAAACAGGGTTTAGATCAATACCTTGCTTTGCATGGTATTGATTCAATCACAGCTAACCCTCCTATAATGTAGAGGAAGGTTTGAGCACTTACCGTTGACTTGCTGTAACTTGTTCTTCGTCGAATGGCACTGGTGGCTCTTCCCTCTCCTTCCTAGCTTATTCTCCTTCCTCAACCTCTTTCTCCTTTCTAGGGTTTGTGAGGATCAATGGAAGAGGTTTTTAGGAGGTTTAAGGGTCCTTATATAGGCTAGGATTAGGTTTAGGAAGCCTCCTAACATTAAGAAAGTCCTTCGGTTTGAAATTTAGAAAGTGGGACCCACAGAGATCCGTTTCCGGATCCATGCTGCGCAGGACATACTGGTCGACCATCGACTGGTATGAGGTTTTTCATACTTGAATTGGTCCGATTGGTCCGATTTCATAATTGGTTGTCATCCGCTCATCCCGTCTGGTACAGTAATGATTGGAAGACCTGTTACGACATGAAACAAGGTTTAGATCGGGTTCATGGAGTGCGAGTCTTACAGGAAAGGAGTCACATGCACAATCAAGGACAACTCAACCAAAAAAAATGTTAGCTCTTTCATAAGGGCAATCAAGTGAATATTATCTGAGTCAGTTTAGTTGGATTTGGTTAAGCTATATGTTTGGTCTTGGGACCTCGTGATTCCAAAATGGATCATCTGAAGTACCAAGATCCAAACACTTGGATTACCGAGTTGAAAGAGATTGAAATGGATATATTTATTCGTTATCCTTATTAGGGATGGTTAGCAAAAGTGATTCATGAGTGAAACGAACCAGTAAACTTCCTCTTGACTACAATATCTATGTCGTGACAGGGAATTTCTAGTCATTTTTTGAGATTGACTTATCAATGGTGAACGGTTCACACATCGTGCATGTCACACCCCGTTCCCGACATATTGGTACCATAGAATGTAACGGGATTCCTCATCCAGTTAGGGCAATAGAAATCCCCTTCTAGGATCACATGTCGCGGTACAGCCATCTATCAAACCATCCATAACAATACTCACCAGAAAATTTCAGAGTAATTAAAACATTCATTTAAACCACATTATCATAATTGAATAAAGAAATAGCAGAAGACTTACCGTTCAATAAATTAAGCTGACATTCTATAGAATTCACATTCTAAATAATTAATTATCATCCGAGTTCCAAACCATTAATTTGAACCTTCAGTTCAACCTATCATTCAGTTCCAAACTATTCCAAGTCTCAAATAGATAAAATGTTATTCAAATTAAATCCTAGGATAAATCATTTCCCTACTTAGAACAACCCAAAACGAAAAGTACTAAAAGAAGTAGGCAAAGCCTAATCCTACATGCAGTCTCTACAATTACACGTGGGACCATAGGTTTCCTCCTCTGGCTCACTATCATCATCCTCCACACCAGATGGATATCATTCCGAAGCATCGAGCATTGTACTATCATCTAAAATATTTGTGCACACAAGGGTAAGCTCAACCACCGAGCTTAGTAAGAAAACCAAACTACAACATGCAAATGCATGCAACTATAACTACATCAGGTATGATAACTATATGTGCCAACTCAGGACAACTAAAACAGAGCCTCCAGGTTGCACGGGTCATCCCCACCAAAATGAATGAAGCCTCCCTCGAAGCGAATCACCATCCCCCATGTATAGGTCTAGCGTCTTGATCCTCGACTGCAACTCATCCCAAGTCCACCCATGTGACACTTGAGGATATGATAATCCCATTAGTCAACTGCCCACCCATTCACACTACTTTGGATATGGGGAGCATTGCAGCTATGTTCATACCACCTTTTTATTAAACCTATGCCAATACATAACCCCCTATTGGCTAGGGGTACAGTTATACAGGTATTTATGTGCAACTAAACATGTCCACCTAATTAATCTATATTAATGGACCGTAATATTGCCAAGCTTCCGACCCCATTTGAGCCCCCATATAGGACATCCCAGCTAGGTTACATCAATCAATGCAAAGTAGTGCTAGGAAGAAATGGTGCAAGTGTCCCATACCACCCACCTTCCTCCTTACCAGCTTAACCAGACATTATGAATCACCAAGACCAGCTCTACCTTCCATGGAGAGGTTACAAAGTGTCCCATACCACCCCGCTTCCAAACCACTACAAGTATCACTTATCGCCACAAGGGAAATGCATATGCATGGACAAATAAAACAGTATATTGGATGGCATGTTATCAATCTCACAACAGATCATATCATAATCAATAGAGAAACATACGAAACCAAAAGGTTTAGTTCCGTTACCTGAGAGATACGTAAACAGTCTACCGTTACACTGGTCGAGTAGTTCTCTCTCTAGTTTTCCTCATACATCTATCAAAATCATATACAGTGTTATTCAATAATTTATTATGTAGGAGTTTGTCCTAGCATAATATTAGGTTTAGGTTATTATTTCCGTGCCATTAGTGTCATCTCTCTTATCTATCATTTATACCTACTAGTTTTTTATCCTGGTATATCACTAAGTATGGTTTCTGTGTCTGTGTCTGTGTCATTAGTGTCAACTCCTAAGCCCATAGGTTAGGTCCATTTACTCCATAGTACTTGATTTCCATAGCACATCATTACTTTTAGGTTACTATTCTTGGTCTAAAAGTCGTATTTCAAAGTTCATGGTCCAATTGCCAACATACGATAGGTTACTCTTTAGGCCAGACAGTGGCATATGGATGGACATCCTATAATCAGTTTTCTACCTTTCATAGCTTAATACTAAGAAGGACCTCTTATTACAGAGGCCTGGGGGTTTTGGCCCTAAAATATGGTCTACAAGGCTACATGGTAGCTTACTGGCTGAGTACAAGAGGTCCTAGACAACAAAGGACGTGCGGTTGGTGGTCACGACAACACCTCACCAGTTGCAGAGCGTGTGGCTGGTGGTCATGGCCGCACACCTCCGTGTGGCGGAGTGACTCCACCCGTACTTCTGGGGTGCTGCCTGACCTTATCTAGTGGTCTTTGGGTCTTGCGGGTGTGTGGTTCATTGTCTACACCCCCATTCGGACGTCGTTTCTATTTGAACGGTGTCCGAATGGATAGGTCTGAACTAGAATCCTTTGGAATCAGTTTCCAAACCTTCAGATCCATCATAGTTTTAGGGTCCAGATCTCCTATGGCTCCTTTTCTTTTACTGAGGGATCACCAATGGTCTTTCTTAGTCATCGAGGTTAAGAACAGTCCTCAATTCTCCTATTACCAGTCCTCTTTCAATTCTAGTCATATGGACTACTGCCCTCGCTCAGGATCCGAGAGCAGCAATCCCTACATTTACATCTTCACCTTTAATGGTGGTTTACTTCTCTCTTCTTTGATTTAGTCGTGGAGACATCATCAATACAACATAGAGAACCACTAATGGCAAAGGATGCTATATTATATTATTGATACCATCATCAAGTATTTCCATCAAAATCCCATTAATCAATTCTTACATTGCTAGCTCAACAAATTAAGTTACAATCAAGGTAAGGGAGTACTTATAGTGGTTCTCCTTTTTCGATTTCTCCGACTAGCATGCATGCTGGAGGTAGGTTGAGTCTCTCGTTCTCCTCCTTTCTTCCTCTCTTTTTTTCCCTCTCTCTTTCTTTCTCCTTTCTCTCTCGGTTCCTTCTCTAGAGAGATGCGTCAGAGTCTCTCTCTGCACTCTTCTTCTTCCTTTCTCCTTCTTTCTCCTTTCTTTCTTTTTTCTTTTTCTCTTTCTCAAATGTTTTAAAGATTTATTTTCTTTCAATTTTTCCTTCTCTTTTTCTGTTTTTCAAATGCGTCAGAGAATTCTCTCTCAATCTCTGTGTTTTTGGTTTGGCTAGACTTGGTGGAATGGATCCAACCTATTACCAAAACTGGTAAGATGGGATCCTCAGGGGATGTTGATGGATCCACCCTATTACCAAAACTGGTAGGATGGGATCCTTAGGGCATGCTTGATAAAACTTCTGCTCTAAATTCTGGATTTCGATTCAAAATTAGGATTCTACTTCAGGCTACTCTAAGATTATTTGGGAGTAAAAACATGTTTAATAATGCATTTTATGTAATGGATTCCAGAGTATCTTTGGAAGAGAAATATGTTTGATAAACACTATCCCCCCAATGGAAGTCTAGAAAAGTGGTGGTAATAGTGGTGGGTGGTGGTGGTGGTGGGTGATGGGTAGGGGTGGTGCGTGGTGGTGGTGGGTGATGGGTGATGGGTGATGGCGGTGGTGGGTAGTAGTGGGTGGTGGCGGTAGTGGCTGGTGGTGGCGATGGTGGTTATGGTGGGTGGTGGCGATTGTGGGTGGTAGTGGTGATGGTGGCGGTGGTGGCAATGGTGGTGGTAGTGGTGGTGGTGGTGGGGGAGATAGTGGTGGTAGTGGTGGTGGTGGTGGTGGTGGCAGTGGTGGCAGTGGTGGTGGTGGTGGTGGTGGTGGTGGTGGTGGTGGTGGTGGGGGTGGCGGTGGCAATGGTGGGTGGTGGCGGCGGCGGTGGTGGTGGTTACAGTGGTTGTGTGTGGTGGGTGGTGGCAGTGGTGGTGGTGGTGGTCAAGTGGGAGTCAAGTGAGAGTCAAACTCTTTTTCTTCTCCTAAAAACTTGCTCAATACGTTGGAGGCAAGTATTAGTTACTCCGAAATTTTGGATCTCCAAAATGGCTCCCTGGGAGCTAGAATCCATAGAATCTAGAATATGAATTTTTATCAAACAGGCCCTCAAAATGGAAATGGAGAGGATTTTCTTCTTTTCCTACCATTTTTGGCTCAAGCTTGGTCAGCATACCAAGTTGGAGAAGATCCAATTTTAAATCGATGGGTCCCATGACAGTTGGTCTCCAAACTAGTTCACACCTAAAAGTACAGCTGGGAAAATGCGTGTGGCTGCTTGCATAGCTAGACCTCCTTGTTTCTCTCTTTTTGGTTGGGCTTGATAGGGAGTTGTGTTCGGTATCTTCCCGTATGGACTGTAGGTCCATCTATACCATTTCTTAGTGTAAAATCATTGGATATAAATCAACATAAGAGGTATAAGGTTAAGATCATGTTACCTTTACAAGTTCTTGGCTGTATTGGTTCGATATATGTGTGAGGACAATGGGAAACCGATGATCCTCCTTGGGATAGAAATATCCGTATCGATGAAGATCAATGTTTGTTCTGTTGGAGTCGTCACCTAGATTAAGGTCTAGGACCTCTAAAAATGTAGCCTCACCCTAAGGTAAAACTTTTATTGACTCGTGACCCAATGTATCAGTTCTTTGGTCTGCAAGAGATCGGATAAGTATTCAGGGAACGGTTATGGGAAGGTGTTAGGCACCCAAACCTCCCGATCAATATCGGCCTCCTAAACTTTCCTTAAACTCTAATTTTGACTGTGCATGGTCAATTCGATGACTGGGGTTCAATGGGGGATGTTCTAAACCAAGTTGCTAAGTTATTCTAACCTAGGGTTCAGCCAATCATGTTTTAAAGCAAATAAACAAGCAATGAGTACAGTACTATACAGTGAATCAGACCAAAGATGGTTCGGTCTTGGACTGAATCTGAGATGTGTAAGATATCTCAAATTGCCTACGTATTCCAATCCTGGAAATCAAGTCCAAAACGTAGTTCGAAATGGGTTTTGTGATTAAAGATTATGAAAGTGATTTATGCATTTGCTTCAATTAGATTCTTTGTTCAAGTTGAAGTTTAAGTTGTATGTATGGTTGATGGGTGGCTTTGTACCATATTTGGGATTCCTAAATTGCCTACGTATTCTAGGGTGTGCCCTAGAAATCAGGTACGACGTAGTGCGAAAATATTTGTGAGAGCCGGATTTAGAATGTATACCAAAATCCTACCATTTTTGTCAATAGGATCTAGGGATGAGACCTAAATTCCTACCATTTTTGTCAATAGGATTTAGTGATGAGACCTAAATTCCTACCATTTTTATTTGGGATGTGTACCAAATTCTTTCTATTTTTGTCAATAGGATCTAGGGATGAGTCCTAAATTCCTATCATTTAAATTGTTTCCATTTTTTGTCAATAGGATATAGGAATGAGACCTAAATTCCTATCATTTTTATTGTTTCCATTTTTAGGTTTCTAGGGTTTCCTATCCCTTTTTCATTGTGATTTTCATTTTTTAGGGTTTTCTACCCTAATTGCTATTTTGCTATTTTTCCATTTTTAGTGTTTTCTACCCTAATTGCTATTTTCTTTCCATTTTTAGGGTTTTCTACCCTAATTGCTATTTTCTTTCCATTTTTAGGGTTTTCAACCTTAATTTCTATTTTCTTTCCATTTTTTAGGGTTTTCTACCCTAATTGCTATTTTCTTTCCATTTTTAGGGTTTTCTACCCGAATTGCTATTCTTTCCATTTTTAGGGTTTTCTACCCTAATTGCTATTTTTTCAACTTATCTCTTTCCAAGACAAATATGGCAAATGAAAACATTCCAACTATAGTAGTGGTAGTAATCCAAACATAGCAGTATGCATCCAAACAAGGCAGTAAGCATCTAAATATGACATTAAGCATGTGGCAGATAGATATAACAATAAACATGTGTAACAGATAGATATAGCAATGAGCATGTATAGCAGACAAATATAACAAGCATGTGTAGTAGACGGATATAGCAATAAACATTCTAAACATAACAAATGAACATCTAAAAACATAGCAATATGTGAGTATGTGAGTTATCAATCACATGGTGATGATGGTGATGATGGTGATGACGATCAGATGGTGTAGATGATGATTAGATGGGTAGATCAGATGGTGTAGATGATGATCAGATAGTGTAAGATAGAGTTGTGATGATGATCTAATTTGGCGGTGATGATAATCTGATCTGGAGATGAGGATGATCTGAAAGGATGATGGCTTGATCAGATGGTGAGGATGATGATTTGATCTGATGGTGGTGATGGTGGCTTGACCTGATCAAATGGTTTTGTAGATGCTGATCGGATGGTATGGATCTTGATCAAACGGATAAGGATCAAATCAAGTGGTAAGGATCATGATCAGATGGGTAAGGATCAAATCAGATGGATCAATGGTTCAGATTGAACATTAAAATTATCATGATCAGATGGTCAAGATCAATACATTAAAATTATCATGATCAATGGTCAAGATTAACGCATTAAAATTATCATGATCAATGGTTAAGATCAACGCATTAAAATTATCATGATCAATGGTCAAGATCAACGCATTAAAATTATCATGATCAATGGTCAAGATCAATGCATTAAAATTATCATGATTGACGGTTCACAAGTAATATTATCAAATGATCAAAATTAGAAGAATTCAATCATCCAATGGTCCTTATTTTCATATCATCACTTGATAAAAATGCATGGTTAATGGCTTGGTTTTTCAACTCATCAAAAGCTCCAAATTAAAGGGCAATATTAATTTCACATCGAAATGGCCATATTTTATTTTCATGAAATCCAAGATCAAATACCAGATTTTAATCTCAGTGAAGATTCCATGATCAATGGCTTGATTGTCATCCTATTGAATTCTCAATTAATATCCAATGGTTAGATTTTAACCACATTAAAAAACTCAATTTAATATCAGATACACATTGGATTAAGGGTTTAATTTTAAATCATACTACAATTCATGATCAAAGTTCAAATGAGGTGGAGAATGACATGTGGAGATGAAGGATGAGGGTAATTTAGATTCGGTGATGGTAGGGGTGAAGTGCAGGTGTTTGAGGGTTTGATGGTAAATCGGTGAGGGATTAGATTCGGTGGAGCAGGAGTTGAAGAAGATGGGGGGTTTTTAAGGGTCATGATTGGTGAATGGTTTGGTTTGATGGAGGGAACCGATTGAAAAATGGTTTGGTGGCGGAGTTGAGATGCAGGTTATGGAGGTTTGCAGGTCTCGTTGGGTATCGAGATAGGTAGGTACATAGATTAGAGAAAAAAATTAAAAATTATATAGAGAATCAATAACGAAAGCTGAAGCAATCACGAAAGCAGAGCTTACCTGCCTCTGCTACTCCTTCCTCTCTTCTCCTTCATTATCTTTGCTGCTCCTCTTCTCTTCTCCTCGTCAATGCTACCTCTCTTTTCCCATCTCTCTCTCTCTCTCTAGTTTTCTTTTTTTTTTCTTTCTTTTTCCCCCTTTTTTTCATTTTTCCTCCCTCTCAGCCCTCTCTTTTATCTCATTCTTCTTTCCCTTTCCCCTCTTCTTTCCTTCTTCTCCCTCTTCTAGATCTCGTCTCCTCTTCTTTCCTTCTTTTTTTTTTCTTTTTTTTTCTTCCCATTCTCTCTCTTTCTTTCCTTTTCTTCTTCTTCTCTTTCTTTCCTTTTTTTCTCTTCTTCTCTCTCTTTCCTTTTCTTCTCTTCTTCTCTTTCTTTCCTTTTCTTCTCTTTTCTTTATTTTTCCTTTTCTTCTCTTCTTCTCTCTCTTTCCTTTTCTTTCTTTTTTCCTTTTCTTCTCTTTTCTTTCTCTTTCATTTTCTTCTCTTCTTCTCTTTCTTTCCTTTTCTTTTCTTTTCTTTCTTTTTCCTTTTCTTCTTTCCTTTCCTTTTCTTCTGTTCTTCTCTTTCTTTCCTTTTCTTCTCTTCTTCTCTCTCTCTCTTTCACGTTTTCTTTATAGAAAACGTGAAAGTTCCTTCTTTTTTTTTTCTTTTTTTCTTTTCCTTTTTTCTTTTATTTCTCTCTCCTTCTCTTATTCTCTCTCTTTCTCTTATTCTCTCAGATTCTCTCTTTTCTTTCTTTTTTTTCTTTTTCCCAATTTCTCTCGGATTTCCCTCACTCTCTCTCCGATTCTTTCTTTCACGTCCCCTCCCCCTTCTCTCTTTTCCTTTCCTTTTTTCTTGTCCACAATCTCTATTCAATCTTTTTTCGAATCTCTTTCCTAGCCTAACTGAACCATTAGCCAGCTATCTCATCCAATAAATATATATACACATATTCAATCTATAAAAATATAATTTAGTACCTAAAGCAATACATAATCTAATAATATGTATAATATACATAATATGCATGCACATGGGTCCAATAGATTTGGTCCGGATTGACAAGGATTGATTGGGTTGGGTCAAGATTGGTTTGGGTTGAGATGAGTTAACTGGATTGACTGGGTTGGGCCAAGACTAGCTTGGGTTGAGATGAGTTGACTGGATTGACTGGGTTTCTCTCTCTGTCATTTCATGGGCTAATTCCGTTGCCATTCCGCATGGAATTTTTCGATAGCCTCTATTCCAAAATTTTTACGTTCACTTTGTAGAGCACTAAAAATGAGAAATATTGGAGCTTGAATCACCTCATTTGGAAGTAAAATGGCCAACTTATGAATTTCTGAAATTTAAGCAGGCCAATTATCGATAATTTGGCTGACCCTTCTGCATGGGATCCTTCGGGGACTTCTACCGAAAATCCTTTACGTCTACTTTGTAGAGTACTAAAAATGGAACATAATGAAACTGAAATTACCTGATTTGGATATGGTGTGACCAAAATATAAATTTCTAAAAATTAAATGACCATTTCCATATGTAATTTTGCATGGGACCCTCAGGAGACTTCTACTCGAGATTTTCCACGTCCACTTTGTAGGACATCACAAATGAAGAATAATGGCCTTGGAATCATCTGAAATCGATGTAGAACGACAAAGATATGAAGCTTTGAAGTTTTAACGATAATTTTGCATGAAAGCTTGTATGGGGCCCACTGGTGACTTATACCCGATATTTTTCATGTCTACTTTGAAGTGGACTAAAAATAAAGAATAATGGTACTTAAACCATATGATTCGGATGTCAGATGATCAAGATATGATGATTTGAAATTTAAACAATCCAACTTATGATAATTTACATGAAAGCCCCTGGGATTATTTATGATAATTTCAAAAACCTCCCTTGTACATATCATCCGACTAAAATGATCATATCTTCTTCATTTGATATCAGAATTGAGCAATTCTGGTCTCATTTCGAAGATAATTCCAAGACCTATGCATCCATATAGATTATAGCCTGTGACTTTATTGTGGGACCCACCAAAAACTACCTCGAGGTCGTAGTAAACAAACCAAATTTTTACTCATCTCTCTTCCTTTGTTGTCCACACACCAGTAGGACTTTGTTCAGTTGAAAATGACAAAAGGGGTGCTTACAGATGCCCCTCTTCGGCCGAGATTGTGAACAATTGAGGCCGAAGACAAAGTGACCCATTTTTGCGTTATTTTGCACTTGATCTGGATTTTACCATTGTACAACAAACAACTGTAGATGTCAAGCTCCTTGAGTAGCGACCTCATCGGGTTTGTGACTTTGGCTCAAGATCGCTTGTAATGTAACAATAACTGTCAAGCTTCTTGAGTAGCGACCTCATCAGGTCTGTGACTTTAGCTCAAGACCGCTTTTAATGTAACTGTAACTGTCAAGCTTCTTGAGTAGCGACCTCATCAAGTTTGTGACTTTAGCTCAAGACCGCCTGTAATGTAACTGTAACTGTCAAGCTTCTTGAGTAGCGACCTTATCAGGTCTATGACTTTAGCTCAAGACCGCTTGTAATGTGACTGAAACTGTGCTTTGTGCTCTGGATTTGTAACCTCTGAATGTATAGCCTTTGGATGTGTAGCCTCTGGACCGAATTTGGGGTGTCCCAAATTGCCTACGTATCCTTTGGGACTTTCGTCCCTTCAGAATCAGGTTCCGCGTAGTTCGGGCGTCTTGCTGATCTGAGGATAGGATCTAGGGACACTTCAACCTAAACTCCTATCATTATGCGCTGTGGCTTGCTGTAGTGGACGGATATGGACATTTCCACTCCTTCCTTACGAATGTGTGCTGTACTCTTTTCTTGTCTTTCTTTTCTCTTTGTGCTTTCCTCTTTTGTGCTCTCTTCTTTGTGCTTTCTCTTTCTTTCCTTGATCTTTCGTTCTTTCTTTTCTTTGCCCACATCTTGTTCTCTTTTCCATTCTTATTATGCTTTCATTCATTCTTCTTTGTTCTTTGTACTTTCACCTTTCTTTCCTTTTCTCTTTTATTCTTTTTTTTTAATGTTCTTTTCTATTACTGTCTTTCTTCATTTCCAAAACGGGTTGAACTTTCCATAAATATTGAGGTAGCCGCAATGGGGCTTAGAATCTGCATTTTATCCACTAACATTGCTCGGAATCCAAGAGGAACTAGAGATCATGATTTGATCGACTTTCCTTGACTTGACTTAATGTAGACTGAGAGAAACATGTTTCTTTTCTTTAAAAGGTAATCTTAATATGTTCTGCATTCCTGCCAAATTTATATGGGTTTCACTTTGATCAAATGGCAATCAGGTCTTTTTAATGAGGGGCAAATGATGACAAGGACTCAATTTTATTTTATTTTTTTAAAATTTATATGGGTCATCTTTCTTTTACATTTAAATAAACTCAGATAGAGTTTCAAATAGGGGGCTCAACTAAACTCATGATGTTTGGATAAATTGGTGATTTTACCCTAGTGTCTAAGTTCAAGCCTGCACACATTGATAGGCAAGCGACTTTTGAGTCATCACTAGAGATAACCTTAAGGAGAAGCAACCCTACACTAATCTTTGGAAAGACGCCAAACAACGTTTTCTCTTCTTGGTGACATTCAGATAAAAAATAAATTTCAACAAGCTATGCTCGGATGCCGAATCGATTACAACCACGTCTAGGCCTAAATTCCTTAAGTCTATAGACAAGTATGATGACGAAGGTCCAGATGGACAGATAAGAAACTGTCCAATGGGTTTGTCATTGGGAGAGTGTTTGGTTGTTTGTGTAGAATGGCTTGATCTCCACTAGGTGATGCCATTTTATTGGATAGCAACAAAGGACTATGGAATTCTTGGATGCCGTCGAAATGATGAACGATGGATAGATATTCCAATCGATTTATTGAACAAAATTTATATATCAAAAGATGATACGTTCACAAGAGACGATGCCATAAAATTTTGTGATATTTGAAGGAAGGGCATGTAATGTAGACTCTTTGGAATTCGGTCAGATTGATGGACAGGAGAGAGAGTCTTTAGCCGATAAGAAATCATCCTCTGATTACAACAAAGTGATGAGACCACCCCCTGTATGGTCTGGATGTAATGACCAATATCGAAAATCCAACTCAACACATAATGTGAATCACAACAAACGATCATGTCTCCAATCAAGTTCTAAGAAATGATGTCTATAAGTCACTGTACGAGAACCAATTGTCTTAATGCTCTATAACTGAACTCGTCCATCAGCAGGGCTCCAAAGGAGTTGCCCCATGTATATGCCTTGTAATTGAACTCATTCATCATTAGTGTTTCAAAGTAGTTGCCCCATGTCTATGCATCGTAGTTGGATTTGTCCACCATCACTGTTCCAATGGAGTTTGTCAACCAATCTCATTATTTGTATAGCTCTCTTATATTCCCTTTTTTTTTTTAGCTCATCTTTGACTTTGAGGTTGATCTGTAACACACTTCATGTCTGTAGATGTCATGTACTTGTAGAAGACTTAATCACTTGAATGGTCCTTGTCTGTAGACCCATTTTTACAAAACTGAATGAACCACCTTTATGAGTATATAAATGTTCTCCACTTTCAAGAAAATATCCCAAAAAAAATTGTTTCTGTAAATTGACCAAATGGGATGACATTTTGATGTACCAACTTGTATCTTTGAGAATGCTTGCATGACTTCAATTTCATCATCTATAACTTTCACGTGTATGTTGAGCTTTCATTTCTCTAAAGGCCGATGGAGTAGAAGTTCAGGTTGCGGCTCATCATCTCAATCGTCATCAGAATCAGAATTAGCAACGGAGATGGAAGAGGAAGAAATATCAAACTGGAAAGGAATGGATTGGAAGTAGTAAAGCACTGTTGTTGATGTCTCAAATGAGATGATTATTGTTCATTTTTTCAAAGCATTTGGACTGGACCGTCTACAAACATATCGAGATTAAGCCCAAACATAGATGACCTATCAGATACCAATGGTAGCCAGTTTAGACAAGTAATTCACCGAGTTATCCCAATTGGATACGACATCATTGACGCCAACTTATGATTGGTTGTAAGACCGAATCTCCGTTCAGACTTTCACTAGTAAGGCTCATTACACCTATCTATCGACATGTGTTTGACCCTTTTCATCTTGAGCTAAACCCCTCTTGAGTCTATTACCATTTTGATTTATGCCCCAGTTCGGGTTTGACATTCACTTGGTCTATGCCTTAGTTTGGTTTGATGTATCTCAATCTTATGTCCCAGTTTGGATGTCATGAAACTCTGACCCACACTCTTGTTCGGTCTATTTCCCTTTTCTGTTTGCCCTTCTTCGAATCCATTGACATTTTGGTTATGCCCAGTTTAGGATGTACTGACTTTTTGGTTGTGTCCCAATTTAGGGTGCACTAACATTTTGGTTGTTCCCTAGTTTAGGGTGCACTTGAAGTTCATTTTTAGACTACTTCAATTTTAGGATACAATTGACCACATGGTCTTCCTTTTCATCCTGGATTTTGGGAGGTGGGTGGGACATTCTTGAAGGTTCGAGGGCTACTCCTTTGAGTTTGGGTCACCTTGGATGATGAAAGTAATTTCGGAGTCATAAACCAACTCCGTCAGTCAAAGTGGCTCAATCTCCAAGGGTGAACGAAATGCTTTCCAATCTTAGTTTTTTCATTTAAAATTGGTAGGTATGCTAACATGGGAAAGAAACATGTAATCTCTCAGAATTTATGGTTCAACTTTCTAACTTCTTGGATTCCTCAACTCCGATCTTGGAATTTTAATTCTGCTTTGAAATATTTGGGCTCTCAATATACTGTCTTTCAGCCATTCCAACACTTTGAGGTACAAAAGTCCTCCTTGTGAACATGAACCGAGACCTAAACTGGTGATGATGAGACCTTCCTATGAGTGGATGTAATAAGAGTGGATGCTTTGTCTACTCACTCAGGTGTTCTCTTAAGTCTAGACAATCCTATCCTCCCTAGTTCAAACTTTTTTTTTTTTTTTGGTTTTTCTCAATTTTTTGTTTTTTTATGTTTTTTTTTTCTCTCTTTTTTTTTTCTTTCTATACAAACAATGAATGAAGGTTAAGACTCAGAAATGACTGGACACAAGAAGAATACACATACACATACAAGCTGACTTGACCAAACAAAGTTAGCTCCTTCATGAAAACCGATCATTAGACATCATCTGTAACAATTTATTTGTATTTGAATAACCCCATGATTGGTCTTGGGGCTTCAAGATTCCGAATGGATCATTGTAGCACCAAGGTTCGACCATGTGGTTCATAAAATTCCAAGAAATTGAAACGGATATGCTTATTTATAGTTTTCATGAAGGATGACAAAAGTGGTTCATGATTAAACAAACCGATAAATTTCGACTTGATCACAGTATCTATGTCGTGACAGGTATTTTCTGATCGTTTTTTGAGATTGATGTATCAATATTGAACGGTCAACACAATGAGCTTTTTACGATGGAGAGCGTGTATAGACTGCCCACACTAATCTGTATGCGGGTATACGTAACCCTTATGCTCTCAACAAGTAAGAGACAAGAATAGTCAAGTGTAGATCCAAACATGTTGACAAGTCAAGGACAAAAACGGGCAGAACTTCGACGTCTCGGATGTAAATATTATGATCGAGTAGATTTTACCATGTTGGTTCAAAGATGGACAAAAAATAACATACATGTGGCTCAAACTGGGTTAGGACAGAAAAGGCTACCTTAACGGGGACGGGGTAACCTATCACCGAATGCACGATGAATAATGGGCTCCTAATCCCTTTATATACTATGATGCAAGAATCAAGCGACGTGGAGTAGCATAACACATTCCCAGGCGGACCCAAGAAATGCTCGTCAGAGACTGCTCGCCAGTCGTGATCTCACAAAGTACAGGCCAAGGTTGTGTGTTTTGCCTAGCGGTGTCACACCCCAATTATGCACCATTCAGAATGGTGTGATGAACCGCTAATAAACCAACGGTTCAACCAGGATCTCTAATAGGCGGTATCCATTAAAAATAAAACCATGCACATCCACAACCATAATCAGAATAAATACACAATAGCGGAAGTCTTATAGTAAATGAACTGAGAACTCTCTGTAATAATCATAATTAAAATATCAAGTTATTGTTGTATCAACTGAGACAAAAATAAACAAAATATCAATTACATTCCTTTATAAATTCAAATAAAATCTTAATAGAATACGCATGAGTTGCACTTGCATGAGGGGTCATGCGTATCCTCTAAGTCTTCAACTTCCATTGCAGCAACACGTGCATACACCGGAGCATTCATATAATCTGCAACTGTAGTACCTGCATCATCAACTAAAAATTTTCGACGTCGAGAGGGTGAGCACACATCATGGCTCAGTGAGCAAACAAAACAATGCAACAAACATATGCATGCATTCAATTCATATCTTTGGTCTGGTAAATAAGTTTACAATTTGCTATAGAAAGGATAGGTGGCCAAAGGTCACGTTTATTGACGCCGCACCTCTATACACGAGTGTGTGAAGCCGCCCAAAGGTAACGTTTATTGTCAACCCACATGCACCCACCATGGACAATGTACACGCAAAGGTCACGTTTATTGCTGTACCCGTTGCCCATACAAGCACATAAGCCCCTGCTGGTGAGGGCTCGCAAACTGGGCTCGTAACTAACCAATCCTAATGCCAATCAGTGTATCCAAGGCCTCACCCCAGCATCCCTCAATACATCCATAGGGATAGGGCTAAGGCCCCCTGGCAGAGTCAGAGACTACACGGTCCGAGACCACCTCCCCTCATACCCTACGACGTAATAGTTCTGCTAAGGTAATGGCAATACGACGATGTCAGTGGACAAGACTTGAGTTAGAGATAGAGCTAGAGTGCTGAGGCCCCGCCTATGACACCTCCCCCTGATACTCGCTCGCATCAAGCACACCAACCACACACATACATCCACATGCCTATTCCAATCATCATCATCATCATGTTATAAACAATAATTAAATATGCATGAACAGTAATAATAGAAATATTGGATGACATGTTGAATGCACATAACAATCATACACGCATAAAATTAATCATGGCATTGGACTCAAGAGTAAAACAGTTTATTATTAACCAATTAGTTTAGGTCTTGTTTCCTCACCTTTGCTTGATCGTGGGTCCTCTTTCAAGCTTTAAGAATCAACTATATATATCGATATTATAAAACTAGAAGACCTAATCAAGTCGATAGAATTTAATTAAAATTAATTCTGACTTTAAAAAGCATGCTATTAACTGGGGGTCGATGCCAGGGTCGGAGGTTCCATCGACCCTGGGTGCTACCACCCAGATTCTAGACTTCCCGAACATTGGGGGTCAATTGTCAGGGTCTGGTACCCCCGTGCGACCCCCTGTAGGTTTAGTCAAATTTTCATCCTACAGTTCATTCCTTCGTGTTTGGGGTCCTATGGCTTGCTTCTACAATCCAGTCCACACATGTTCTATGGTCTAGAACCGTAGTTCATTCACCTATATGGTTTTTATGATCTACAATCCATTCCTTTTCTCTTCTCTTTCTCTTCTCCTTCTCTTGTCTTTCTCTCAATCCAATTAGGGTTCTAAAAGGAGTGAAAGAGGCTTAGGGACATCCTATTTATAGAGTAGAAACTCCAAAAATAAGTCCCATTGAGATTAGGAAAGAATCCCATTGAAATTTGGAAAGTTTCCAAATCACGGTTTCTATCGGCAGACTGGGGGTCGATGAGGGGGTCGCAGATCCCGTCGACCCCTGGTGTCTGACCCCCGGTTAAAAACTCAGGGTCTGACTTTCTATCTTGGGGGGTTCGACCCTGCCTAGCTAGGTATGCAACCCTCCCCCTATTTTTAGTGTTTTTGGGTCAGTTTAATACTTGGGATCGCGATCTCCCTCACGCACTTGATCCATTTGGCTCGACCATGATGGGTAGACCTGGTTCAAGGTGGAAAGACCGGATTAGTTTGATACGGGTCTTACAACTCCCCTATACTTATAAAAATTTCGTCCTCAAAATTGTACATACCTTCCGAGTCAAATAAATGCGGGTATTTCTTTCGCATAGCATTCTCTTCTTTTCATGTAATTTCTTCTATATCTCTAGTTCTCCAGATGACCTTAACATAATAGATATCACGGTTGCATAGTCGTTGAACCTTTCGGCTGGTGATTTCAGTTGGTGTTACCTCAAATGTCAAATCATCAGTCAAATCATGTAGATCTACTGTCAGAACGTGCGTTGGATCCTTGACATACTTCTTCAATAAAGAAATGTGAAATACGTCATGCATACTTGACATAGATGGTGGTAGTGCTAACTGGTACGCCACTTTCCCACGCTTAGCTAGAATCTCATATTGCCCGACATATCTTGGACTTAGTTTCCCTTTCTGTTCGAACTGTTTCAATCCTCGCATAGGCGATACTTTTAAGAATACTTTATCACCCACGACGAACTCAAGGTCTCGGAGTCGGGTATCGGCATATTGCTTCTGATGATTCTGAGCTGTTCTCTCTCTTTCCTTGATAATATCGACCACTCGACAAGTCTCTTCAACAAATTCCGGTCCAATAATACTACGTTCCCTAACTTCATTCCAAAACAAAGGAGTTCGACACTTTCGGCCATACAATGCTTCATAGGGTGATATCTGTATAGTAGCCTGATAGCTATTGTTATAAGCAAACTCAATCAATGGTAACTTTTCATCCCGTGATCCTTTATAATCAATTACACATGCCCGAAGCATATCTTCTAGAATCTGAATTGTACGCTCTGACTGTCCATCTGTCTGTGGATGAAATGCAGTACTAAACTTCAGTGTTGTACCCATAGCCTTTTGCAATCCTTCCCAAAACTTTGAAGTAAATCGTGGATCTCTATCGGACACAATGCTTTCAGGTACACCGTGTAATCACACAATGTTATCCACATACAGCTTAGCTAACCTCTCCAGTGTATATTGAGGTCGTATAGGTATAAAGCGAGCTGTTTTAGTCAGGCGGTCTACAATCACCCAAACTACGACAACTACTCGAGGAGTCAATGGTAATCTTGTGACGAAATCCATAGTGATGCAGTCCCATTTCCATGCTGGTTCCAGTAACGACTGTAATAGTCCTGCAGATCTTTTTCGTTCAGCCTTTACTTTCTGACAATTTAGGCATTGAGACACGAACTTAGCTACATCTGCTTTCATTCCTCTCCACCAATATAATTTCTTTAGATCATGATACATTTTTGTACTTCCAGGATGTATCGAATATATGGTGGTATGGGCTTCTTTCATCAATCGGTGTCTAATGTCCAAGCTTTCTGTTTCGGGTACACATATTCTTCCTTTGTACTTCAGTACCTTTTCTTCATCCAAGGTGAACTCAGCGTTAGTCCTGCCTTTTTCGATGTCCTCTTGTACCGTTCTTAGGTAAGGGTCTGATTTGATAGCTATCTTCACTTCATCAACTATATCCGGTATAATCTTCAATGCGGCGAACATATTTGAAAACCGATGAATAAACCCTTGGTTGGCTGATCCATCTGGTGCATCTATCACCAACTGCTCATTACCATGTTTGAATACCTTTCTGGTAGTACACATTACGGCGGTGGTGCTAACCTCTCCCTGAGATTTTATCATTGCCTTTCTACTCAGCGCATCGGCTACTACATTAGCTTTCCCCGGATGATACTGGATATCACAATCATAGTCTTTCAATAGTTCCAGCCATCTTCTTTGTCTCATATTCAGCTCCTTCTGATTAAATAGATAAGTAAGACTTTTATGGTCTGATTTAATCTGAAACTTCTCCCCGTACAGATAATGTCTCCATATTTGACACCATGTACTATTGCCGTTAATTTTAAATCATGAGTGGGATAGTTCCTCTCATGTGTCTTCAGTTGTCTTGAGGCATAAGCAATTACTTGTTCTCCTTGCATAAGTACACATCCTAATCCCAGTCCTGACGCATCGATGTACAAGATAAATGGTTGTCCTGGAATCGGGATGGTCAAGATTGGAGCTGATATCAATCTAGCCTTCATGGTTTGGAAACTCTTCTCGCATTTGTCCGTCCAGACAAACTTCTCGCCCTTCTTAGTCAAACTGGTAAGAGGTACGACAATTCGGGAATAGTCTTCCACAAATCATCGATAATACCCAGCTAGACCCAGAAAACTTCTAATTTCTGCAACGCTCTTCGGTGCTTCCCATTTTACAATAGCCTCGATCTTGCTAGGATCCACTTTAATTCCTTCAGCGGATAGTACATGGCCTAGAAATGCGACTTCCTTTAGCCAAAACTCACACTTTGAAAATTTGGCGTAGAGCTTCTCCTTCCGTAATCGCTGCAGAGCGGTGTTTAGATTCTTAACATGAGTTTCCTCATCTTTGGAGTAGACTAATATATCATCAATGAATACAATAACCGATGTATCCAACATGTTATGAAAAACCCGGTTCATAAGTTCCATAAAGGTTGCTGGTGCGTTCGTCAATCCGAAAGACATGACCAAAAATTCATAATGTCCATATCTGGTCCTGAATGCTGTCTTGGGAATATCACCATCCTTAATCTTCAACTGATGGTAGCCTGACCAAAGATCGATCTTGGAGAATACTTTGACACCTTGCAACTGATCGAATAGGTCATCGATCCGAGGCAATGGATACCGATTCTTGATTGTCAGTTTATTCAGTTCTCGGTAGTCTATACACAAGCGAACGCTACCATCCTTCTTCTTCATGAATAATACTGGTGCTCTCCATGGTGATATACTAGGGCGAATGAACCCTTGTCCAGCAGTTCTTGTAGTTGTACTTTCAATTCCTTCAGTTCAGTAGGAGCCATTCGATAAGGTGCTTTCGATACTGGTGTGGCTCCAGGTATAAGATCTATAACAAACTCTGTAGCTCGGTCGGGTGGTAATCCTGGTAATTCTTCAGGAAATACATCTGGATAGTCCCGCACGACATCAATTTCTTCCATTCGTGATGCTTCCTTGATAAGGTCGACAATAGATACTAAATACCCGACTGCTCCTTTCTCAAGGCACTTCTTAGCCTTTAGCGCCGAGAGTATGAGCTTTCGTTTACGGGGAAGTTTGGTTCCCGAAAAACTGAACTCTGCTCCTTCCTTGTCTTTAAATGTCAGCTTCTTTTCGGCACACAATAAGTTTGCAGAATGCCGAACTAACCAGTCCATTCCCAAGATGACGTCAACGTTTGCCATCTCAAGTTGGATCAAGGTCGCATCCAAGGTCTTTTCACCAATAAGAACTGGACATGGTCCATAACTTTTTTCTAACTCCACTTCTAATCCCATAAGTGATCGTACAAGTAGTTTGTCGTCTAAGGATTTAAGGGGTAGATTTAACTTCTTTCCAAACGTCACAGATATAAAGGAATGAGTAGCTCCTGAATCAAAGAGTACTCTGGCGGGAATGCCATTAATAGGTACGATACCTGTGATTTGTCTTGGTTTAGTCTACATGCTCATACAATGTAATACAACTAACTAAAAATGTAAGTCATACCTGTGACCACATCAGGCGATGCGGTAGCATCCTCGGATGTAACCGCGTAAACTCATCCTTGATGTAGTTTCTTCTTGGGCTTAGGACATTCCCTTGCTATATGTCCTACTTGGTTGCAGTTAAAACATTTTATCCCTTCAGTAATTGGCTTCTGTTGCTGTTGAGCTACGGGAGTAGTCTTGGTTGCAGCGGTAAAGCCTTGAGCACGAAAGGGTTTGAATGTCTTGTTATTCCCTCCATTATAAGAATTTCCAGTTGGCCTTTTTATACCTCTATTTTGCATGAAATAACTCTCCTTCTGGCTCGATTCTATAACTCGAGCAATTTGTGTCGCTTCATCATAGATTTTCTTTTCATGTCCCAGAACGTGCTCATGGATGCTTCCCCTAAGTCCCATGACGAACCTTCGGGTCTTTGTGTTTTCCTCTTGCATACTAGTGGGTGCAAAGAAGAACAGCTCTTCATAACGCTGTTGATACACATCCACGGTCATCTATCCCTGATATAAACTTAGGAACTCTCTTTCCATAGAATCTCTAAAACTTCTCGAAAAGTACTTTTCAAAGAACGCCTCTTTATAAATATCCCAAGTCAGTTGGGCGTGCTTTGTAAGTAAATACGTCCTGGTAGACCTCCACCAATGGTGTGCATCTCCTTTCAGCATAAAGGTGGCACACAACACTTTTTCTTCTTCATTTAGTGTCATCATCATAAAATTTCTTTCCATTTCGTCAACCCAGTGTGCCGGCCATAAAGGATCTACTGGCTTGCCATTGAATTCTCTGAGCTTCAGTTTCAGAAAATGCTCCACCAGTCTGGAGTGGTCTAGTTGCTGCGGGACATACGCTCCATACATAGGTGGTTGGTATTGATATCCACCTTGAGCTATCTCAGGATTCGGTACTTGAGCCTGCATGATAGGAGTCTGAGGTGCGTGGGGTACTGTGTTACTCCCCCCTGGTGTTGTGCTTGCCTGTCCTGCTGGCATTGGAGGTGTTTGTGCAGCTGGAGGAGTTATGCCTACGGCAGCTTGTATAGTAGCTTGTGCCTGTTGCATCTGTTGCAGCTGTTGGGCCAAGTTCATTACGACTGTGGCCAAGTCTATAAGTGGAACTGGCAGATTGGTAGGATTTGCCTACCCATTTATGACGGACGGTGCCGTGTTCATGTTTCCCTGTGTTTTCGGGTGTGTCTGGTTATCTTCTCCCACAGGTGGTGGTGGTGGGATAGAGTTACGGCTCTGTCTGGTTGCTCTACGTCCCGCCATTAATTAATCTGATAGTGGGATTGCCTGAAATCATTGAACATGAGAGACAATCATTAAATACTTCATTCTCATATTTTAAAACCACTAACAATTGCAAATTTCAAAATTTTCAGGTCATTCTGCCGAAAATGCTGTGGTTTCACTTCAGGGTCGATGGGTGTTCGACCCTCAGTCTGCGACCCTGGGAAATCACCCATTCTTCCCGAGAGCCGGGGGTCGATGGGGGTCGAAGGATGTCCGACCCAGGGTGCGACCCCTGATTCTCTATCAGATTCCCGAGAGCCGAGGGTCGATGCGGGGGTCGATGCGGGGGTCGATTGTTTTATTTGAATTTTTCGACCCCCGGACTTAAAAATCTGATTTTTAAGTTCCGATTCAAAGTCCATTTCTCATTCTTTCTTCTCCACTTCGACTCAACTCGTCCCTCTGAGTTGCTACAGTGACAACTCCGATCCGTTGGTGGTTTGCACTCCTTGTTTTGTCGTCTACACCTCCGCTACAGGTATGTCTTCTACCTTTTTATGTTTTTAGGTTTCTTTACCTAGGTTTCCGTTCGTTTATCTCGTATTTTTCAAATTAAACTTTTTCCAATCGTAAAAATTTGATTTTTATTGGGGGCTTTTGTTGTTGGTGACTCGAGGAACGAAAGCCCTCAAAAATATTTGAGTTTCATCGGTTGGTTATCGAGAAACTCGAAATTTACACTTTTTGCCCTAATTTTGTCGAGATTTTGAATTTCTTAAAATTTCTTGCAATTCAATCTAATTAGTTGAATTTCCGACTGTATGAGTCTCACAGGATAGTCTAAGATCTAGGTAAGTCCTCCTGCCCATGTGTATGGGTGAAAAGTGAGGCTTTTGACCAATTTACGTCGTTATTATGTCGAAATTTTGGGTTTTTCCTCTCTACTAACCCATTATTTGTTTTTCTTTCTTATTTGCATATACTATGGCTCGTACCAAGGTACCCAGAGTTTGCGACCATCTTCGCTTCCGTTCCAATGAAGCTGAGGCACAGTATGCCCGCTATGCTCGCAAGAAGGTAGAGGGCGGCCGCAAAGTGGACTTGGCTAGCTTAGCCTTGTTCAATGTGGAGGGGGCCTTTGGTGATATGCCTATGACATCTGTACCTATCCTTACTTGGTATGCCAGTTCTACTGTAATCTCCAGGTGGTGGGAGATTACAATGATGTTGAGAGGGGTGGTGAGCTTCTGATCACCAGTTACGTCAAGGGGGTTGATGTATCGTTTGATTATCGGCAGCTGGCCAACTTGTTGGGCCTATGCTGGCCCCTTAGTGTTCTGTGCTCCTGGAGAGCCACAGTTCTTCTCTCTATAGATAAGGGCTAAGATCGATCGTCAGCTCATCAGACCTGATCGCTGGGAGATGAAAGGGAGTTATCTACGTTCAGATCCACGGGTATACTGCAAGATCATTCAGCATAATCTAATACCGCAGAGTGGACACTACGAGAGGGTCTCCCAGTTGACCCAATATCTATTATACTGCATATGCACTAGGCAGCCCGTCTGCCTTCCCTACATCATCATGCGTACGATGATCAGTGCCACATTGCCCAGTCACACTGGCAACCTTCCTTATGGATGCATGATCACTACCTTGCTTACCCGCCTGGGGGTTGATTTATTGGATGAAAAGATTCAGGAGAAATCCTTCTCATCGCCTCTGGATTGGGAGGCTATTTGCAAGATGGGCATGCGGGATGCCCAAGTCAGCGATGAGGAGAGGAACGCGATGGTGCGCCCTCGCACTCGAGTGGAGATGGCTGACACTGAGGCAGTAGCAACAGCAGCCGCTGGAGCAGGGGTTCATGGGGATGATGACGATCGGCTATACATGGATGTAGATGTCATACCTCCTCCATCACCTACTCATGCTACTGGAGCTGGTCCGTCTTCTTCAGCTGGTCCTTCGCATGCAACTGGTCCTTCGTATTCTCCATCTGATGACATGATGAGGATATTGCAAGAGATACGAGAGGCTCAGCGTATATCTGACCTGAGGATGGGAGAGATTCTAGAGGCTCAGCGCTCGTCCGATCAGAGAGTGGGAGAGCTTCTAGCTGCTCAGCACGTATCGAATCAGCGGATGGGAGAGTTGAGGGATGCTCAGCGTGTGACTGACCAGCAGGTGGCTGATCTCACAGCTAGTCTCCAGACGACCCAGACTCAGATAGCCTGGTTGACTAGAGTCTACGCTGAGGACTATGATAGAGACCATGAGGCACTGCCTCCCCCATCACCTCCAGCTTCTTGATGTACTTCTTTTATTTTTCTTTTTATATTTCAGAGTAACTGTCCGGACTGTGGACTGTACTCTGCTTTAATCATATATATATATAAACATTTGTTCTTCCTTTTGGTTTTATATAAATTTATTTCTCATTTAATAGGTGCATTATTCTCTTTCAGTTTAGTCTCAAACAACATAGATGCTTATGGTGTGTTATTATTACATCTTTTAAATTTTTATCTTATCTCAGTTCACGACCTTTTGTGGAAGTATACGGTTTCACAGATAAAGCCTGAGATGCTCTGATACCAAGTTGTCACACCCCAATTCTGCACCATTCAGAACGGTGTGATGAATCGCTAATAAACCAACGGTTCAACCAGGATCTCTAATAGGCGGTATCTATTAAAAATAAAACCATGCACATCCACAACCATAATTAGAATAAATACACAATAACGGAAGTCTCATAGTAAATGAACTGAGAACTCTAACTGTAATAATCATAATTAAAATATCAAGTTATTGTTGTATCAACTGAGACATAAATAAACAAAATATCAATTACATTCCTTTATAAATTCAAATAAAATCCCAATAGAATACGCATGAGTTGCACTCGCACGAGGGGTCATGCGTATCCTCTAAGTCTTCAACTTTCATTGCAGCAACACGCGCATACACTGGAGCATTCATATAATCTGCAACTGTAGTACCTGTATCATCAACTAAAAATATTCGACGTCGAGAGGGTGAGCACACATCATGGCTCAGTGAGCAAACAAAACAATGCAACAAATATATGCATGCATTCAATTCATATCTTTGGTCTGGTAAATAAGTTTACAATGTGCAATAGAAAGGATAGGTGGCCAAAGGTCACGTTTATTGACGCCACACCTCTATACACGAGTGTGTGAAGCTGCCCAAAGGTAACATTTATTGTTAACCCACATGCACCCACCATGGACAATGTACACGCAAATGTCACGTTTATTGCTGTACCCGTTGCCCATACCAACACGTAAGCCCCTGCTGGCGAGGGCTCACAAACTGGGCTCGCAACTAACCAATCCTAATGCCAATCAGTGTATCCAAGGCCTCACCCTAGCATCCCTCAATACGTCCATAAGGATAGGGCTAAGGCCCCCCGGTAGAGTCAGAGACTACACGGTCCGATACCACCTCCCCTCATACCCTACAATGTAATAGTTCTGCTAAGGTAATGGCGATACGACGATGTCAGTGGACAAGACTTGAGTTAGAGATAGAGCTAGAGTGCTGAGGCCCCGTCTATGACACCTCTCCCTAATACTCGCTCGCATCAAGCACACCAACCACACACATACATCCACATGCCTATTCCTATCATCATCATCACCATCGTGTTATAAACAATAATTACATATGCATGAACAGTAATAATAGAAATATTGGATGACATGTTGAATGCACATAACAATCATACACGCATAAAATCAATCATGGCATTGGACTCAAGAGTAAAACAGTTTATTATTAACCAATTAGTTTAGGTCTTGTTCCCTCACCTTTGCTTGATCGTGGGTCCTCTTTCAAGCTTTAAGAATCAACTATATATATCGATATTATAACACTAGAAGACCTAATCAAGTCGATATAATTTAATTAGAATTAATTCTAACTTTGAAAAGCATGCTGTTAACTGGGGGTCGATGCCAGGGTCGGAGGTTCCATCGACCCTGGGTGCTACCACCTAGATTCTGGACTTCCCGAACACTGGGGGTCGATTGTCAGGGTCTGGTAGGGTCGATTGGCCATCGACCCCCCGTGCGACTCCCTGGGGGTTTAGTCAAATTTTCATCATACAGTCTATTCCTTCGTGTTTGGGGTCCTATGGCTTGCTTCTACAATCCATTCCGCACATGTTCTATGGTCTAGAACCGTAGTTCATTCACCTATATGGTTTTTATGATCTCCCCCATGGTTTTCCATGAAAACCTAACCATGGATGGATGATTTTGGTTTCTCCTAGATCATTCCCTCTTCACTATCTATTCTAAGGTCTGTAGAATTACATGAAGAAAGTAACCATACCTGAGAATTAGACTTGTCTCTCTGAAGCCTTCTCTTTGATCTTCTTCTCCACTTTCCTTTTCTTTCTCTTTTCCTTCTATTCTCTTTCTCTCAATCCAATTAGGGTTCTAAAAGGAGTGAAAGAGGCTTAGGGACGTCCTATTTATAGAGTAAAAACTCCAAAAATAAGTCCCATTGAGATTAGGAAAGAATCCCATTGAAATTTAGAAAGTTTCCAAATCACGGTTTCTGTCGGCAGACTGGGGGTCGATGAGGGGGTCGGAGATCCCGTCGACCCCTGGTTCTAAAATGTCCGACCCACGGTTAAATACTCAGGGTCTGACTTTCTATCTTGGGGGGTCCGACCCTGCCTAGCTAGGTGTGCGACCCTCCCCCTATTTTTAGTGTTTTTGGGTCAGTTTAATACCTGGGATCGCGATCTCCCTCACGCACTTGATCCATTTGGCTCGACCATGATGGGTAGACCTGGTTCAAGGTGGTAAGACCGGGTTAGTTTGATACGGGTCTTACGAGTGGGCTGCCCCATATGCATGGGACCCGGTTCTGCTACTCGCACAAAAGTGTGACTGAACCCATACCCCCCAAAGCAATATGTACAAATAATAAATAAAGTACCCTAGATCTAGCATCAAATGTCAAGCAAATCAATATAAGGAAAGTATCCTAGGAGTCTGAATATTATTCCCCAGTGGAGTCGCCACTGTGAGGACAATGGGAAATCGATGATCCTCTTTGGGATAAAAATATCTGTATCGATGAAGATCAATGTTTGTTCTGTTGGAGTCGCCACCTAGATTAAGGTCTAGGACCTCTAAAAATGTAGCCTCACCCTAAGGTAAGACTTTTATTAACTCGTGACCCAATGTATCAGTTCTTTGGTCTGCAAGAGATTGGGTAAGTATTCAGGGTATGGTTATGGGAAGGTGTTAGGCACCCAAACCGCCCGTTCAATATCGGCCTCCTAAACTTTCCTTAAACTCTAATTTTGACTGTGCATGGTCAACTGGATGACTAGGGTTCAATGGGGGATGTCCTAAACCAAGTTGCTAAGTTATTCTAACCTAGGGTTCAGCAAATCATGTTTTAAAGCAAATAAATAAGCAATGAGTACAGTACTATACAGTGAATCAGACCAAAGATGGTTCGGTCTTGGACTGAATCTGAGACGTGTAAGACATCTCAAATTGCCTACGTATTCCAATCCTGGAAATCAAGTCCAAAACGTAGTTCGAAATGGGTTTTGTGATTAAAGATTATGAAAGAGATTTATGCATTTGCTTCAATTAGATTCTTTGTCCAAGTTGAAGTTTATGCTGGATGTATGATTGATGGGTGGCTTTGTATTGTATTTGGAATTCCTAAATTGCCTACGTATTCTAGAGTGTGCCCTAGAAATCAGGTACGACATAGTTCGAAAATATTTGTGAGAGTCGGATTTGGAATGTGTACCAAAATCCTACCATTTTTGTCAATAGGATCTAGGGATGAGACCTAAATTCCTACCATTTTTGTCAATAGGATTTAGGGATGAGACCTAAATTCCTATCATTTTTATTTGGGATGTGTACCAAATTCTTTCTATTTTTGTCAATTGGATCTAGGGATGAGACCTAAATTCCAATCATTCAGATTGTTTCTATTTTTTATCAATAGGATATAGGGATGAGACCTAAATTCCTACCATTTTTATTGTTACCATTTTTAGGTTTCTAGGGTTTCCTATCCCTTTTTCATTGTGATTTTCATTTTTTAGGGTTTCCTACCCTAATTGCTATTTTTCCATTTTTAGGGTTTTTTACCCTAATTGCTATTTTCTTTCCATTTTTAGGATTTTTTTTACCCTAATTGCTATTTTCTTTCCTATGGTTTTCTACCCTAATTGTTATTTTCTTTCTATTTTTTAGGGTTTTCTACCCTAATTGCTATTTTCTTTCCATTTTTAGGGTATTCTACCCTAATTGCTATTCTTTCCATTTTTAGGGTTTTCTATCCTAATTGCTATTTTTTCAACTTATCTCTTTTCAAGACAAATATGGCGAATGAAAACATTCCAACTATAGCAGTGGTAGTAATCCAAACATAGCAGTATGCATCCAAACATGGTAGTAAGCATTTAAATATGATAATAAGCATGTGGCAGACAGATATAACAATAAGCGTGTGTAACAGACATATAGCAAGGAGCATGTATAGCAGACAAATATAACAAGCATGTGTACCAGACAGATATAGCAATAAGCATTCTAAACATAACAAATGAACATCTAAAAACATAGCAATATGTGAGTATGTGAGTTGTCAATCACATGGTGACGATGGTGATGATGGTGATGACGATCAGATGGTGTAGATGATGATTAGATGGGCAGATCAGATGGTGTAGATGATGATCAGATAGTGTGAGATAGAGTTGTGATGATGATCTAATTTGACGATGATGATAATCTGATCTGGTGATGAGGATGATCTGAAAGGATGATGGCTTGATCAGATGGTGAGGATGATGGTTTGATCTGATGGTCGTGATGGTGGCTTGACCTGATCAAATGGTTGTGTAGATGCTGATCGGATGGTAGGGATCATGATCAAACGGATAAGGATCAAATCAAGTGGTAAGGATCATGATCAGATGGGAAAGGATCAAATCAGATGGATCAATGGTTCAGATTCAGCATTAAAATTATCATGATCAGATGGTCAAGATCAATACATTAAAATTATCGTGATCCATGATCAAGATCAACGCATTAAAATTATCATGATTAATGGTCAAAATCAACGCGTTAAAATTATCATGATCAATGGTCAAGATCAGTGCATTAAAATTATCATGATCAATGGTCAAGATCAACGCATTAAAATTATCATGATTGACGGTTCACAAGTAATATTATCACATGATTAAAATTAGAAGAATTCAATCATCCAATGGTCCTTATTTTCATATCATCACTTGAAAAAAATGCATGGTCAATGGCTTGGTTTTTCAACTCATCAAAAGCTCCAAATTAAAGGGCCATATTAATTTCACATCGAAATGGCCATATTTTATTTTCACGAAATCCAAGATCAAATACCAGATTTTAATCTCAATGAAGATTCCATGATCAATGGCTTGATTGTCATCATATTGAATTCTTAATTAATATCCAATGGTTAGATTTTAACCACATTAAAAAACTCAATTTAATATCAGATTCACATTGGATCAAGGGTTTAATTTTAAATCATACTACAATTCATGATCAAAGTTCAGATGAGGTGGAGAATGACATGTGGAGATGAAGGATGAGGGTAATTTAGATTCGGTGATGGTAGGGGTGAAGTGCTGATGTTTGTGGGTTTGATGGTAAGTCGGTGAGGGATTAGATTCGGTGGAGCAGGAGTTGAAAAAGATAGGGGTTGTTGAGGGTCATGATTGGTGAATGGTTTGGTTTGATGGAGGGAACCGATTGAAAATGGTTTGGTGGCGGAGTTGAGATGCAGGTTATGGAGGTTTGCAAGTCTCGTTGGGTATCGAGATAGGTAGGTACACAGATTAGAGAAAAAAATTAAAAATTATATAGAGATTCAATAACGAAAGCTGAAGCAATCACGAAAGCAGAGCTTACCTGCCTCTGCTACTCCTTCTTCCTCTCTTCTCCTTCATTATCTTTGCTGCTCCTCTTCTCTTGTCCTCATCAATGCTACCTCTCTTTTCCCGTCTCTCTCTCTCTCTCTCTCTGGTTTTCTTTTTTTTTTTTTCTTTTTCCCCCCCTTTTTTCCTTTTTCCTCCCTCTCAGCCCTCTCTTTTATCTCGTTCTTCTTTCCCTTTCCCCTCTTCTTTCCTTCTTCTCCCTCTTCTAGATCTCGTCTCCTCTTCTTTCCTTCTTTTTCTTTCTATTTTTTTTCTTCCCAATCTCTTTCTTTCTTCTCTCTCTCTTTCCTTTTCTTTCTTTTTTCCTTTTATTCTCTTTTGTTTCTCTTTCCTTTTCTTCTCTTCTTCTCTTTCTTTCCTTTTCTTCTCTTTTATTTCTTTTTCCTTTTCTTCTCTTTTCTTTCTTTCCTTTTCTTCTTCTCTTTCTTTCCTTTTCTTCTCTTCTTCTCTCTCTTTCACGTTTTCTTTCTAGAAAACATGAAAGTTCCTTTTTTTTTTCTTCTTTTTCTTTTCCTTTTTTTCTTTTATTTTTCTCTCCTTCACTTATTCTCTCTCTTTTTCTTATTCTCTCAGATTCTCTCTTTTCTTTCTTTTTTTTTCTTTTTCCCAATCTCTCTCGGATTTTCCTCAATCTCTCTCCGATTCTCTCTTTCACGTCCCCTCCCCTTTCTCTCTTTTCCTTTCCTTTTTTCTTCTCCACAATCTCTATTCAATCTTTTTTTGGATCTCTTTCCTAGCCTAACCGAACCATTAGCCAACTATCTCCTCCAATAAATATATATACATATATTCAATCCATAAAAATATAATTTAATACCTAAATCAATACATAATCTAATAATATGTATAATATACATAATATGCATGCACATGGGTCCAATAGATTTGGTCCGGATTGACTGGGTTGGGCAAAGATTGGCTTGGATTGAGATGAGTTGACTGGATTGACTGGGTTGGGCCAAGACTGGCTTGGGTTGAGATGAGTTGACTGGATTGACTGGGTTTCTCTCTCTGTCATTTCATGGGCTATTTCCATTGCCATTCCGTATGAAATTTTTCGATAGTCTCTATTCTAAATTTTCTATGTTCACTTTGTAGAACACTAAAAATGAGGAATATTGGAGCTTGAATCACCTCATTTGGAAATAAAATGGCCAACTTATGAATTTCTAAAGTTTAAGTAGGCCAATTATCGATAATTTGGCTGACCCTTCTGCATGGGATCCTTCGGGGACTTCTACCGAAAATCCTTTACGTCCACTTTGTAGAGTACTAAAAATGGAACATAATGAAACTGAAATTATTTGATTTAGATATGGTGTGACCAAAATATGAATTTCTAAAGATTAAATGACCATTTCCATATGTAATTTTGCATGGGACCCTCTGGAGACTTCTACCCGAGATTTTCCACGTTCACTTTGTAGGACATCACAAATGAAGAATAATGGCCTTGGAATCATCTGAATTTGATGTAGAACGACAAAGATATGAAGCTTTGAAGTTCTAACGATAATTTTGCATGAAAGCTTGTATGGGGCCCACCGGTGACTTCTACCCGGGATTTTTCACGTCCACTTTGAAGAGGACTAAAAATAAGGAATAATGGTACTTAAACCATATGATTCGGATGTCGAATGATCAAGATATGATGATTTGAAATTCAAACAATCCAACTTACGATAATTTGCATGAAAGTCCCTAGGATTATTTATGATAATTTCAGAAACCTCCCTTGTACGTATCGTCCGACTAAAATGATCATATCTTCTTCATTTGATATTAGAATTGAGCAATTCTGGTCTCATTTAGAAGATAATTCCAAGACCTATGCATCCATGCAGATTACAGCTTGTGACCTTGTTGTAGGACCCACCAAAAACTACATCGAGGTCGTAGTAAACAAACCAAATTTTACTCATCTCTCTTCCTTTGTTGTCCACACACCAGTAGGACTTTGTTTAGTTGGAAATGACAAAAATGGGGTGCTTACAATATGCATCATGGTAAGACTTGTTACAAGTCTAAAATTATAAGACCCGTGTCAAACTAACCCGGTCTTACCACCTTGAACCAGGTTCACCCATCATGGTCGAGGCAAATGGACCAAGGGCGTGAAGGAGAGCGAGATCCCAGGTATCAAATTGACCCAAAAATACTTAAAATAGAGGAAGGGTCGCATACCCAGCTAAACAGGGTCGACCCTCCCAAATCAGAAACTCAGACCCTTAAAATTTGGGAGAGGGTTGGACAGTGTCAGACCACAGGGTCGACGGATCATCGACCCCCCCATCGACCCTCACTTGCCGCCGAAACTGTAATTAGGAAACTTCCTAATTTTCGATTGGGATTCTTTCCAAATCTCAATGGGACTATTATATGACATTCCTACTCTATTTAAAGGACGTCCCTAAGCCACTTTCACTCCTTTCACAACCTTAATTGAATTGAGAGAAAGAGAGAAGAAGGAAAAGAGGAAGAAAAGAGGCAAGGAAGAAGACTTAGCAAAAAGGAGAAGAATTTCCAGAGAAAAGTAATCTTCTCAGGTATGGATATTAATTCCATGAGTTTCTACAGACCTTAGGTTAGATATGGTTGAGTGTAGGATTTCGGAGAAACCCAAACCATCCATCCATGGTTAGGTTTTCATGGAAAAACCTAGGATAATGCATGAAAGCCATCTAGGAGGATGAATCATGGTTTCAGACCATGGAATGAATGTTTAATGGAATGTGGAAGCAAGCCATAGGACCCCAAACATGAAGAATGAATTAAAAATTGGAAATTTGACCAGAGTGCACCGAGGGTCGCACCGGAATTAATTCTAATTAAATTCTATCGACTTTGTTAGGTTTGCTAGCATTATAATAACACTGTAGAGGTGATTTTAAAGCTTGGAAAAGTATCTTATAGCAAACTAAGGTGAGGAACCTTAACTCCAAACTAAATTGGTTAATAATAAACTGTTTTCTAATTCTTGAGTCCTATGCCATGTTTGATTCTATGCAAATATGTTTGTAATGTGCATACAAAGCATGCCATCCAATATTTCTATTACTTGTTCATGCATATTTACTTTATTGTTTATAACATGATGATGATGATGATGATAGGAATAGGCATGTGCTTGTATGTGTGTGGTTGATGTACTTGATGCGAGCGAGTATCACGGGAGGTGTGATGAGAACGTCAATAAATGTTAACCTTTGGTGGGTCTCAGCACTTTAGCTCTATCTCTAACTCAAGTCTTGTGCATTGACATCGTCATATCGCCATTACCTTAGCAGAACTATTATGTCGTAGGGTATCAGGGGAGGTGGTCTCAGTCCTTGTAGTCTCTGACTCTACCGGGGGGCCTTAGCTCTATCTCTATGGACATTCTGAGGGATGCTGGGGTGAGGCCTTGGATACACTGTTTGGCATTAGGATTGGTTAGTAGCGAGCCCAGTTTGCAAGCCCTCGCTAACAGGGGCTTACGTGTTGGTATAGCATTATATAGCAATAAACGTTAACCTTTGTTGTATAATGTTATGGTAGGGTGGATGGGGACGACGATAAACGTTAACCTTTGGGCGGACTTCCACACCCTGTGTATAGAGGCGGTGTCAATAAACGTTAACCTTTGACCACCCAAACTTTCTATTGCGCATTGCAAACTATAAACCAGACCAAAGAGATAAATGAATGTGCATGCATATGTAATGTTGCATTGTTTTGGCTACTCACTGAGCCGTGTTGTGTGCTCACCCCTCGACGTCGAATATTTTTAGTTGATGATGCAGGTTACACAGTTGAAGACTATATGAATACTTCTACGTACAAGACGGTAGCTGCAATGGAAGCTGGAGCTGAAGATGATACACACGACTCCTCTTGCGAGTGCAACTCGTATGTATTTGATTAGGTATTTTTATAGGTTTCTTTATTGGATTTATAAGACATGTATTTGGTACTTAAATATTTATGTCTCAGTTAAACACAGAATAATTTGCTATTATTTATGGATATCATTTTAGTTCTCAGTTCATTTATTTATAAGACTTCCGCTATTGTGTATTTACTCTGATTATAATGGTGAGTGTATGAAGGTTCAGGTAACGCGGGGATAGCCTATTTGAGATCCTGGTTGAACCATTGGTTATTTAGCGGTTCATCACACCATTCTGAAATGTGCGGAATTGGGGTTTGGCAACTTGGTATCAGAGCATCTCAGGCCTTGCCTGCTGAACTATCATACATTCACAGCAATAGTGAACTGAGATAGGATAAAATAAAAACAGTAATATTAACACATTATAAGCATAAGTGATGTTGAGACCAAATTTAAAAAGAGAATAATACATCTATTAAAAGGAGAAACAAGTTGACATACAATGAGAGTGAAACAAAGTGTAAATATATATCTAAAGCAGAGTACAGTCCACAACCCGGACAGTTACTCTGAAGTACAGGAAAAACAAAAAGTACAATCAGGAAGCGGGAGGCGAAGGAGGAGGTGGAGCCTCACGATCTCTGTCGTAGTCCTCAACATAGACTCTAGTCAACCAGGCTATCTAAGTCTGGGTCGTCTGTAGACTAGCTGTGAGATCGGCTACTCTCCTGTCAGTCGCATGCTGGATCTCCATGAGCTCACCTATCCGCGCGTCAGATGTGTGCTGAGCAGCCAACAGCTCATCCACTCTCATGCGCTGAGCATCTAGCAACTCCTCCATCCTCAGGTCCGATCTGCGCTGAGTCTCTCTGATCTCGCGCAACATCTCCATCATATAAGAAGACAAATGCGAAGGACCAGCCTCATGAGAAGGACCAGTCTCAGGTACAGAATCCGCCGCATGCGAAGTACCAACTCCAGCCGCATGTGTAGGTGAAGGCGGGGGTATCACGTCGACGTCCATGTACATACGATCATCATCGTCGACGGGATCCACCTGAGCTCTAGCAGCAGCAGCAGCAGCCTCAGCATCAGCCACCTCAACCCGAGTGTGAGGGCGCACCATCGCGTTCCTCTCATCATTGCTAACTTGAGCGTCTCGAAGTCCCATCTTGCATATAGCCTCCCAATCTAGAGGCGACGAGAAGGTCTTCTCCTGAATCTTCTCATCAACTAGGTCAACCCCCAGACGAATCAACAGTGTGGTGATCATACGTCCATAGGGTAGATTACCCCTATGACCGGACAATGTAGCACTGATCATCGTCCGCATGATGATGTAAGGAAGACGAGCGGGCTGATGAGTGCATATACTTTAGATCAAAACCGGGTCAGCTAAGACACCCTCTCATAGTGCCCACTCTGCGGGATCAGGTTGTCTTTGAATGATCCTCTGAGAACACCCGTGGAGCCCGACGCAAGTAGCACGCCCTCATCCGCCAGCGATCGGGCTGTAATGTCCCGACTATCAATCTCGGCCCGCAACCACATCTCAATAAAGTCGTGTTCACCAGGTGCACAGTACACCATAGGACCATCATAAGGAATGCCCAACAGGTCGGCCAGTTGCCGATAATCAAAGGAAATCTGTACCCCCTTGACGTAGCTAGTGATGCGCAACTCCTGACCAAACTCCACATCGTTGTGGTTTCCCACAATCTGAAGGTTCTGATGAACTGGCGCACTAACTCTAGACGCGTGCACGCATCGTATGTGATGACAGGGAGCCACCCCATATCACCAAAAGCTCCCTCTACATTTAACAAGGCTAGCTCAGCCAGGTTCACCATACGACCCCCTTCCACTTTCTTGCCTGTATAGTAGGCATACTGTGCCTCGGCTTCATTGGAGCGGAAGCGAAGCGGATCACGAACTCTGGGTACTTTGGTACGAACCATAGTATCTGCAGATAAGAAAGAAAAAGGAAAACAAGGAGTTAATAGGATAAAAATTTAAAAATTGGGCATTATAACGACGTAAGTTGGTTAAAAGCCTCACTTTTCACCCATACAAGTGGGCAGGAGGACCTACATAAGTTCCAACACATCATACAATAGTTAAACAGAAGGAAATTTTAACTGACAAGGTCCAATTTGAAGGAATTGCAAGAAATCAAAAAATTTCGACAAATTAGGGCAAAAAGTGAAAAAAAATCTAAGTTTCTCGATAACCAACCGATGAAACTCAAAAATTTTTGAGGGCTTTCGTTCCTCAAGACACCAACAACAAAAGCCCCCAATAAAAATCAAATTTTTACGGTTGGAAAAAGTTTAATTTGAAAAATACAAGTTAAATGGGCAAAAACCTAGGAATGGAAACCTAAAAACAGGTAAAAATGGGAAAGCATACTTGTAGGGATGAAGTGGATGTCGAAACTCGGACTAAAATCGATCCACAACAGTGAAGTAGCACTGTAGCAACTCGGAGAGAAGAGGCGAGTCGAAACGGGAGGGAAATAATAGAAAATGACCCAAAATCAGACTTTAAAAATCTGATTTTTGGTCAGAGGGTCGGACAACTCGACCAGAGCCATCGACCCTCTAATTGACCCTCAGCTCTTGAGAATCTGACAGAAAAACACAGGGTCGGACATTAAGGGTCTGACATACCATCGACCCTCACCATCGACCCTGTATAGAAAAGACAGTATTTTGTTTATAAAATGAGCTCGAATTGGAATTGATTATTGGTTAACGTGCCTACATGACATATACATGATTTCTCACCTATTTTGATGATTTTCAGGCACCACCAATCATCGAAAAGAAATATGTCTGGACGTAGAGTTACCCGACAGACCCGAAATACAGTCCCACCACCACCACCGTGGGGGAGACTAGTCAAGAGAATAACCATGCACGGGGGTAATCCAGAACCGGCAAACCCTACAAATTTGCCACCTCCACCACCGGAGCTAGCAACTGTGGTTATGAACCTAGCTCAGCAGCTACAGCAGATGCAACACGCACAAGCTCAAATGCAGGTTACCATGGGGATTATGTATCAAGCCACTCAGGCTGCACCCATACACACTGGGCAAGCCAGTGCAGCACCAGTGGGTAACCACCCAGCTCCTCAGACACCGCAACAACCGGCTGCACCAATTCCAGTGTAGGTCCCAGAAGCAGCACAAGGGATGTACAACTACCCACCCCCTATGTTTGGGGCATACCAAAATCAACTGGATCACTCCCGGCTAGTGGAGAGATTTTTGAAAATGAAACCGAGAGAATTCAACGGCAAGCCGTCTGATCCACTATGGCCAGCACACTGGATAGACGAGATGGAAAGGAACTTCCTTATGATGACTATCACCGAGGAAGAGAAAGTACTATGCACCACCTTCATGCTCAAAGGCGATGCACACCATTGGTGGAAATCTACAAAGACGTACTTATTGACCAAGCACGCCCTACTGACATGGGCTATATATAAAGAAGCGTTCTTCGAGAAGTATTTCCCAAGAAGCTTCAGAGATTCAGTGGAGAAAGAGTTCTTGAGTCTGTACCAGGGGCAGATGTCCGTAGACTCGTATCAACAGCGCTATGAAGAGCTGTTTTTCTTCGCACCGGCTAGTATGCAGGAAGAAGATACCAAAACCCGTAGGTTTGTCGCGGGACTAAGAGGAAGCATAAGAGTAAATGTTCTGGGCTTAGAGAAGAAAATCTACAACGAAGCTGTCCAGATTGCTCGAGTGATCGAATCGAGCCAGAAGGAGAGTTATTTCTCCCAGAACAGAGGCATCAAGAGACCAGCCGGAAACTCCTACAACGGAGGCAATAATAGGACATATAAACCTTTTCGTCCTCAAAATTTTGCTACTGCACCAAAGTCTACTTCCGCAGCTCAACCACAGCCAAAGCCAAATTCTGAAGCCCCGAAGTGCTATAACTGCAACCAACCAGGGCATATGACAAGAGAATTCCCAAAACCCAAGAAGCAGTTACATCAAGGACGGATATATGTTGTTACATCAGAGGATGCTGTCGCATCACCCGATGTGGTCACAGGTATGACCGAAACTTTTAAGGTTATAATTACATTGATTGAGCATATAGACTAAGTAAAAACGAATCACAGGTATCGTACCTATCAATGGCATACCCGCCAGAGTACTCTTTGATTCCGGAGCTACTCATTCATTTATATCTGTGTCGTTTGGAAAGAAGATCAATTTACCCATCAAAACATTAGAGTACAAATTACTTGTACGGTCACCGATGGGATTAGAAGTGGAATTAGAGAAAGGTTATGGGCCATGTCCAGTTCTCATTGGCGAGAAAACCTTAGATGCAACTTTAATACAACTTGAGATGGCAGACTTTGACGTCATCTTGGGAATGGACTGGTTAGCTCGGCATTCAGCAAACCTATTATGCACCGAAAAGAAGCTAACGTTCAAAGACAAAGAAGGAGCAGAAGTCAGTTTCTCGGGAACCAAACTTCCTAGGAGACGCAAGCTCATACTCTCAGCATTAAAGGTTAAGAAGTGCCTTGAAAAGGGAGCTATCGGATATCTAGTATCAGCGATCGACCTAACCAAGGATGCGCCACGAATGGAAGATATTGATGTCGTGCGGGATTACCCAGATGTATTGCCGGACGAACTACCCGGATTACCACCTGACCGAGCCATGGAGTTTGTAATAGACCTTCTACCCGGAGCCGCACCAGTATCAAAAGCACCTTATAGAATGGCTCCTACTGAACTGAAGGAATTAAAAGTGCAATTACAAGAACTGCTGGATAAGGGTTATATTAGACCCGATATATCTCCATGGGGAGCACCGATGTTATTCGTAAAGAAGAAGGATGGTAGCGTTCGATTATGTATTGACTATCGGGAGTTGAATAAGCTGACAATCAAGAATCGATATCCGCTACCTCGGATCGATGACTTGTTCGATCAGTTACAGGGAGCAAAAGTATTTTCAAAGATCGATCTTTGATCAGGCTATCATCAGCTGAAGATTAAAGAAGGTGACATTCCGAAGATAGCTTTCAGGACAAGATACGGACATTATGAATTCTTAGTGATGTCATTCGGATTAACTAATGTACCGGCAACGTTCATGGAACTTGTGAACCGAGTCTTCCACGATATGTTGGACACGTCGGTTATAGTATTTATTGATGACATATTGGTATACTCCAAGGACAAGGAAACCCATGTCAAGAACCTAAACGCAGCCCTACAGCGTTTAAGGAAAGAGAAGTTATATGCCAAATTTTCAAAGTGCGAGTTTTGGCTAAGTGAAGTCGCCTTTCTAGGCCATGTAGTATCCGCTGACGGAATCAAAGTGGACCCCAGTAAGATCGAGGCTATCGTAAAGTGGGAAGCACCAAAGAGCGTTTCAGAAATTAGAAGTTTTCTTGGTCTAGCTGGTTATTATCGGAGATTCGTAGAAGACTATTCTCGGATTACCGTACCTCTCACCAGTTTGACCAAGAAAGGTGAAAATTTTGTATGGACGGATAAGTGTGAAAAGAGTTTTCAAACACTGAAGACCAGATTGATATCCGCTCCGATTTTGACTATTCCTATCCCAGGACAGACGTTTACCTTATATACCGATGCGTCGGGATTGGGATTAGGATGTGTGCTTATGCAAGGAGAGCAAGTGATTGCTTATGCCCCAAGACAATTGAAGGTACATGAGAAAAATTACCCCACTCACGATTTAGAGTTAGCGGCAGTAGTACATGCTGTCAAGATATGGAGACATTACCTATACGGAGAGAAATTCCAAATTAAGTCGGACCATAAAAGTCTTACTTATTTATTTAATCAGAAGGAGTTGAATATGAGACAAAGAAGATGGTTGGAACTATTGAAAGACTATGATTGTGATATCCAGTATCATCCAGGAAAAGCGAACGTAGTAGCAGATGCATTGAGCAGAAAAAACAATGATAAAATCTCAAGGAGAAGTAAGCACGACTGCGGCAATGTGCACTACCAGAATGGTATTCAATCACGGCAACGAGCAGTATGTGATAGATACAACGGATGGATCAGCCAACCAAGGGTTTATTCATCGGTTTTTGAATATGTTCGTGGCATTGAAGATTATACCGGATATAGTGGATGAAGTGAAGAGAGCTATCAAAGCAGATCCTTATCTGAGAACAGTACACGAAGATATTGAGAAAGGTAGGACTAACCCTGAGTTCACCTTGGATGACGAGAAGGTACTGAAATACAAAGAAAGAATATGTGTACCCGAAACAGAAAGTGTAGACATTAGACACCGACTCATGAAAGAAGCCCACACCACCATCTACTCGGTACATCCTGGAAGTACAAAGATGTATCATGACCTAAAGAAATTATACTGGTGGAGGGGAATGAAAGCATGCCTAAATTGTCAGAAGTAAAGGCTGAACGACAAAGACCCGCAGGACTATTGCAGCCGTTACCGAAACCAGCATGGAAATGGGACTGCATCACTATGGACTTCGTCACGGGACTACCATTGACTCCTCGAGTAGTAGACGCAGTTTGGATGATTGTAGACCGTTTGACAAAGACAGCTCGTTTCATACCTATACGACCTCAGTATACACTGGAAAGGTTAGCAAAGCTATATGTGGATAACATTGTTCGCTTACACGGTGTACCAGAAAGCATTGTGTCGGATAGAGATCCACGATTTACTTCTAAATTTTGGGAAGGATTGCAAAAGGCTATGGGTACAACGTTGAAGTTCAGGCTACTATACAGATGTCACCTTATGAAGCACTGTATGGCAGGAAGTGTCGAACTCCTTTGTTCTGGAATGAAGTTAGAGAACGTAGTATTGTTGGACCGGAATTCGTTGAAGAGACTTGTCGAGTGGTCAACATTATCAAGGAAAGAGTGAGAACCGCTCAGAACCGTCAGAAGAAATATGCAGATACTCGACGAAGAGGTCTAGAGTTCGCCATAGGTGATAAAGTATTTTTGAAGGTATCGCCTATGCGAGGATTGAAAAGGTTCGGACAAAAAGGAAAACTAAGTCCAAGATATGTCGGGCCATATGAAATTCTGGCTAAGCGTGGAAAAGTAGCTTATCAGTTAGCACTACCACCATCTATGTCAAGTGTGCATGACGTATTTCACATATCCTTATTGAAGAAGTATGTCAAAGACCCAACACATGTTTTGACAGTGGATTTACCAGAATTGACTGATGATTTGACATTTGAATGAACACCAACGGAAATCACTAGTCGAAAGGTTCAACGTCTACGCAACAGAGATATCTACTATGTTAAGGTCACATGGAAAAGTAGAGACATGGAAGAAGTTACATGGGAAGAAGAAAATGCTATGCGAAAGCAATACCCTCACTTATTTGATTCAGAAGGTACGTCCAATTTTGAGGACAAAATTTTTATAAGTTGGGGGGAGTTGTAAGACCCGTGTCAAACTAACCCGGTCTTACCACCTTGAACCAGGTTCACCCATCATGGTCGAGGCAAATGGACCAAGGGCGTAAAGGAGAGCGAGATCCCAGGTATCAAATCGACCCAAAAATACTTAAAATAGAGGAAGGGTTGCATACCCAGCTAAACAGGGTCGACCCTCCCAAATCAGAAACTCAGACCCTTAAAATTTGGGAGAGGGTCGGACAGTGTCAGACCACAGGGTCGACGGGATCATCGACCCTCACTTGTCGCCGAAACTGTAATTAGGAAACTTCTTAATTTTCGATTGGGATTCTTTCCAAATCTCAATGGGACTATTATAGGACATTCCTACTCTATTTAAAGGACATCCCTAAGCCACTTTCCCTCCTTTCACAACCCTAATTGAATTGAGAGAAAGAGAGAAGAAGGAAAAGAGGAAGAAAAGAGGCAAGGAAGAAGACTTAGCAAAAAGGAGAAGAATTTCCAGAGAAAAGTAATCTTCTCAGGTATGGATATTAATTCCATGAGTTTCTACAAACCTTAGGTTAGATATGGTTGAGTGTAGGATTTTGGAGAAACCCAAACCATCCATCCATGGTTAGGTTTTCATGGAAAAACCTAGGATAATGCATGAAAGCCATCTAGGAGGATGAATCATGGTTTCAGACCATGGAATGAATGTTTAATGGAATGTGGAAGCAAGCCATAGGACCCCAAACATGAAGAATGAATTAAAAATTGGAAATTTGACCAGAGTGCACCGAGGGTCGCACACAGGGTCGATAGACCCATCGACCCTAGGCACCCTGACCATCGACCCTCAGCATTCGAAAAGTTCAGACAGAGGGTAGGGTCAATAGACCCATCGACCCTATGTATCCTGAGCATCGACCCTCTGATCGACCCTCAGTTAACAACATGGTTTCTAAATTCGGAATTAATTCTAATTAAATTCTATCGACTTTGTTAGGTTTGCTAGCATTATAATAACACTGTAGAGGTGATTTTAAAGCTTGGCAAAGTATCTTATAGCAAACTAAGGTGAGGAACCTTAATTCCAAACTAAATTGGTTAATAATAAACTATTTTTTAATTCTTGAGTCCTATGCCATGTTTGATTCTATGCAAATATGTTTGTAATGTGCATACAGCATGCCATCCAATATTTCTATTATTTGTTCATGCATATTTACTTTATTATTTATAACATGATGATGATGATGATGATAGGAATAGGCATGTGCTTGTATGTGTGTGGTTGATGTACTTGATGCGAGCGAGTATCAGGGGAGGTGTGATGAGAACGTCAATAAACGTTAACCTTTGGCGGGTCTCAACACTTTAGCTCTATCTCTAACTCAAGTCTTGTGCATTGACATCGTCGTATCGCCATTACCTTAGCAGAACTATTGTGTCGTAGGGTATCAGGGGAGGTGGTCTCGGTCCTTGTAGTCTCTGACTCTACCGGGGGGCCTTAGCTCTATCTCTATGGACATTCTGAAGGATACTGGGGTGAGGCCTTGGATACACTGTTTGGCATTAAGATTGGTTAGTAGCGAGCCCAGTTTGCAAGCCCTCGCTAACAGGGGCTTACGTGTTGGTATAACATTATATAGCAATAAACGTTAACCTTTGTTGTATAATGTTATGGTAGGGTGGATGGGGACGATGATAAACGTTAACCTTCGGGCGGACTTCCACACCCTGTGTATAGAGGCGGTGTCAATAAATGTTAACCTTTGACCACTCAACCTTTCTATTGCGCATTGCAAACTATAGACCAGACCAAAGAGATAAATGAAAGTGCATGCATATGTAATGTTGCATTGTTTTGGCTACTCACTGAGCCGTGTTGTGTGCTCACCCCTCGACGTCGAATATTTTTAGTTGATGATGCAGGTTACACAGTTGAAGACTATATGAATGCTTCTACGTACGGGATGGTAGCAGCAATGGAAGCTGGAGCTGAAGATGATACACACGACTCCTCTTGCGAGTGCAACTCGTGTGTATTTGATTAGATATTTTTATAGGTTTCTTTATTGGATTTATAAGACATGTATTTGGTACTTAAATATTTATGTCTTAGTTAAACACAGAATAATTTGTTATTATTTATGGATATCATTTTAGTTTTCAGTTCATTTATTTATAAAACTTGCGCTATTGTGTATTTACTCTGATTATGATGGTGAGTGTATGAAGGTTCAGGTAACACGGGGATAGTCTATTTGAGATCCTGGTTGAACCGTTGGTTATTTAGCGGTTCATCACACCATTCTGAAATGTGCAGAATTGGGGTGTGACAAAAATAGTCAAACCGGGATGGAGTTTTGGTATGGGTCTTACAGTGCATGTTTAATGGAAGGTGTGTACAAACTGTCCATGTTAAGGTGGAACATGTGTATACATCCCTTACACTCCCAATAAGTGAGAGACGAAAATGCCTAAGGTGTAAATCCGAACATGTTCACAATTCAAGGACAGAAAATGGGCAAAACTTAAGCATAAAAAAATGGGCAGAACTTTGATGTCTCAAGTATGGATATCATGGTTAATCGGATTTTATCGAGTCGGTTAAAGGATGAAACAAAAATAAACAAGGATGGGTTATAATTTGGGTTAGGATTGACAAGGCTACCTTGACGAGGGGTAGTGGACCTATCCCGCATTCGCGGTGAATTATTGGCCCCTTGATTCCTTTCGATATACCTTTTTGCAAAAATGTCAATCGACATGAAGTAGCATGATGCATCCTTGAGCAGACCCAAGAAACGCTCGTCAGAGGCTCTTACCGGTGTGACTTTTATAAGGTACGTGTCAAGGCTGTAGCTTCGCGGGGCTGGGTTTCACCATATGCATGGATGATCCTGTGAGCACCCCATTTTTGCCATCATTTCTACAAGCAGAAACCTCTCTCAAGACTGAAGGAGGCAGAATATGAAAGAAATGTGGGACCAAGCCCTAGGACCATCTCCATACCCTAGATTCCCCTCCTAATGCCCAAACCTAAGGTTAGGTCAAAAGCTTCCATTACTCCCCACGTCACCTGCCCCCTAGAAAGTCAAAACTGCCTCATCTAGGCCATTCCGGGTCATCTCTGGGCTTGAAACTATCAATTACCACTTCATGGGTATTTTGATCATTTTGGTCAAAGTTGGTCAAATCTAGTCAACTAGCCCATATATAGTCAATCTAGACCTTCCCTTGTGGTCCCAGGTCCATATTTTTCATTTTAGCCCATTTACACCTATTGGTGCCCCTAAGGTCAAACTTGTCTTTTCTGACTCATCCAAAGTCATTTTTCATCACAAAGCCCATTTCTGGCCATTATGAGTTGCCTAGCATCTCTAGTTAAAATTTGGAAAGAATCGAAGAAGGTGTGAAAATGACTTCCCAAGGGTCACCCATCCGGAGATTACCCTAGCCCGAGCACACTTTATTATAATGGTGTGGCCAATTTTGGCCCCTTCTAGGGTCGTTTAGGGTTAAGTTTCTACATAACATCATGCATATGGCTAAATGTCACCCATTTAAGCCTAATAGACTAGTCAAACTTGGTCAGAAATGGTTAAACCAGTTGACTCAGTCAAAACCCAATCAAGACCTAGTCAAACCAGTTAACTTGGTCGAAACCTGGTCAAAACCTAGTCAAACCACAGTTAAACCTAGTCAAACCACAGTTAAACCTAGTCAAGCCTATTTAAACTCAGTCAAATCCTTTAAAGATAATCAAATCTAGTAAAAACCAGCCAACTCGGTTCGTACCTAGTCAATACCCATCCAGTCACCTAATGTAAGACCCGTGCCAACTAGGTTCATACCTAGTAAAACCTAGCCATCTTGGTTCGTACCTTGTCAATCCCATTACGATATGACCATTATGGGCATGTGTCGGATCTTCCTACGTGTAAACGAATCGTATCGTCATGAGCAACGGTAATGACGTACTCATGAGGTGACACAAAGTCGCTACCTTGAGCCTTCGTGTCCTAGAGTGCACGGAATGGCACTAGAAGAAATGTAAGACCCATGCCCAAATCCCATTACGATACTTCTATTTTGGGCATAAGTTGGGCCTTACCACGTTTGAGCATATCGTATTGACATGAGCAAATAAAGAAAATTAAACAAGAAGCGACATCATGAAACTAGATTCAATCCCCTATGGCAATAGAGCACCCCAAAGAGTGCTAGGGAATGTCTCGGACCCCGCAAATACAAACTGCAAAGGTCTAAGGCGCACGCGCCTAGAGCTGGCTGACCAAAATGAGGTGCGGCACCATGCAGAGGGCGTGTGGTCGACTATTGACCGCATGGTCCAGCCACAACCTTGTGCTCGGAATTGGATTGAGACCGACTACATGCGGGACCCACTATTTGAATACCTACTTTCTCCCTCCGTGACCGACCTTGTATGGACTCCAAACAAGGTAGGCACCCTTGATTGATTCTAGAATGGAAAGAGGAGGAGGAGAATCATCTCCTTTCCATCCTTGGCACCCATGCCCACCGATTTGGGAAGAGAGGGATTCAAATTCTCTCAATTCTCTTAATCAGGGAACCAAACCAAAAGAGACTGAGAGAGGGACTAAAGCACGACCAGTGAGGGAAAAGAGAAGAGGAAGAAGAAGAGAGAAGCTTTTCTTTCCTAATACTGTCCCAACAAGAAGAAGAAGAAGAAAGGAGAAGAGGAAGAGGAAAGGTATACGTACCCCTGGATTGTCGGTGTACTTGTTGGAGAACTCCAAGATAGAGGAAATGAACTCTTGAAGGTTTAATATCAGCTCTAAGATTTTTATTGATTAGTAACTCAACCTAATATTGATGGTTTAATATTTAAGGAGATGATGACCATGGAATATATTGTCGTAACAAACTGAGAGGAATGTAATAAGGATTTATGATGGTTGTGGGAAAGCCATGATCAGATGAATGATCCATTAATCATGACGGAGCCATGAGTGTAGACCATCGTTTATTGATCCAAACATTGGATGATGGTATACGTGGCATAACTATAAGCTCAGAATGGATCATCGAAAAATATCAATAATGATTCCATGGAATGTTGAAAGCCATAGAATGATCTGTAGGGATCCGAGTTGACCATTGGAGACTCGAATCATGTGTGAGTGTATGGATTCAAATGCCTGGAGATCGGATTTGAAGCTCTTGAAGCCGGATCTGAAGCTCTTGAAACCAGATCTGATGTCTCAGCTAAATGGACAAGTGAAACGGTATCCATAACTCAGTATGTAAGCCGAGTTTAGAATCCAAACTCTGAATACAGACCAATAAGAAGGTGAGGAACACGTCAAAAGAGATTTGGAGTCCAGATGGCAACAATCTGACATGCGGTCCATGATGTGCCGCAAGGTCTGGTCGAAAGTGACGTGCGGTCTCACACGTGCCACACGCCATCTCGACATCAGAAGTCGACCAGATTCGGCTAGTGACTCCTTGTTAATTTATTAAGATTTATTGAGGGGCTGGAACCCTGAAATTTCATATGTTTAGATGCGAAACTTTATAACACATCATATATGATGAAAATAAATGTTAGTTACGCCTTAAACATGTTAATCCTGAACTGCTACGGCAAGATACGACCTGAAACCAACCCTACAGAGGTTAGGTAAATTTTAGAGGTCTCAACGTTGCCAAATGGTCGTGGTTCAATGTGCGGTCGACCTAGTGCCTCACACCTGGTGGCCAGTGACTGTGCGGTCTACCATGTGCCGCACGAGGTTCTTACCTCTGTTAATGACCATCATTGGTCAGTAACTCTACAGAACCTATATGAGCATGTCTATAAGTCTGAATGTCCAAATATCAGATGCTCATAATATTAAGTAGGATGTTGCAATCGATTAAAACCCTATGCAAGTTGCTTTTTGATAATTAAAGGGGTTAGTAACCTTGGACAGCAAATAAGGAACTTTAAGAAAGAAAAACCAGAACCCTTGACTTCGTGATAAGAAGTACTGCTTAGTATTAAGATTTTTAGAAGGAAATCCTTGCTAGCAAGGGTGTCGTCTCATGGAGAATTGGTACTGGACAACAAGCTTACTACAAGTGTAAATGTGCCCAAGAATGGTGAATAACGACAAGTGAATTTAATAATGAAACTCTAAATGCTACGGCATGATAAGCAAACAATAAAGGGTAGGTATTAAATATTGAATGAGTTACTAGGTTATGAACACACAAATAATGAAATTAAAGGGAAGTCAAATAAATTCTATTGAATAAATTATTAACAAATATTATTGTTTGTAAGGTTAAATCCTTAGCTATGAGAACTCCGATAGATTTCGGCTCAAACAATTGTTGAGGAATTTCTCCACAAGTAACAGTAAGGGAACTAAACCTTTGTTTGGTAGATTAGTTCTTTTAATTTGTATTGAATGATGTTATGAGATTGATAACATGCATTGTGTGTGATAACATGCCATCCAATAAACTATTTTTTTGCTCATGCATATGCATTCTATTGTATGCGATCAGTGAAACCTATAGTGGTTTGGAAGCGGGGTGGAATGGGACGCCTCGTGACCTCTCAATGAAAGGTAGAGCTGGTCTTGTTGTTTCAAGATGTTTGGTTAAATCAGTAAGGAGGAAGGTGGGTGGAATGGAACGCTTGCACCACTTCTTACTGGTGCTACTTTGCATTGACCATAAGTAACCTAGTCAAGTCATGATGTCCTAAGTAGGGACCGGACGGGGTTGGAAGCTTGGCGAAGTTGTGGTCCAGTAATATGATTAATCAGGTGAACATGGCTAGTCAAACGTAATTATCTCAATAACTATACCTCTGGCTATTAAGGGGTCAGGTAATGGCATGGGTTCAATAAAAAGGTGGTATAAACATAGCTGTGATGCTCCCTATGGCCGAGTGATGGGATGGGAGGACGAGTCAACTAGTGGGATTACCATCTCCTCAAGTGCTCGACAGAATGTGGAATTGGGATGAGTTGGGTGTAGCAGCCGGTGGGAGAACGGACCTGCATTCCAATGACGGACTCATACTTGGGGAATGTTACTGTGCTCCTTGTGTGGGACAATATTCTTTCTGATGTGGGTGACTAGTGTAGCCTGGAGACTCCAGGAGTAGGTGGTCCTGAGCTGGCACTTACAGTTATATACCAGATTGTAATTGATAGCTGCATGCATATTATGTGTTGCACGTTTGGTTTTCTTACTAAGCTCAGTGGTTGAGCTTACCTTGTGTGCACAAACTCTTTTAGATATTGTAGGTACTTCTCATGACTCGTTGGGTTGCAGTCCTTTTGGTGTGGAGAATGTGGACTCTGAGCCTGAGGATGAGCTATCAGATTCCTAAAGCGTTCCATAGAGCTGAGCATGGGCTTAGGCAGTGTCTATGTTTCCTTTCTTTTAGTTAGGACTATTTCATTTATTTTGGGTTTACATAGTCAATAAACTATGAACAATAATTTATTTCAATTGGAACAATTTGTTATGGGACATATGGATGTTTTAAAGTTTGGATTATTTATTTGAACCAAATGAGTGATGAACATAAATTATGGATTTGAAACATAATAAGTTTTATTTAGTAATCTAATGACTTTAATAATTGGTCTCTAATTGTTGAGTCTTTCATTAATTTATTTTCTTTGGTATTAGTGATTGTTTTAAAAAAAAAATATAAGATGATAAATTTTAATCTAAAAATGCTTGATTTAAGTTGACTTATGGAGTACCGTGATGTGTGATTTTAGAAGGGGATTTCCAATGCCCTAAATTAGGATGTGAAAATCTCGTTTATTCCATAGTACTGATACGTCAGGAAATGGGGTGTAACAAGAAACCTTGGACCTAGACCAAACAACTCCCAAGAATCTGGCATGTGCGAACTTAAGCTGCCCAGTCAACAGGATGTCCGGCTTGTGACCAAGGAGGTGCGATCAAACACGTGCCGCATTGTCTTGCCGCACCCCCTGTGCTCGAACTCGGATTGAGACGAACCGTAAGTGGGACCCAAAGTCTGAATCGGTGTTCTCCCTCCCTGACTGACTATATTGGACGTTATGCATGGTAAGCCATCCTTGATTGAACCAAGAATGGAAAGTGGAAGAGGAGAATCATCTCCTTTCCATCAATAGGTTTCCATGCTTACCAATTTGGGAAAAAGAGATCTTATCCCTCTCCATTCTCTCAATCAGACTATCAAATCACAGAAGTGATTGGGAGAAAATCTCTGATGCATTAACCTTGAGGGAAAGAGAGAAAGAAGAAGAGAAAGAAGAAGAGATAAGAAGAAGAGAAGGGAAGAAGCCTTCCCTCCTATTACTGCCCAGCAAAGAGGAGACACAAAGGAGAAAGAAAAGAAAGAAAAGGAAAGGAGGAGAAGAACGTACCTCTGGATCGGCGACTCCATTGCTAAAAGCATGAAAGGGAATCAAATCCTTCTGTAAGTACCCTTTCTACTTAAGATTTGATTTGGCTAATGAGCATCTATGTAATGAGAGATTTAGTGATTTAAAGAGACGATGTCTCTTGTATTATAATGGTGCCTCCATAATAAAAATATCTATAGCTAAAGTAGAGGAAGAAGTAATGACCACCATCCTTGGCTAAGCCATGAACCTATAGGTCACTGTTCACACAGACAAACTATAGATAGTAGCATGCATGGTATATCAGAATGGTGAGATCGGATCATTGAAAAATATGAATATATGATCCACAAATTTTGGAAACCATAGAAGGACCTTTAGGGATCTTGAGTTGATCCTTGGAGACTTGGATCATGGATCAATGAAAGGACCCGAATGCCTAAAAGCCAAATCCAAAGTATTAAGATCAGATCTGAAATCTCAACAAAATGATAAATCGAAACGGTATCCATAACTTGGTGTGGGAATCGAGTTTAGAACCTAAACCCTATACATAGGTTAAGAAAAATATGGGAATCACATCGGAAGAGTTTGGAGATCATCAGACCACGTTCTGATGTGCGGTCGTTCGGACGAGCCGCACGACCCTATCGTCGTAATGTGCCGTTGAATACCACCAGCATGCCATTCTGATGGCAGATCACAACCAAACTTGGCTGGTGACTTCTAAGAATTTGTTGTGAATTTATTATGGGCTTGGAACCCAAAAATAGTATGCTTAGGGTAAGAATCCCATGTTACTTCGTATCAGACAAATGTAAGGGCTGGTTTACACCTTAAATAAATCAATCTTGGACCACCCTTGCAAGTCAAGACCTTATACCAACCCTACAAGGGTTCAACAACCTTCTAGGGGTGCCGGCATTGTCAAACGACCATGTTTTGACGTGCAGTTGGTGATACTTGCCACATGTCTAGTGTAAGACCCGTATCGAACTAATCGGTCTTACCACCTTGTACCAGTTCTACCTATCATGGTCGAGCCAAGTGGACCAAGTGCGTGAAGAAATCACAAGACCAGGTATGAATCTAACCCAAAAAATAGTAAATGTGAGGGTAGGGTCGCATGCCTAAATAGGTAGGGTCGACCCCACCTCAACAGAAGTCCAATCCATCACTTTCTAGTCGTAGGGTCGGATGACTAAGAAGGTGTAGGGTCGACGGATTCTGCGACCCTACGTCCGACCCTACGATGACAGACATAAACCGAAAATTAAGAAACTTTCCTAATTCGAAGGGGATCTTTCCTAAACTCATTGGGACTTATTATGAAGGGTTTTCCTCTATAAATAGGACGTCCCTTAGCCTCTTTCACTCCTTTAGAACCCTAATTGAAAGTGAGAGAAAGAGAAAGAGAAGGAAGAGAAGAAGAGAAGGAAACTTGAAGAAAAAGACTAAGGAAGAGGAGGAAGTTCAGAGAAACCTCTGATTTAAGGTATGAACCTAATTCCTTACCTGAATAGGAGAGTCTAGAATGGTTATAAAGAACATAGGATTAGGAGAAACTCAAATCATCCATCCATGGACAAGTTCCAAGAGATTCCATGGAGGAAATCGTTATGGACAATGAATAGTGTATAACTTGTAGTTTTGAGCCATAGAACAATCATAGAATGGACCATGAAAGTAAGCCAAAGGATCCAAACATGAAAGAATAGACTTTAGAATGAAAGGTCGACTCAGAAACGTGTGATCGCACGTAGGGTCGAATGATATCCGACCCTATGAGACCACAGGATCGACCACATGCCCTCGGGAAGTCCCAGGGAGGGTGTGGTCGCAGGTAGGGTCGAATGGTATCCGACCCCACGTCCGACCCTACACCCTAGGGTCATAGAAACTGCTACCCTAGGTGCTACCTACCTGCGACCCTACGATTTCAGTTAGTCTAAATCTATTGGAATTAATTCTAATTAAAATATATCGACTTGTTAGGTCTTTCAGTGATTTTAAAAGTGATTCATAAAGCTTGAACGAGGATCTACGCTCAACCAAAGGTGAGGGAACAAGACCTAAACTAATTGGCTAATAATAAACTATTTTTGTTTATTGAGTCCAATACCATGAATGGTTCTATGTTTGTATGATTTTAATGTGCATATCACAAGTCATCCACTATTCCTGTTATTACTGTTCATGCATATTTAATTTCCTTTTATTTATAATATGAGGTTGATGATGATGCTCGGAATAGGCATGTGAAAGTTTGTGTGTGGTTAGTGTACTTGATGCGAGTGGGGCATCAGGGGGAGGACGTGACATTGTGGTTCAGCCTGGTCACCAGACTCTAGCTCTATCTCTACTCAAGTCTTGTCCACTAACATCGTCGTATCGCCATTACCATAGCAGAACTATTACGTTGTAGGGCATCAGGGGAGGTGGTATCGGACTGTGTAGTCTCTGACTCTGCCGGGGGCCTTAGATCTATCTCTATGGACGTATTGAGGGATGCTAGGGTGAGGCCTTGGATACACTGTTTGACATTAGGATTGGTTAGTTGCGAATCCAGTTTGCAAGCCCTCACCAATAGGGACTTACGTGTTGGTATGGGTAGAGCATCAGGGAAAGTGTGATGCGGTGCGGTCCTAAGCACTTTAGCTCTATCTCTATTCCATGGTGGGTGCATGTGGGGGCGGCAATGGTTTTGATCCATTGGGCGGTTCCACACATTCGTGTATAGAGGTGCGGCGGCCACCTATCCTTTCTATAGCACATTGCAAACTTATGAACTAGACCAAAGATATGAATTGAATGCATGCATATGTTTGTTGCATTGTTTTGTTTGCTCATTGAGCCGTGATGTGTGCTCACCCTTTCGTCGTCGAATATTTTTAGTTGATGATGTAGGTACCACCATAGAAGATTATATAAATGCTCCGATGTATGGACATGCGACGGAGATGGACGCTGAAGTTGTGATGGTCGCATGATTCGTCATGCGAGTGCAACTCTTGTGTTTTCGATTAGATTTTCATTTAAATTATTCAGACGATGTAATTGATTAAATTATTTTATTTTATTTCTTAGTATTTTTGAAGATAATTGAATATTTTATTTATGTTATCATCTTTAGACTCTCAGTTCATTTAATATATAAAACTTTCGCTATTGTGTATTTACTCTAATTATGGTTGTGGATGTATGGTTTAAGCAAACGGACACAGCCTATTCAAGATCTTGGTTGAAACGTTGGTTTATTAGCGGTTCATCACACCATTCTAAATAGTGCAGAATTGGGATGTGACATCTAGTGGCCAGACCGTGCTGTCTACCACGTGTTGTACGCTGATATGACCTCTGTTGTTGACCATCTTTGGTCAGTGGCTTACTAAATTTTTTGTTAACCTGCTTGTGAGTTTAGATTTTTCTGAGCATCGAATGTATATGAGAGTTATTTATGTTGGATAAGCTAAATGCCCTGTAGCATGGTTAGGTAGCTTGCTGTTCGCTAATTTTAAATGACAAGAAACCTTGGAGATCAAGTGTGGAGCCTTAGAGATTAGTGACTAGACCCCCTGTATGATGCTAGAACCCCTGACTTCGTTATAAGAAGTCCTTCTTAGTATTAGGTTGTTAGAAGGTGACCTCTAACTAAATGATTATGCTGCCTCGTGGTATGATAGCCACATTGTTTATACCTTGTGTGGACAGCATGGTTATTATATGTTAGGAGTTATCCTTAGTTATGAATGATAATGAATGAAACAAATGTTGTCCCATGATGCTATGTCATGATAAACAAACTATGAAAATATGCGTAAGTTATCAGATAAGCTATTATCACTATAAGCACCAAAGTAATGAACTTAAAGAGAAACTTGATTAATTCTATTGAATAACATATTAATAAATGTTATTGTTTATAACCTTTATCCTTAGCTACGATGACTCTGGTAGATAGCTACCTGATCGGTTTGCCAAGGATTTACTCTCAAACTGTCTGTAAGGAAACTAAACCCTTGTTTGGTAGAATTGGCTATATGGAATTATGCTGGGTGATGGATGCGATTGATAACATGCTCTTGTGTGATAACATGCCATCCAATAAACTATTTTGTGTGATCATGCATATGCATTATTGTGTTTGGGATCAAAAGTGCTGGTAAATATTGAAGGGCGGGTGGTATGGGACACTTGTTACCTTTCCACATAAGCGACTGATCCGTGTTTTGATGCATGATGTCTGGTTAAGTTGGTAAGGAGGAAGGTGGGTGGTATGGGACGTTTGCACCACTTCTTACTGACGCTGCTTTGCATTGACCATATGTAACATAGTCGAGTTACGATGTTGTCACTCCTCAATTCTGGACTAACCGGTAGTGTGATGAACCGTTATAAAAATCAACGGCTCAAACCAGGATCTCATAAAGACCATGCCAATAAAACCAAACCCAACACATTCCACATTTGTAATCAGAGGTAATAATTAAATAGCGAAAGTCTTTATTACTAATGAACTGAGGTTTAACATGATAAATAAAGATTTACAACCAATTATCTGCAGTTGAATCAAAACATGAAGTAATAATCTATTACAGAATTTTAATATCAAAATATAAATAAATTACTCAAAAAGATATTGGAAGCACTCACATGAAGAATCATGCATGTCCTCCACAGCTTGCATGTCCATAGCTGCCAAGTGTCCCTACGACGATGCATTCGTGTAATCCTCCACTGTAGTACATGCATCATCAACTAAAAATATACGATGTCGAGGGGTGAGCACACATCATGGCTTAGTGAGTAAACAAAACAATGCACAAACATATGCATGCAGTTATATTCATAACTTTGGTCTGGTATAAGTTTGCAAATGTGTTGTGGTAGGTTAGTTTGCAACCATACCTCCATACACAAGCGTGCGAGCACGCCCAACGGATCACATACCATTGTCGCCCCACATCACTTACTACGAAATAGAGATAGAGCTTGAGTTTCTGGATTACACACTGCCAGAACCCCTCCTGATACCCTACCCGTACCAGTACGTATGTCCCTATTGGTGAGAGCTTGTAAACTGGGCTCGTGACTAACCAACCCTAGTATCCTTGAATATGCCCATAGGGATAGAGCTAGAGTTTGGTGGCCAGGCCAAAGACCATAGTACTACGTCCTCTCCCTGATACCCCACGACATACTAGTTTCGCTAAGGTAACAATGATACGACAATGTCAGTGCGTAGGACTGAGTAGAGATAGAGCTAGAGTTTGGCGGTCAGGCCTAAGACCATAGTACCACGTCCTCCCCCTGATGCTCCACTCACATTTAACACACCAACCACACACATAAGCATATGCCTATTCCTAGCATCATCATCATATCATAAGTAGACAAAAATAAATATGTATGAACAGATATAACATATATTGGATGACATGTGAGATGCACAAACATTCATACAAGCATGTAGGGGTGTTAATCCTAAGATCGCACCATGTCCCCTGAGCCGAACCGATAGGTTAAAAATCACACCAAACCGGACCGACTAATAAACGTATTGGTCTTAGGACCGGACCGATTACTAATAGATAGTTTACGGTGTAGGGGTATAAACCGACAAGCGCCCGACGGGACTGACCGATTAAAGCCCCAATGATTATAGACCGATTAAGGACCGATTAGACAGATATAAGTTTGTTTTTATTTTTTTCCCACCTATTTTTCCCTCCCATTTTTTTAACTTTTTACTTTATCTTTTTCATAACATCTTTTTCGCTCTAATAGTCTGACTTTTACTTTTGAAAACAGCTAAACAGTAACGTCAGTTAGAGACTCAGAGTGAAAATCGAGCTGACATCTTGGAAGACATCATTGGTCATGGAGAAATACCATAACTTACAATTTTAAACTTGTGTAGCATGAAGACAAAATTGTTGAAAGTTAGGGCCGACTCTACTCTACCATCCATTCTAGGACCTTGTAAAGATGGTACTTGCAGTGAATACAACCTTATTAAATCAGATTACAATGGGCCTTTTGATAGATTGAATAGCATAATAGAACATAAGACCGAATAAGATAACCGATTATGGATGTTAATAGACTGATTGAACTGATTAACATAAGACCGATTAAGGACCCAGACCGACCAGACCAAATATAAACAAGCCAATGTCTTGCAAATCAAGACCGGCTAGTTAAACATATTGATTACGGTCCAAGGGGTTAAATTGGTGGGGATAGGTTAGGCCCGACCTAGACCGACCGAGACCGACCGGTTGACACCCCTATAAGCATATCAGATCAATTGACAAAAAAATAAAACAAAGATGACTTATTACTATCCAATTAGTTCAGGTCTTGTTCCCTCACCTATAAATGATGTTTGATCTCCTTCTAAGCCTTGAAAGTTAGTTTGAACTAGTTGGAAACCTAAACAATTTATGGATTCAAGTTAGGGTTCAATTGTATCGAGTTACAACAATCAAAAATCAAAACAGAGCCTTCAAGGGTTGAATGGTTGACTCTATTGTCTCATATATATATATATATATATATATATATATATATATATATATATCAATCACTCATTGTGTGGTCGACTCTATGGTCGTGCATTATGAGGACACTGATGCGACCACACAAATCTGAAATTTTTCTGAGGCTCTGTGGTCGACTCACTGGTCGCAGTAGGGTCGACTAGTGATGCTACCACACGAAGTTTGGTCGATTTCTGTCTTTCAATTCGTAATCTTCCTGAGTCAATTTCTTGGGACATCAATAGGGTTCATCCTATGGTCGTTCTATGGCCTTTAAATCACAGTTTCTCATTAATAATTAACCCTAATCTATCCTCCATGATTTCCTTGAGATTTACTTACAGAACCTCCTAATCGAAATCACCATATTGGTTCAACATTTCAACAGAATGATGGAACGATATATTCTATCTGGTTTACCTCTATAGAGACAAGTTCCATACCTTAAGCTTGGTATAGAGAGTTAGAAACCTTTTCTGTAGAACCTTCTCCCAACCTTCCTCTCTAAGCCTCTTTTTCCTTCTTCTCCTCTCTCTTCCTCTCTTAGTTTTAGGGTTTGAGATGGATCCAAAAGGGTGAGAGAAGGTAGAGGGTCATCCTCTGTATAGAGAGAAACTCTCCATATAGAGTCCCTCCTCAATTAGAAAAGAGGTCTCCTAAGATTTGAAAAGTTTTCAAATCACGGAGTCTTAACTGGGATTGTGCGATCGACTATGTGGTCACAAAATTCGTTGACCACACAATCCAGGAGGTGTCGACCACACAAGGTAAAATTGATTGGTCTCTCTTTGAAATTTGAGTGGTTGACCACACAAGTTTAGGTAGTGGACCACACAACTAGAATTTATAGTTTTTGGGTTATTTTACTTACCTAACCTTGTGGTTCCTTCATACGGTTGGTCCACTCAAGTCGGCTATAATGGGAAGACCTGACACGACACGATTAAATTGGGTTAGTAGAGTATGGGTCTTATAGTCCTAAGTGGGAGGATGGACGGGGTCAAAAGCTTGGCAACGTCCAGTAAAATGATTAATTAGGTAAACATGGCTAGTCGAACGTATTTATCCCTATAGCTATACCCTTAGCCATTAGGGGGTTATGTAATGTCATGGGTGCAATAAAAAGGTAGTATGAACATGGCTGGGATGCTCCCTTTACCAGACGTAACTAATCTCCCCCCATACCTGACATAGTATGGATGGGCAGGCGAGTCGACTAGTAGGATTACCATCTCCTCAAGTGCTCGATGTAGTATGGACTTGGGATGAGTTGTGGGTAAGTTGCTGGCATAATACAGACTTGTTCCATAACGACGTACCCATACTTGGGGGTGATACTGTATGCCGAGTGAGGTGGTATCATTTGATGGGAGGAGACCCATGCAGTCTGGAGACTCTGTGCCTGGGTTGTCCTGAGCTGGCACTTATAGTTATCTACAAGATCGTAGTTGATAGTTGCATGCATTTTGTTTGTTGTACATTTAGTTTTCTTGCTAAGCTCGGTGGTTGAGCTTATTTTGTATGCACAAATTATTTTAGATGTTTTAGGTTCTACGCGTAATGGGCTGGGTTATAGTTTATCTGGTGTGGAGGATGAGGACTACAAACTTGAGGAGGATATCTCTGATTCTTGATGCGATGTGTAGTACTATGCATGGGCTTAGGTTGTGTACATGTTTCTTCTCTTTAGTTGGGATTATTTCCTTTATTTTGGGTTTACGTTAGAGATAAACTTTGAACAATGTTTATTTTACTTTGGATAATTTATTATGAAATAACTGCATAATGATTTTAATTATGGTTGGAATTTAAATATATAAGTTTTAATTAGTAATTTGTCAGCTCTAAATAACTGGATTTATGTTTTAAGTCTTTCGCTATTTTACCTTCTTAGCAAGAATGATTATTTAAAATTAAGATTGTAAATTTTAGTTTGATAATTCTTATCTGGATTGATTTGTGGAGTATCGTGATGTGCGATCCTAGAAGGGGATTTCTTATGCCCAGATAGGATAGAGAGATCCCGTTGCACTCCATAGTATTGATACATCAAAAACAGGGTGTGACACCTAATGGCCTCCTAGGTGACACGTAGAGTGTCCACGTGGAGTCCAAAGTCATGCCCAATCATCCCCCATGGTGGCCCATGAAGGTGATATAGAGAGAGGGTGGAAAGAGAGAAGCTATATCGAAGGAGAAATCCAAATAAACAAAAAGAAGCAAAAAAAAAAAAGAAAAAAGAAATAATAATGATAAAAAAGGGGGCCCTACCCCATTCATGTAAATAGGGGGGGATCCCTTTACGTGAATGATAAAGGTAGGTTTTGTTAAAAAAAAAAAAAAGAAGAAAAAAGGATAAGAAAGGAAAGATAGTCTCCTAGGAGAAAGGGGAGACTATCTAGGAGTTGCAATTCAAGAGAGAGTCAAAGAGGACTCTAGGGAAAGGATATAAGCTCACTACCACGTTTTTAGAAGAGGAGAAGAGTGCTAGAGGAGAGAGAAAAGGGAGAAAAAAAGAAGAAGAAGGAAAAGGAAGAAGAAACAGCAGAACCCCTCCTCAAAGGTATGGATTTCTATACACTTTTATGATGAATCTGCCCGGATTATATTTTTTTCTTTTAATCCTCATGCTAAAATAGTTCTCTCATATAAATTTGAGTCCATTCCATGCTGGTTTGCCTATTCCAAAAAATTCTCAAAGAAATTTCAAGGAATTCCAGATCTGATTTAGAATCCGAATTAGGGTTAGAATTTCGACCTTCCTAAAAGAGTTTTCTAGAGCCCAAACATTTATGGGGACTTCCTTCACATGTTAGGAAGATCTCCTAGGAATTTCAGCATGTTTTGAATTTGGGAAGAGCAATCTAAAAATTCCTCAAGCTACTATACTCCATCTCGGGTACAGTGCAGAAGGCCTCTATTGACGGGTCTATTTGAGAATCTTCCAGCCATTGTTTGAATTTCCAATACATATGAGAGTTAGATATTCAAATTACCTAACGTTTGGCACTAGTTTTGATAATTTTTGATACATGATTTATTTTATATGATTTTTTAAGTGTACAGTGGAATGATACTAGACAGATTTTTTGCACTCTATTTTTGTATAAATGGCAGTATGATAGAGTGCTTATCTAAATTAGAAGAAAAAAAGATAAAATATAGGTTTATAATTTATCTTTCGGACCATGATTTTTCTTTGCATACTTGTGTGATTTATGGTAGAATTTATGGTACAACTGGTCTGAATTTGGAACAGATTAGGATTAGTGTTGCAACTTGATTTTGGGATACATTTTTTACTATGTTAGAGTCATATTTTGCTTGGCTTATAAGAGAAGAAGTTGTATCTATTTCAAATACCTTTCTATACATGTGTTTTGATCAAATTTTGACCTCCAGAAGAGGGTTTTATGACTATTTTACTCACTGCATGTCATATACAAAATACTGTTTTGAGTGATTTGGCAACACAAGCCACTTTGGATGCATGCATGTCACTTTGGATGCACACATGGCACATTTTTGAGTGTTCACATTTCATACTACTATATTTGATATCTCACATGATCTTTTGGATATATGTTGTCTTACCAAATTTGAGATACTACATGGTACTTTCCATCTTTGAATGATTCTTACCGCATGCTTGGAATGCTCATGTACTTGGATGGCTTCACATGCTATATTGGGAATGCTTACATGCCTATTGGGATTGTCTTACATGCCAAATTGGGAATTTCTACATGCCTATTGGGATTGTCTCACATGCTATATTTAGAATGCCTACATGTCTATTTGGATTATTCACATGCCATATTTGGATTCTCACATGACTTGCCTTATTTGGATTGAAATTTACTACCATATTGGAATTTTGGCTGCTACTTTGATTCAATGCCATATTTAGAATGATACACTATAATGTTTGGAATGATACACCTCTCATAAATCTTGAGAATATGAACAAATACGGAAAGTGAAACCCTAAGATGGAGAGAACATATAAAGAGAAAAAATCTTGCATAAATCATAGGAATATGAACAAATAAGGAAAGTGCATTGTAAGACCCGCACTCTACTAACTCGTTCTAACCTGGTTAACGTGTCATAACAGGTCTTCCCATCATAACCGGATCAGACGAACCAACTAGATGATAGACCACAAAACCAGGTATGGAAAACTGTCAACTCGAAGCTTGTCCAGTCAGAGAAATCTATTTGTTTGGTCATCATATTAGTCGATCGGCCATTCGATCGGTCAATCATAAAACAGGACTCCGAGATTAGGAAAGTTTCCTAATTTTGGGAGACTACTCTCCTAATTGGGAGATGACTCTATATGGAGGTTTTCCCTTTATATAGAAGACGTCCCATCACTCTCTCTCACTCTTTCATTCAACCAACAAACCCTAAACTAAGAGAAAGAGAAAGTGAGAGAATTAAGAGGAGGCTTGGAGAGAAAGGAAGCTAGGAAGAAGAAGGAAGGATAAGGCCTACACTCACCGTTAGTTTCTAGTGAGTGTCGTCGAGGAACCAATGGTAAGTACCCTCATTTATCCCTGTATAAGAGATTAGGATCGATTAGGGACCATGGCTATTATTAATTAAGGATTGGTATCAACAGATTGTTGGACTGTGTGATCGATCAATAAATTATTGAGAAGAAACCTGGATATGAACCTACGGTAACTAGGGTTACGATGAATAACCAAACCCTAATGTATTCTGACCTTAGAATGGTATAGGATGAACCGTAGAAGGAAGCCATACTGGAAGATAGCCTAAAGGGTGACCTGAGGGTTGTCTGGTCTATTTGTCCGGAAGCACCCAATAGGGGACCAAAGAAGCTACCGGACACTCTTGGGAAGCATCTCAGAGTTGTCCGGTAGGTTGTCCAGTTGCACAATATCCAGTGCTGGACATTTTACCGGACAATGTTCAGAAGGCTTAAATTGCTAGTCTGAATAGTCAGCCTGAGTGCTGGAATTTTATTGGAATGAAACCTAACTTAATCCTAATAATCTTATAAGGCTCGTATACAAGTAAAGCTATTTTCAAAGTCTTAAAGAGATTCAATGAATACTCAATAGGTGAGGGACAAAACCCAAACTAATTGGTTAATAACAAACTACCTATCTTATTGCTTGTTGCTGTGTTCTGTGTTGTGTATCTCACATGTCATCCAATAACTGTTTTTACTGTTCATGCATCTTTTATTATTATTCTTTATGCTGATGATGATGAGGATAGACATGTGTTTGTGTGTGGTTGGTGTGTTGAGGGGGGAGAGGTTGGAGCCTTTAGCCATTCACTATACCGACATCGTGGTATCACTGTTACTTTAGTGTGCTTAGTATGTTGTAGGGTATCAAGGGGAGTGCTAGCGGTGTGGGCCATAGCCTTACCAGCGGACTCTAGCTCTATCTCTGTTCCGTATTGATGGATGTTAGGGTAAGACCTTGGATACACTTTGATGACATCTAGGATTGGTTAGTGACGAACCTAGTTTGCAAGCCCTCACCAATAGGGGCATACGTACTAGTATGGGGTAGAGTATCAGGGGGTGCTGGCTGTGTGTGATCCATTAGGCTCTAGTTCTATCTCTATCTTGTAGTGAGTATTGTAGGGCGACGATGATTTTGGTAGTAGTCTGACTGTTAGGTGTGCTCACACTCTCGTATATGGAGGTGTAGTTATAACCTATCCTTACCATAGCACATTACAAACTTAAACCTGACTAAAGAATTGAATGCTAAATCATGCATATTTCCTGCTGCATGTTTTGTTTCTCAGTGAGCTAAGTTGTGAGCTCACCCCATGGATACATTCTCTTTTTAGTTGATGATGTAGGTGTTACAGTTAAAGACTATATTAATACGCCATCCTATGGACACATGGCGGCTATGGATGCACAGACAGCGGAGAACGAGAATGATTCTTCATGCGAGTAACTCTATTATGTCTATGCTTAGGGATTTTATCGTATTTGGATTTAAGGACTTGTAATGAATATTAGTTATGTTTTGGTCATTGAGATAATTGGATTAGTATTTATTTGTCACAATAGTTCTTAGTTCATTATTAATAAAGATTTTTACTATTTATTATTGTCTCTGATTATGGTTCGATGTGATGGTTTTATTGTTGGCACGGTCTTATGTGATCCTGGCTTGAGCCGTTGGTTCGTTGATGGTTCATTCACACTTTTGGTTCGGCCAGAATTAGAGTGTGACATGAACCCTAAAAATGGAAAGAACAGACAAAGAGAGAATCTTGAGAACCACAATTAGGGATAGGAAACCCTATAAACCTAAGATGAAAATGGAGGGATAGGCAACCCGATAACCTAAAATGAAAATGTTGGGATAGACAACCCAATAAACCTAAGATGAAAGTGGAAGGATAGGCAACCTGATAGACCTAAGATGAAAGTGTAGGGATAGGCAACTTGATAAACTTAAGAATGAAAAATGTCAGGAAAGGAAACCCTAGAAACCTTGATAGGAAGGAATGAAAATGTCCAAATCCGACCGCTAAGCACACATTAGTAGGGAAGGAGAGATCCGATTGCTACAGCACACATTAGTTGGGAAGGAAAGTTTTGACCACTACAGCACACATTAGTAGGGTAGGAGCTTGACTCCAACTGCTACAACAAGAAGGGGTAGAATACCCTAGAAAACCTAAAATTGAAAAGAAAATGGATAGAATACCCTAGAAAACCTAAGTATGGAGGGAGTGAAAATGTCCATATCTGACTGCTATAGGAGAACACAGCATAATACAAAAGTTTTAAACTACATTGTACCTGATTTCTAGGACCACTGGAATACATAGGTAATTTGGGAGAGTTTCCAAGACCATCAGATTCAATCTGAACCATCCATCAAGCATAAACTTCAATTTGAACAAAGAATTTAATTGAAGCATATGTATAAGCTAAATCCATAAACTTTAATCAGACAAAACCCTTTCAAACTATGTTCTTGGACCTAATTATCAAGAGACAAAATCCCAAGGGATACGTAGGTAATTTGGGAATATTCTCGAATTCAGTCAAAGATCGAACCATCATTTGGTTTGGTTCATTGTATAATATATTGCTTGTTTATTTGCTTTAAGACATGATTGGTTGAACCCTAGGTTAAAAGAACTTAGCAACTTGGTTTAGGACATCTCCCATTGAACCCTAGTCATCTAGTTGACCAAGCATAGTTAGAATTAGAGTATAAGGAAAGTATAAAAGGCTGATTTTGGATCGGACAGTTTGGGTGCCTAACACCTTCCCAAAATCGTTCCCTGAATACTTACCCGATCTTATGCAGACCAATGAAACGATCTTATGGGTATGAGTCAATAGAAATCTTACTTTACGGTAAGACTACATCTTAGGTCTTAGACCTTAATCTAGGTGATGACTCCATATAGATTCTTGATTTCTCGAGGATGAGTTTCCTCATATGTCCTTACAGACCCTAACCCTATTAACCACGGTGTGTAATAGAACCCATTCCCCCTAAAGCAATATTTACAAACATAAATATAATAACCTAGGAGAGCTTGCATTCAACCACAACAAAGAAAGTTTTCATTTAGGAGTTTAACATTTATATCCCCAGTAGAGTCACCACTGTGAGGAAAAATGAGGTAATTTACATCTTCCTTAGGAAAATAATTTGTTAGAGTTGCCACCTAGATTAAGGTCTAGGACCTCAAATATAGTCTCATTATCAAATAAGACTTTTATTGACTCATGACCCCTAGATCGACTTTTTGTTCTATCAGAGAGAGATCAAGTTAAACATCAGGTTCTTATTATTATGGGAAGGTGTTAGGCACCCAAACTGCCTGATTGAGATCGGTCTTCTATGCCTTTCTTATGCTAGACTCTATTAATTGAACCAAACCAAACCATGTGGTTTGATCTCATTGAACCAAATCTGGAATCTCCTAAACTGCCTACGTATCTCAAATTTCTTTGAAAAATCATGTTCACCATCGTAGTTCAGGTGTGCTTAAAGTTTATGCTTGTGATTGCTTGGTTTGATTAGATTCTTTATTCAAGTTAAAGCATAAGCTTGATTGGTTGAACAAATTATATGGGTCAGGATTTGGATAATGGATATGGATGATAGATATGGATAAATATGGTTGGATAATGGTTAAGGGTATGGATGACCTAAGAAAACTAAGGAGTAGTATTGTATTTAGAGATCCCTCCAAATTGCCTATGTATTCTAGTTGTCCTAGAAATCAGGTATAACATAGTTCGGAATGGTTTAAAGATCTGGATAACTTATTTTAGGTTTATGTGAATAACCTGTTCTAGGTTAAGGGGAATAACCTATTTTAGGTTGTAGGTTCGATAACCTGTTTTAGGTTACTAAGACAAGTTCTAAGGTTAAGGATCATCTTAAAACTACCCTTTAACATAAGCTCTAATTCTGAAAGGTTTAGCAAGGCACTATCTCTCTTTGTTAATATTTTTATGATTTTTCTTTTTTACCCTTATCATGCATGTGAATGCCTAACTACACACCCTCACACCTAGATTGTCTTTTAAAGTGTACAGATATGGCATGTTCAACTAAGGTGTTATAGAAATTAAGTTATTACCCAAAATAAAATATTCTATCAAAATATATCAATTATCAAATATATGGCAATCAATACATATGGTAAGATTTAAAATATGCTATTTTCTAAGCATGACAAGATCTAAATATGGCATTTGTATATATGGCAATCAAATTATCCTATTCTACTAAATATATCAAGTAACATATAGGTGTAAGCACCCCATTTTTGCCACCCTCAGCATAAGTGAACCAATATGATAGATTTTTAGCCTTTAACCCAAAGTTGGTGATTCTCTAATGAACCCCACAGTAGGGTCATAGGCTATTACCTACTTGGATGAATATGTCGTGAAATTATCTTCGAAATGAGACCGGAATCATCAAATTCTGACATCAAACAAGGAAGATATCGTAGTTTGAAAGTGCAAGGGCATTTACGTAATAATCGTATGATGTATGCATTATCATTCAAACTTCAAGACATCATATCTTGGTCATCTGATATTAGAATCAGATGATTCAAAGGCCAATATTCCTTATTTTCAGTCCTCTTCAAAGTGGACGTGAAAAAATCCCGGGTAGAAGTCACCAGTGGTCCCATGCAAGCTTTGTTGCAAAATTATCGTAAAACTTCAAAGCTTCATATCTTTGTCGTTCTACGTCGGATTCAGATGATTCCAAGGCCATTATTCTTTATTTGTGATGTTCTACAAAGTGGATGTAAAAAATCTCGGGTAAAAGTCTCCAAAGGCTCCCATGCAAAATTACACATGAAAATGGTCATTTAATTTTCGAAAATTCATATTTTGGTCACCCCATATCCAAATCAAGTAATTTCAGTTTCATTATGTTCCATTTTTTTGTACTCTACAAAGTGGACGTAAATGATTTCTGGTAGAAGTCTCCAAAGGATCCCATGCAGAATGGTCAGTCAAATTATCGATAATTGACCTGCTTAAACTTAAGAAATTCATAAGTTGGTCATTTTATTTCCAAATGAGGTGATTCAAGTTCCAATATTCCTCATTTTTAATGTTCTACAAAGTGAACGTAGAAAATTTGGAATAGGTGCTATCGAAAAAGTCCATGTGGAAGGGTGACAGAAATGGACTATGAAATGTCAACCTTGGTCCAAACCTGCTTAATCCAGCTTCGTCTAACTTAGCTCGGCCTAGCTCAGACCAATCCAGACCAAGTTATGTCAGCCCATATGCATGCATTTCTTTTATATGTGTATAATGTATAATATATTATTGTATATAATATATATATATATATATATATATATATATATATATATATATATATATATATATATATATATATATATATTATAGGAAAGAGAAAGGAAAGAGAGAAGGGATTTTCTAGAAGAAGAAAAGGAAGAAGAAGAAAGGAAGGAGAAGAAAAGAAGGAAGAAGAAAAGGAAAGAGAGAAGGGATTTTCTAGAATAAGAAGGAGAAAAAGGAAAGAAAGGAAAAGAAAAAACATGGAGAGGAAGGAGAAAAAGGAAGGAAGAGAAGAAAGGAAAGAAGAAAAAAAAAAATTTTAGAAGAAAAAGAAGAAAAGGCAGGAAGAGAAAATAAGAAAAGGAAGGAAGAGAGAAGAGAGAAGAGGAGAGAGAGAGAGAGAGAGAGAGAGAGAGAGAGAGAGAGAGAGAGACGTTTTCTACTCTAGAAAACATGTAGAAAATGTAGGGAAGAGAGAGGGAGAAGGAAAAAGGGAAGGAAGAGAAGAAAGGAAAGAAGAAAAAAGGAAAAAAAAGGAAAAAAAAAAGATCTTCTAAAAGAAAAAGAAGAAAAGGAAAGAAAGAGAGAGAAGGAGGTTTTTACTCTAGAAGCATGTAGAAAATGTAGAGAAGAGAGAAGAGAGAAGAGAAAAGGGAAGGAAGAAAAGAAAGGAAAGAAGAAAAAAGGAAAAAAAAGATTTTCTAAAAAAAGAAGAAAAGGAAAGAAGGATTTTCTAGAAGAGGAGAGGAAAAGCATAAATAGGCCAAGAGAAGAGAGAGGGGGTTTCTTTTTGAGACCACAAGGAGAGGAGGATGTGAGTGAGAGAGAGAAACGTGACAGAGGGAGAAAGAAAGAGAGAAGAAGAGAGAAGAAGAAAGAAAAGAGAAGAAGAAAAGAGAGAAAGAGAAGAGAGATAGAAGCAGAGAAAAGGAGAAGGAGGATTCGCCTTCAAAGAGCTTGATACAATCTCCAGACATCCTACATCGATAGTTTCATTCGATTTGAGCACAAGGTTAATACACTAAACGAATTTACAGGTCTTTAGAATGCTCAAATGTCAATTTTGCTTGAAAAAGACTAATTTCTATGAAATCTCGATCAGGAATGCTCTATTACATGGTTATTAATGTTAGGATGCCTATGTCTATCATTTTTCATGAATGATAATTGTTTAAGCTATTCAATGATGATGTTTTGAATGCTATATGATGATGTTTGATGTTTTTTGCAAGTTTCATAAAGTGATTTTCTAATATGAAATTTTTAGATTTAGGATTCAAACTTAGGACGTGCATCACATGTAGTTTTTTTAGATTTTGAAGCCCAAATTTTTATTGGAGTCTCTCTGATATGTTAGAAGACTACCCTAAAAATTTTGTTCCATTTGGAATTGGGAAGATATATAAAAAAATTTATCTTTGACATTGCTATTTTACTTGGATGTAATGCAATCCTCCATTAGAAAGTCTCTAGACAAGGGTCTTATGGCCATAATCAGGAAATTAGCTTCATATGAACTTTTTAGATATGAAAGTTTTCTAAAAAATGATATTGGTTTTGTATTTTTTAAATTTTTTATAATCAATTTTTAAGTGCATAGTGCTCTGATTTTGAATCTGTCAAGATGTACTGATTTGCATGATTGAAAAGAATCATTTTTCACAAATAAAATATGTTGTTTTAACTTGTTTTTATGGATGAGATTTTATATCCGACATTTATCAACATAGGCATATGTCTGGATTTAATTTTCATTAAGTATAGGATTTTATTTGAAATTTATGGTGCAACTGGTCAAAAATCTGGAATAGATTTAACCAGTGCACATGTCCGGTCTTAGGACATATCTTTGACCTATTTTTGCTCTCTGTTGGGATTTGAATCCTTCATATGAAATATAAAATGTTGAGTCATCTTTCTGTGAAAAAAAATTGAGCTTGATTTGAGTTACAGAAGACCTACGTATGGTCATTCTTGTGTAATGTGACAGAATCTAAATGCAGTTCATAGCTTTGTCCATTATCTGAAACCTTGTGTCACATTATTGACAATTTTGAGTCATTAATCTTTTCAAATGTCTTCTTAAAAATTATAATTTTTCAAAAAACATTGAACACATATTTTTTTTAATAATTTTTCTCTTTTTTAAAAAAAAGGGTTTCATTGATGTCTCATTCATTGTAACATGCAAATTGGTTGTTTGAGTGAATTCTGCCATATTTGGATAAATGACTATATTTGGAGGATTCATATGCTTTGTTTGGATTGTGCATACCATATTTTCCATATTCCATGTGTTGCTATATTTGGAAGAATAAATAGATTTTTACCATATTTAGTAAAATCTTAATAATTAATATTTTTAAGTTTTACTATGCTTAGAAAATAGCATATAAGGTCTTACCTTTTTTGAAAAATTCATGTCATATTTGCATTCAACGATGGGTACTTACCATATTGATATATAGATGCATATTAGGTCTTGCCATATTAGGTCTTGCCATGCTTAGATTAGCATATTAGATCTTGCCATATAGGCTCTTGCCTTATTTGCAATGCATGCCATATTTGAGAGATTTCTAACAATCTTGCTATATGTGTATTTCTTGCCATAAATGTATTATATACCATATTTAGATGAATAATTTATTTTTAGTAATAATTTAATTTATGCAACACCCTAGTCGAACTGCCATATCTGTGCACTTAGCAAACATATTAGGCATGGGGACGTGCATTTAGGCATCCACATTCTTGGGAAGGGCATAACGAAAAATAATAAAAATCTTAATAAAGAAAGAGAATGCTTTCTCAAACCTTCCAAAATTAGAATTCAGGATGAAAAGGGTAGCTTAGGATGATTTCTGCCCCTCAGTAAACCCTAAACCTAGAATAGGTTCTCAACCCTAAACCTAGAATAAGTTCTCAATCCTTAACCAAGAATAGGTTCTCAATCATAAATCTAGAACATGTTATTTCAACCCAGCCCGAACTATGCGGATTCTGATTCCTAGGGCAAACCCTAGGATACGTAGGCCATTTGGGAGAAACCCAAATTCGGATCCACATCTTAGTCCACTCGGACTATCCATAGATCCACTAGGATATTTACCCACATTTTGACCAAAATAGGGTTATCCAGTTCGAACTATGCGGATTCTAATTCCTAGGGCAAACCCTAGGATAAGTAGGCTATTTGGGAGAATCTCAAATTTAGATCTACACCTTAGGCTACTCGGACTATCCATAGATCCACTTGGATATCCACCCATCATTTTTGAACTACGCAGATTCCGATTCCTAGGGCAAACCCTAGGATACGTAGGCCATTTGGGAGAATCCTAAATTCGGATCCAAACCTTAGTCCACTCGGACTACCCATAGATCCACTAGGATATCCATATTCCAACCCAGGAAGGGTTATCCACATTCTAACCCAGAATAGGTTATCCATATTTTGACCCAGATAAGGTTATCCATTCTTTGATCCACTAGGACTTTCTATCAGTTTGCATGGACTATCCAGATCCTAACCCATAGGGTTTCTCATCCTTTTCAAGCATAAACTTCAACTTGAACAATGAACTTAATCATGCACGAGCATAAATTACAATCATAAACTTCACACCTGAACTACGATGGTGAACCTGATTTTTGGAATAATTCCATAATATGTAGGTAATCTGATGGATACAGATTCGGTTCAATGACATCAAACCATTTGGTTTGGTCTGGTTTAATAGATAGAGTCTAGCATAGGAAAGGTATAGGAGACCGATTTCGATCGGACGGTTTGGGTGCCTAACCCCTTCCCATAATCGTAACCTGAAGCTTACCCAAATCTCCGATGGACCAGAAATCCAATCTAAGGGTCATGAGTCAATCGAAGTCTTACCTTAGGGTGAGATTTCACATTTCTAAGGTCCTAGACCTTAATTTAGGTGGCGACTTCCAAAAAAGATTACGATCTTTGTCCTCACAATATGGTAAGAAAATTATTCTATTCCACCAAATATCTTAAATATCATGTATAGTAAGAAAATTATCATATTCTACCAAACATGCCAAATATTATGTATTGTAAGAAAATTATCCTATTCTACCTAACATATCAAATATGGTAAAAAAATTATTCTATTCTACCAAATATGTCAAATGTCATGTATGGTAAGAAAATTATCCTATTCTACCAAACATATCAAATATGGTAAAAAAATTATTCTATTATACCAAATATGTCAAATATCATGTATGGTAAGAAAATTATCCTATTCTACCAAACATATCATATATGGTGAGAAAATTATCATATTTTATTAGATATGTCAAATATAATGTATGATAAGAAAATTATCCTATTCTACCAAATATACCAAAAATCATGTATGGTAAGAAAATTATCCTATTCTACAAAATATATCAAGAATGACTCAAATATGGTAAGAAATATCTTATTCTACCAAACATATCCAATATGATGCAAATATGATAAGAAATATCCTACTTACCAAATATGTTAAAATCTTTTAAATATGGTAAGAAATATCATACTCACCAACAATATCAAGAATCATTTAAATATAGTAAGAAATATCCTACTTATGAAAAATGTAAAAAATCATTCAAATATTATAAGAAATATCCTACTTACCAAAGAAAATTTCAAATATCATGTTAATTTGAAAAACTATAATTTAAGTGAAAATCAACAATATGTACTTTTCCTTGCACTGTTTTGTATTGATTTAAAATCCTACTTCCAAAAGTCCAATCAAAACAAAAAACCTATCAAATCGAAGGTCTTAAAACAAACTACAATTTTATGTGAAATAATGAAATCTAAATTCTGGGCCTAAGCTTATGAAAAGGTCTACCCAAGGTGAGGCTTCAAACCTTTCAAGAATCTGTTCTAGATTCTATGACCAGTAGTAAAATTGATGTACAGAGGGCTTCCTAAATCTAAAAATTGCCCATCTTATGTGAACTTAAAGGTCTTTTTGAGATTTATAACTTTTTTTTAAATAATGAAATCCTAATTTGGAGGCTATGTGGGTCAAAGAAACCCTCACAAGGTCGTATTCATGCACTGGCCTGATTGGTTTCTAGATTCGAACTAGTAACCTTGTAAAATCCATATCAAATAATCTACTCATGAAAATCAAATTTAATCACCTTTTCTAAAACTAGATTGATGGATCTAACTTTTTTTTATAATAGGTATTAGTAGAAAGAAGCTCTAAGATGAGTATATTCAACACACAAAGTAATACAAATTTCTATTCTAGATTCTATTTTCTAACTGGCCGAAATCAGTATAAAATTCATTAAAAATCCAAATATCTTCCAAACCACTCTAAAAAAGTTTTAAAATTTAGATTACTTTATGAACTACCTTTCTTATGAATATTTTTTTTTTCAAATTATGAGAGGAAGACCTAGTTCAAGGCACATTATCAGAGTACATTTATTCTGCCTCTATTTCTGACCTTAGTGTAGTGTACAAATTTTTTAGAGGTCTTCCTAGATCCAAATCAATCTATATTTTCTGGGGGATCTTTTTAACTCAATGAGGCATCTCTCATAATTTTTTTGGAAGCCAATGAAGAGACTTTTCTATGTCTAAAATCATTCCTACAGTCTAATTCTAGATCTGACTTTTCCAGATTTGAGCTGCATTCATGAAATTTTTTGCATAGGCAAACCTCTATGGATGGAGCTCAAATTTGGATAAGAGTCATATTATGTCTTCTAGATTTAATGAAATATATCAAACATTGCAGAAGAATTGCAGAGATTGTACAGAAATTTCATGAATGCAGCTCAAATCTACTGTTTCATGAAATTTTATGTCAACATGCAAGATTTAGGTAGTGGGTCTCTCAAAAAATGTAGGTGGCTTATGGCTCTCCCCTTTATGGTTCTTATATGGACTCCAATGTGAATCTCTTTACAAATTCCCTTTCCTTATTCTCTTTGTTAAAGTTTTCAAAGAGAAAACAAGGATTGTTATCATATAGAATATGATGGCATGGCACATTGGATCCTTTGAGGATCTTTAAATTTTTCATAAGCTCATTCAAGATTCCATTCTCCTATATTTATTTTCCTTTCTTCTTATTTTCTTCCTTGCTTTCTTTCCTTTTTGAATTTTAGCCACTTTCTTATGTCAACATGCAAGATTTGTGTTCATATTTATTTAATGACACGCCACTCTACTGTTGAATCCTTCCTTGTCTTTTTAATTAGCCAATAGAATCTCGTTGTAGCTTTATTTCTTTCTAAAATCCTTGTTTTCCCTTTCTTGTGTCTAAATTTTAAGCTTCCAAAGCAAACATACAAGAATTTTGAGAGAACCCTTGTGTGACATGTGGCATGCTACTATTGGGCCCCTCTTCAATTTTTTTTAATTAGCTAATAGAATCTCATTTTTTTAATCTTTTTTTCTTTCCTTTTTTTCTTTTTTTCTTTTATTGTTGCAACAAGAGAGCCAATTGTGGTTGGCTTGAACAATAAATTTCAAGTGTATAACAAATCTCAAGTATGTTGCATTTCAAATGTATTACAAATTTTAAGTATATTATATTTTAAGTGTAAAACAAATCTCAAGTACATGCATTTTAAGTGTGCAACAAATTTCAAATGTAAACATTTCGAGTATGTAACAAATTTCAAGTGTGCAACAAATCTCAAATATATACATTTCAAGTGTGTAATAAATTTCAAGTGTTGTAACCCAAATATGCAATAAATCTCAAGTATTACTACTCAAATAGGCAACAAATCCCAAGACTGCACTCAACTTAGAAAGTATTTTTCTAACATGGGGCAACAAATCTCAAGACACTAGGTGGGGCACGAAATTTCTTTATATCACTCCTTTCTCTCCTTCTACTTAGAAACAAAGTGGGGCACGGGTGACACTATGTGACAATTAACATCTGTAACTCTAAAATGGCAGAGAAATGGTCCTAGATGATAACTCAGATAGGGGATGACACTGATGACCCTAGATGGTCCTAAAATGGTAGGAAATGACCTAAGGGTATGGAAAGGCACTGGGTGATCTATATAAGGTAGGTACAGTACCCTAATGGTAAGGAATGACACAAGGTAATCTAAATAAGGCAAGTTTAAACTTTTGGGGAGGGTTTGACACATGGTTGATCTATATAAGGCAGGCTTGGACTCTAGGGGGAAAGTGACTCAAGGGTAACCTATATAAGGTAGATAATAGATTATACGGGTAAACTGGACTCAAGGATGCTATTTATGGCAGGTTCCTAACCTAAGGGTAAATTGGATTCAGGTGACCTATTTTATGGTAGGTTTTTAACTTAAGGGGAAACTGGACTCAGGGAGGCTATTTATGGTAAGTTTCTAACCTAAAGAGAAACTAGACTCAAAGAGGCTATTTATGATAGGTAGAGGTTCCTAGATTTAGGGGATGACACAGGTTAATCATAAAGTGGTTGATGAAGGTTGTGAGAGATTGGTGAGGTGAAAATGGGGTGCTTACACTTTTTGCCACTTGTTCTTTCACCTGTTAGGGATTTTTCCTATAAGGGTTTGGCTTATGCCCACAAGTTAAAAATCAGTACTACGTGTTATCACTAGGTTTTGGTCAATCTTCTGACAACTGTCACACAAGATAGAAGACAATCGAGTTGGATAGGTTGGATAACCCGAGGGCCACTCTAATGCCTAAGTTAGCTCAAGGGTGATAAGCAGATGAACTTAGGGAAGTGAAGGTTAAGTTCAGGTAGAGTAGGGCTTTTGGTAGTAAAAGAAGTATAATAGCTTGATAACGTTAAAATTCGTTCCCCTTACCTTCGTTGTAAGGGTATTTATATATCATGGAGTGACCTAAGGATGTTTCCCTGTTGTTGCATTGATCTTGGGACTCCTTCTAAGATCTCAGGGGGTCGTTGTGGTGGACATGGAGTCGTCATGTGCATTTTTCCCTCGAAATGGAGGAACTATGATGGTACACGATTAATCAATGGTCATTTGATATGTCGATGTCTAATTAACTTCGTTTTGCATGGTCCTAACAGTTGCCCCTTGCTATTCAGAGCTCACCGAAGTCGAGGAGCAACATTGTTTTAGACTATCTTGTTTTTCTTTACCTGACGTGGAGGCTATGCCAAATGTCACATGACCCTGGGGTTGGCTTATGTAGAGTTGCATTTGTAGCTTGTGGTGAGTCATACAAGACGACCAGGAGTAGAATTATGCTAGGTAACCCTGCTAAAGCTAGTTCGTCTGTGACGACCTAAACGAGATATTTACATGAAGGCTTGATGACTAATTTGAATCAGCATTGCGATTTTGATCAAAATCTTCACTGCTTGCTGGATATCAGCATGACATTTAAGGCTAGTGCCCTTTTGTAGAGAGGTATCTACTATGTGGAGTGTTTTGCTGACCAGAGTGGAAGCGTATGAGGTTATAATTTTTTCCCGCTTTTTACCAAAAAGATGCCCTGGGCGTTTGGTGCTTGCCACATGGATTTTAGTCAGTTTTCTCAAGAGGCAAATCGCATTTTGAATTTGATGATCATTTTTCTTACAGTGCTAACTATTGTGGTTGCACCATGTGTCTCATTTTTTGGAAAGGTAAGTCCTCCAAATCGTTGCACCTACGAAGCATAGACCTGGGGATTACCATGTGAGTGGTGTCAAGGAAAGCTGAAGGGTCGAGACCCTTGGGAAAGTTTCCGAGTCCTATAAATAGGACTACTTTTTTCTTTTCTTCTTCACTTTGCTTTCTTTCCTTACTGAAACTCCGCTGAAATCATTATTGAAACTTTTGTTGCCATTTCGACCTTCTTGCTGCACCAGTAAGTTTATCGCTTTCTTATTCGTCTTTCCAGAAAAATGGTTGAAGAAATTTTCCATTCTTCTGAACTAGGGAAGACCAGGGAGTTCAAGGTTGTCCCAACATCACAGGAGTGGGGCTGCACCTACGGTAGGAGTCATTAGCATTCTTTGGAGAGGCACAAGAATCTTCTGAGCATCGTAAGCATAGTCACTTTTCTGAGCATAGATCTTCTCGGGACCCAAGAGCCTTTGCATCACCTCCCCCTTCGGTTTTTGTCAACCCTAGGTCTGCCAATTTGGCTACAACCTCAAGGTCAAAGGAACTGAACAAGTGGAGTTGCGAATGGTAGTTTGCGATGAATTTACAGAGCTTGGCATGTACTGGTTGGCTTTTGAGGCTCATAGTAAGTTGACTTAGGCCACTATTGACATCATTAGATGGAGATACAACGTTCCTAACTATGTGGAACTGAGGGCACTGTTGCCCATGAGCGCTTCTGCACCTATCTGTACAATAGGATGCCCCCATATGAAGATATGTACCTATCGGGCTTTAGGTTTTCTATTCCTCCAGTAATTGTAGATATTTTAAATTTTTTTATTTTTTGGAGATGATCGATATTACCCCAAATGGGTGGCATTGCATTATGGTTTTTTTTTCTATTTTTTTCCTTAGGATAGGAGTTTTGCCCATTGTGGGCCTTTCTTATGATTTTTTTAGTCTCACTTCCATTACTCGGGAGCCCCCACATGATCATAAGGTGCAAGTGGAGAGTGGGTATGTGAAATCCGCACCCAAAAATATAGAATAATTTGAATTTTTCTCACATATTAGGTTCTCCTGCCGACACTAGCCTAGCATCCATATCATTAGTGGAGCGTATGGAACTCTAGGTAAGAGTTAAAACCTTCTTTCTCTTAGTGTAGAAACTCTGTGTAGAATGAATTAGTTGAAATCAACCAAGACCTGGCCATTCTAAACTAGTTCAGGATAGGTGGTCGACCAAGGAGGTCGACAAAATGTGTCTGATCGATTACCCCTGTTTGATCAACCACCTGTACCCAGAATTGGGCCAGTTCGAGTCAAATTTAATTGGGCCTAGTTCTAATGGGTTTCCAACCACCCATGATCATCCCAAATCATGTGGGACCTACTTTTGAATGTATTGGATTGTCAATGGACAACCTAAGTATCAATGGACAACCTCCAAACCTCCTTTATCACTCTTTAACTAGAAATCGGACTCTCAAGGGAAGAGTTACAGTGCAACTCTGACTCTTGTATAAAATCCTTACTATAAACTCTCTATGAACCCTAATTGAGAACATTAGAACCTCTGGCACATTTTGGGAGAAAGAGAGTAGATTGGAGCAAGTTGAAAGAAGAAGAAGAGGAAGAACTACCATTAAAGGTCCTCCCTTAAGCTTCTCACTACAACAGCTTTAGCGTAAGCATTAAAGTAAGCATTAAGGTAATCTTGAAAACCATTCTCACTTTACTTAGAATGAACCTTGATGATCTCATTAAGTAAAACCCAACCTTTGATCATGTTGGAACAAGTTTCCAAAATACCATTAACGGAGAATAGGTAGAATTGTTCAATAATGCCTATGAAGAATAAATTGATACAAGTATTTAAAGTAGGACTTTACAGTGAGTTATAACATTGAATTATGATTGGGAAGTGACCATTAATATAGTACAGACCCTTAGGATCCCTCTGAGATTGCCCTCAACTCCTTGCCTTGGAGAACGGATCAAATTGGATTCAGTTCGAACTCTCTGGTACGAGGCGATTGACTAGGGTGGTCGACTAAATTAAGTTGACTAGCTTTACTTTCGTCGACCTCATGGCCAACAGAGAGGTGTAATCTTGGTATTTTTAATCCCAATTGACTATTTGGATTATGTTAGCCACCCCACACTTCAATAATGACATAAACCATACATGCATATAACCTATGGGAATAACCTATGCTGGAACGATTGGTTTGGTTAGAATGTGCTCCAAAGTGTGTAAGTACGTGTGGTTGCAAAGATGACATTCATTGACATAAACCATACATGCATGTAACCTATGTGAATAAGATTTTATCCTAACCAATGACTTAAACCTATCATAAACACCTGTAGAAGTGACCCTACAGAAGTGTAAACCTCTGGCATCCATTTAGGCCAAATTACCTAGGTGGTTGATAAAACTGAGATGATCGACCACCTCCATCCACCACCACATGACAACAAGCCTGGTTTGGTTGTATTTCCAACCATGGACTTTAAGAATTAACCGAGTGACCCTAGGACATGTTTCTAAGATTAGTGAGGATACCCTAAATCTAATGGAAGCGAGACTAAACAATCATAAGTAACATTCATACCTTAATTGTAATAGGTAAACTATCGTAGGAAAACAAGGAAAGGGACTCTGTCTGCAATAGAGTAAGGATTAGCTCACCAGATATAGGTGAGGAATTAGTATATGTTTTATTTTCTTATTTCTGTACGTATGTGCTTGCTACTTTTGGACTATTGTGTGATAACATGGCATCCAATAATTGTGATAATTGTTCATGCATTTGTGTATTATAACTCTATATTGGATTAGTTGATTATGAAATGTTTGATAACATGTGGACGCTTCATAACATGATTGTTTGTCATTTGCTTATGTCTTAGTAGATCAGGATAGTTGGAATGGGATGGTTTATCTTGGTCCATTAAGCTAGGATACGGGTACCTACATTAGTAATCTTTCTTGGTTTAGGTTTCAATATCACATGATAGGCAACCTTTGCCAATAGAGGTTTAGGTATTGGCATAGGCTTATTTTGTGGACTAGTCATGGGTCAGACTCTTACACTGTGGGAGCAAGGTTCCAGACATGGATTGGGTGCCAACCTCTAGTGTCTCAGGTAGGAGCTAGGGATGAGTCCAGTTTAAGTGCTCGTACGACGGACCAGGAGCGCACCCGGAGAAGGAAAGTGAGGCTTACTACTGTGATGCCAGAAGGAAGCCTATGATGGGGGAATGTTGGTATGATGCTCAGTCAGTGTACTTGGGTTGTATCTTCATTCTTTGGGTAATGTTTTACATGAGGTGAGGAGCCAAGGGTGTTGCATTCGCCTCACCCGTGCTTGCATGTTCATTACCAGGATTTAGGTGTGACATGACTTGCACATGCTTATTCATAGACCATTAAACTTTAATAACTTATCATGCATTGTGTGCTTGTGTATGCTATTTCTCACTGAGCATTCACCCTTGTACGTATACCTTTTTTTAGATTATTCTGCAGATAACTTAATTGATATTAGTATGACTGAAGATGAAGAACCTGAAGAAGATTCACATGATTCTTCATGTAAATGTGATGATTGTATTTATGGTTAGAAGATAATGTCTTTAAAGGAAAGAAGATGTCTCTATCTAAGAGACAAGACTTTTTTAGGATTTTTACTTTACTTAGTTTTGTTAATTGTTTCAGGCATTGTTTAACCCATGAGGTTTTTATTTAAGCATTCAATACTTGGTATTATTTTTATTCTATGTCTTGGTCTGAAGACAGATAAACTTTTATACAATTAGATTTGGTTTATTGGTTCCCAGTTATTGATTCCGCTATTATTGATTTGCACTCTGTGATTCCCATAATCTGTGTTATGATTAACGGAAGAGTTGTGTTATGTGATGACTGTGAATGGATTCCTAGTATAGTAGTACTTGTAAAGTGAGAAAACCATGGTCATACCAAAATGCCAGGCTTTTAGGGTGTGACAGGGTACTATTACTTTAGTGCCTGTTCTGTTGAAGGGCCTTCAAGGCAAACTTCAAATCATTACTAGAAGACGAGGTTCTTTTTTTGCTTCGGTTCAACCTGTCGGTTGTACTTGGGGTCGCCTTCGCTGCCTCTGGATTGTACATGTGGTAGCTCCCAAGTATCTACATTGAATGAGAGGGTGGTTTTGGGCCTGACCAAGCAGAAGGCTTTGGATGCTTTGGCCCGCGGGACGACGATCGAGTATTCGAGACTTCGAGGAGGTAATTTCTTAATCCTTCAGCTCTGTCAATCTATTTAATTTATTTTTTGACATTCTAACTTGTGTTTTCTTATTCTGTAGTAACATTTTCTTATGATCAGCTGGATCAACGTCTTTGTGAAGATGATGATGAAGAGCTCTCTTGTGAGGAGGCAGAGGCGTTGGCCCACAAGGCAAGCGCTGAGGGGTCATTCAGAGGGATGAAGTCGTATTGGCTTCTCAGAACCTCTCAACTAGCCTAGAGTGCACCCCAAAAGGTGCACAAGAAGAAGGCTGAGTCCTTGGCTGGGGGCTCGATAGGTGGCTCCAAAAAGAGGAAGATTCTTGGGGATAAGCAAAAAGAGGAGACAGGGCATGGTAAATTTCTCCTTTCTATCTTCCCTTTTACGTTGTGCTTTCTGATAATCATTATGATATCTTTTTTTTTGCGCAAAGCTTGACGTGTTCACATCTATCCTTGTTTTGGACGAGAGGACACTCTTCTAGCGAGGGGTTGTTCCTCCCAGTCTTGTGGATATTGCTGCTGTAGCTCCTTCTGCTAAGGCCATTGCTGATGCCCCTGGTGTTGTTGGGGTGTCTCGAATTGAGGCGGAACCTTCTTCGAAACCCAAAAAGGTCTAGAAATTTGTTGCTTTCTGAAAAGGGAAAGTTTCTGATGTGTTTTTCCCTGACTGGACCCTAACGGTTAGTGATTCCATAGAGGGAGAAGGGGTAGCAAGGGAGGTCATCCTCTCTTTTCCCCTTCTTAGTGATGTGGCCCTATTGGCCACTCTCTCAGAGGAAGAGACCGAGAGAGAATACTTCCTTGGTAGTGCACACGTAAGTTCTTATACTTGAAACTTCATTGTTGTGTTCTATACTTTTCTCATCCTAATGAACTTAAATGCAACATTTGCAAGTGCTTAACACGAGGAGCAGCCTCTGGGTAAAGAACTCGAGCTTGTAGAGTGCTCATAGCTCAATGCGCTGGAAGGGAGGAGGCCAACTCCAAAGTGGTGGAGGAGACTGGCAAAAAAATCATTGCTCTGTTGGAGGAGATGGATCAGATGAAGACTAAGGTAGAGTGGTTGAAGGCCGAGGTTGCCAGCTAGAGGGAACTTGGGATTGAATACCAATCCCAAGCTGCTTCGAAGGATGTTGAGCTGGTGCAACTTCGGCCTACTCTGGCTACCACTGAAAGTATCCGGAGTTGGGCTAAGATAGACATCCACAAAGTAAAGGCCAAGGCTACGCAAGCTGAGGGTGAAGCTAAGCGGGTGGAGATCGAGTTGAGGGCTGCCTAAGTAGAGCTTGTCACACCTTGAATTTACAATATGTAAAGTTTTGACAGGCGACTAGAGCACCGATCATTTTAATTGTCGTCCCACCAGGATACATGCTCAGTTAATACTAACATCAACCATTATATCTTCCATAACCCAAACACAGAGTAATTTAAGTAGCAGAAACATACTAAGCAAATTGAGCTCAAATTATAACTAAGTAGTAATACTTGTAATCTGTTCAATTGTTGTCCAAGGTATCAAATTAACATAACAAAACTTCGAAGCCCTAATACGGTGGGCACTAAATCACTTTAAAAGTTAAAGTAACATAAAATGTAAAGAACTAATGTTTAACTCCCAACTGGAGTAGTCCTCCATCCCTATGCATCGTTCTCTATGTCTACTTCCCGTTGCTCAGTTCGTCGCCTCCACGGCATACTTCTTCTGGGTGTTCTGGTTCAATTGGTGCAGCGTCCTATTTTATCTTTGTAGTACCTGCAATCACAACTAAAAAGAGTGGCGATCGCAAGGGTGAGCTCTCCAACCTGAGCACAGTGAGAAACAGATAAGCAAGCAGTCATATGAATAGATTATGCATACAATAGGGGCCCGATATAATGTATGATAATTGTGCTAAGGTAAGGCCTAGCCACACCTCCCAAAGGATGACTATATAACCTTTATGCACCGGAGTGCTAGGTACTCACCAGCCTACACCGATAGCCTTGGTGCCCCCACACAACATCCGAATCTAAATGGTGATTCAATAGCAAGTCCGGCCAGTGACGCTCCAACGAACACTACTGACCCTTCCCTCTCATCACTCCATCCTACCAGTACTAGAACCCCTATTGGCCAGGGTTACACACATGGATTGTGTCATTTACCAATCCTATATGACATCATATGTACCCTTTTGATACCCTAGTAAGATTCTCAGACCATTCATTTTGCCCCCCCCCCCTAAGATGCTGTCCTCTACTGGGATATAGAACAATACATGGCAATTAGTTTGCCTAGTAGGTCAGATCTAGCAGTCCTCGACTCCTTCACCATGGCCTACCACGCATCACACATCACAGTCACAATCAATCATAGTATAAATGTACTGCATGCAAAAGGGCAGATATTGGATGACATGTTATTTTTAACGTAAAAATAAGCATGTAGCATTAATCAACAACATATATGTCAAACACACTAAAATTTAGGTTAGGATTCTGTTCCTCACCTACTATCGCTTAGTTGTAATTATCCATACTAGCTAAGCCCGTGTTGACAAGGTGTTCTATGCCTATACAATGTATAAGGTCATTAATTTGAGGTTCTACATAATTTACTTTAGATTTATACAAGTTTGGGCCTTACCGGTCGTTACATCGGTCACTACCCTCATGATCGGCTTATGGTTTGACAAGAATTTAGATATTTTACCATTAATCAGTTGATATATTGGTCGGTATAGAATATTGACCATGACACCATCTGGCTCTTGGTAGAAAGGTTGTTTTAAATTGATCAACAAAGTTGATTGCTCGAATTTGGACTTTGGCTTGTCGACCGATTGAGCTACTGGGCATCATTATTCGAGGGTCTTCAAGTTTTCTTGGTTGGAAACTCAGCCCCTAGGCCTCATGGCTTAGTAGCCTTGCCTATTATCATTGAATAGAGGTTTTTCACCCCATTCCTATATTAAGCTACTTGACTAAGTTATTACCTATTCGAAATCTTCATATCTCTACTGCCCTCTCTTTTCTACTAGGGTTTTTACTTATTATTCCTTTATTTAGATCCAATTTAACTTCAGGGTTCTAATCTACCTAGTAATTTCAACATAAGGTTCAAAATATTACCTGCAACAAGGGTCGGATGATGGGAATTAAAGCCTAGCAACTTCCACAGCACTTGCAGTCCCTCCTTTTCTTCTTTCCTCTCTTTCCTCCCACTTTTTCTCCTTCCCAGCAGCACTCCCTCTTAGTAAACGTGTCAGAGGTTGTGTGTAATGAGTATTTAACCATATGGGAGAGAAGCCTATTAGGGTTCCTGTCACACCCCAATTCTGCACCATTCAGAATGATGTGATGAACCGCTAATAAACCAACGGTTCAATCAGGATCTCTAATAGGCGGTATCCATTAAAAATAAAACCATGCACATCCACAACCATAATCAGAATAAATACACAATAGCGAAAGTCTTATAGTAAATGAACTGAGCACTCTAAATGTAATAATCATAATTAAAATATCAAGTTATATTTGTATCAACTAAGACATAAATAAATAAAATATCAATTACATCCTTTTATAAATTCAAATAAAATTCTAATAGAATACGCATGAGTTGCACTCGCATGAGGGGTCATGAGTATCCTCTAAGTCTTCAGCTTCCATTGCAGCAACACACGCATACACCAGAGCTTTCATATAATCTTCAACTGTAGTACCTGCATCATTAACTAAAAATATTCGACGTCGAGAGGGTGAGCACACATCATGGCTCAGTGAGCAAACAAAACAATGCAACAAACATATGCATGCATTCAATTCATATATTTGGTCTGGTAAATAAGTTTGCAATGTGCTATAGAAAGGATAGGTGGCCAAAGGTCACGTTTATTGATGCCGCACCTCTATACACGAGTGTGTGAAGCCGTCCAAAGATAACGTTTATTGTCGACCCACATGCACCCACCATAGACAATGTACACGCAAAGGTCACGTTTATTGCTGTATCAGTTGCCCATACCAACACGTAAGCCCCTACTGGCGAGGGCTCGCAAACTGGGCTCGCAACTAACCAATCCTAATGCCAATCAGTGTATCCAAGGCCTCACCCCAGCATCCCTCAATACGTCCATAGGGATAGAGCTAATGTAAGACCCGTAACAAACTAAGCCGGTCTTACCACCTTGAACCAGGTTTACCCATCATGGTCGAGACGAATGGACCAAGGGCGTGAAGGAGATCGTGTTCCCAGGTATCAAATTGACCCAAAAATACTTAATTTAAAGGGAGGGTCGCATACCCAGCAAGGGAGGGTCGGACCCCCTAAGACAGAAAGTCAGACCCCCTGTTTTATAGAGGGGGTCGGACACTTTAGAAAACCAGGGGTCGACGGGATCATCGACCCCCTCATCGACCCCTAGTTGCCGCCAGAAATTGAAATTAGGAAAGTTTCCAAATTTCGATTAGATTCCTTCCAAATTTCAATGGGACTTAGTTTAGGAGTTTTCACCCTAAAAATAGGACGTCCCTAAGCCTCTTTCACTCCTTTTACAACCCTAATTGAATTGAGAGAAAGAGAAGAGAAGGGAAGAAAAGAAGAAGAGAAGCAAGGGAGAGAAGAAAAGCAAAAAGGAGAAGAGTTGGAGAGAAGGAATATTCTTCTCAGGTATGGATACTAATTCCATGAATTTCTACAGACCTTAGGTTAGATAAGGATGAGAGTGTGATCTCGGAGAAACCCAAATCATCAACCCATGGTTAGGTTTCTACGGAAAACCATGGGAGAATACATAAAAGCTATATAGGTGGATGATTCATGGTTCTAGACCATGGAATGTATGTTGAATGGACTGTAGGAGCAAGCCATAGGACCCCAAACACGAAGAATGGACTAAAAGGAGGAAATTGACCAAAACCCACAGGGGGTCGCACAGGGGGTCGATGACCATCCGACCCTATGTGACCCTAAGTATCGACCCCCAGGGTTCTGGAAGTCCAGATTAGGGGGGGTCGCACCAGGGGTCGATCATAACTCAGACCCTACCTCCGACCCCCAGTTAACAGAATGGTTTTAAAAAATTAGAATAAATTCTAATTAAATTTTATCGACTTTGTTAGGTCTTCTAGCAATATAATAGCAATATAAAGGTGATTCTAAAGCTTGGAAGAGTATCTCTTAGCAAGCTAAGGTGAGGGAACAAGACCTAAACTAATTGGTTAATAATAAACTATTTTTGTTTTCTTGAGTCCAATGCCATGCTTGATTCTATGCGAATATGCTTGTAATGTGCATTCAACATGTCATCCAATATTCCTGCTACTATTGTTCATGCATATTTAATTTTGTTTACTTATAACATGATGATGATGATTGATGCTAGGAATAGGCATGTGAATGTTTGTGTGTGGTTAGTGTGCTTGATGCGAGTAGGGCATTAGGGGAGGTGTTATGCGGTGTTTGATCCGGGCACTTTAGCTCTATCTCTATCTCAAGTCTTGTGCATTAGCATCGTCGTATCGCCGTTACCTTAACAGAACTATTGCGATGTAGGGCATCAAGGAGGGTCTCGGTCCTTGAGTCCTATACTCTACCGGGGCGCCTTAGCTCTATCTCTACAGGTGCTCTGAGGGATGCTGGGGTGAGGCCTTGGATTCATTGTTTGACATTAGGATTGGTTAGTAGCGAGCCCCGTTTACAGCCCTAGCCATCAGGGGTTAATTTGTTGGTATGGAGTTGTGCATCAATAAACGTGACCTTCATTGTACAATGTTCATTATGGGTGCTGTGGGCGACGGTGAGAGTCATCGGAGGTATCCACACTCTCGTGCATAGAGGTGCGGTGGCCACTTATCCTTTCTATAGCACAGTGCAAACGTAAAACCAGACCAAAGATATGAATTGATTCCATCCATATGTATTGTTGCATTATTTTGTTTGCTCACTCAGCCGTGATGTGTGCTCACCCTTCGACGTCGAATATTTTTAGTTGATGATGCAGGTGCAACCGTTGAAGATTATATAAATGCTCCAGAGTACAGGAACGTTGCAGCGATGGTAGCTGAAGATGAATTGGATACACATGACATCTCACGAGTGCAACTCATGTGTATTCGATTAGATTTTTTTTTAGTTTATTCTATTTGGATTTATTAAAGATATGTATTTGATATTTATTTATGTCTTAGTTGGTACAGAATAATTTGTTATTTAAATATGGATATCACAATAGATTCTCAGTTCATTTTATTATAAGACTTCCGCTATTGTGTATTTACTCTAATTATGATTATGGATGTATGGGGTTTAGATAACACGGAGATAGCCTACTCGAGATCCTGGTTGAACCGTTGGTTTGTTAGCGGTTCATCACACCATTCTGAATAGTGCGGAATTGGGGTGTGATAACTTGGTATCAGAGCATCTCAGGCCCTGTCCGTTGAACTAGCATACATTCAAGACAATTGTGAACTGAGATAGGATAAAAGTAAAAACAGTAATATTAACACACTATGAGCACAAGTGATGTTTAAGACCAAATTTGAAAAGAAAATAATGCTTCTATTAAAGGGGGAACAATTTTAATACAATGTGAAAGAAACAAACGTATATACATAACTAAAATAGAGTACAGTCTACAACCCAGACGGTTACTCTGTAGTACAAAGAAAGAGAAAAGATACAATCATGAAGCTGGAGGCGAAGGAGGAGGCGGCGCCTCACGAACTCTGTCATAGTCCTCAACGTAGACTCTAGTCAACCAGGCTATCTGAGTCTGGGTCGTCTGCAGACTAGTTGTAAGATCGGCTACCCGCTGATCAGTCCGTTGCTGAGCCTCCATGAGCTCCCCCATCCTCATGGTTGATGTTTGCTGGGAGTCTAGTAGCTCATCCACTCTCACCCGCTGAGCATTTAGTAACTCTCCCATCCTCATGTCTGATGTACATTGGGCGTCTATGAACTCATCCACTCTCACACGCTGAGTGTCCAACAACTCCTCCATCCTCAGATCAAATCTGTGCTGAGCCTCTCTGATCTCATGCAACATCTCCATCATATCAGAAGGTGAGTGTGAAGGACCAGCCGCATGAGAAGGATCAATCTCAGGTGCAGGACCCGCCGCAGATGAAGTACCAGCTCTAGCCACATGTGTGGGTGAATGCGGTGGTATCGAGTCTACATCCATGTACATGCAGTCATCGTCATCGGCAGGATCCGCATGAACTCCAGCAGCGGCGGCAGTTGCCTCAGCGTCAGCTATCTCTACGCGAGTGTGAGGGCGCACCATCTCGTTCCTCTCCTCATCACTGACCTGGGAATCCCGTATGCCCATCTTGCAAATAGCCTCCCAATCTAGAGGCAACGAGAAGGTTTTCTTCTGAATCTTCTCATCCAATAAATCAACCCCCAGGCGGGTAAGCAAAACAGTGATCATACGCCCGTACGGAAGGTTGCCAGTATGGCTGCGCAATGTAGCAGTGATCATAGTCCGCATGATGATGTACGGCAGGAAGACGGGCTGTCTAGTGCAGATACTGTATAGCAGATACTGGGTCAGTTGGGAAACCCTCTCGCAGTGACCACTCTGCGGGAGCAGGTTATGCTGGATAATCTTGCAAAAGACCCGTGGAGCCGGACGCATATAGCAAGCCCTCTTTTGCCAGCGATCAGGTCGTAGCAACTGACTATCAATCTCAGCCCTCATCTCTGTGGAGACGAACTGGGGCTCCCCAGGAGCACAGTAAACCATGGGGCCATCATAGGAAATGCCCAGTAGGTCGGCCAGTTTTCGATAATCAAAATAGATGTTCACCCCTTTGACGTAATTAGTGATACGGAACTCCTTACCCATCTCGACGTCATTGTAATTCCCCACCACCTGGAGATTACAATAAAACTGTCGCACTAAATCCGGTCGTGTGCAAGCATCGTACGTAATGACAGGGAGCCACCCCATATCACCAAAGGCTCTCTCTACGTTGAACAAGGCTAACTCAGCCAAGTTCACCATACGACCTCCCTCTACTTTCTTACGAACAAAGTGGGCATATTGTGCCTCGGCTTCATTGGAACGGAAGCGAAGAGGATCGCGAACTCTGGGTACCTTGGTACGAGCCATGGTATCTGCAAATAAGAAAGAAAAACAGATAATATGTTAATAGGATAGAAAATCCAAAATTTTGACATTATAACGACGTAAGTTGGCCAAAAGCCTCACTTGTCACCCAGACACGTGGGAAAGAGGACTTACGTAGGTTCCAACATGTCCTACAACACTCAGACAGTAGGAAATTCTAGCTAATGAAGTCCAATTTGAAGAAATTGCGAGAAATGAAAAATTTCGACAAATTAGGGCAAAAAGAGCAAAAATCCAAGTTTCTCGATAACCAACCGATGAAACTCAAAATTTTTTGAGGGCTTTCGTTCCTCGAGACACCAGTAACAAAAGCCCCCAATAAAAATCAAATTTTTACTATTAAAAAAAGTTTAATTTGAAAAATACAAGTTAAATGGACAAAAACCTAGAAATGGAAACCTAAAAATAGGTAAAAATGAGAAAGCATACCTGTAGGGATGATGTGGACATTGAAACACGGACCCAAACTGACCAAAATAGCGGAGTGGCATTGTAGCAACTCAGAGGTGGGAGACGAGTCCAAACGGGAGAGAAATGATGGGGAATGAACCCAGAATCGGATTTTAAAGGTCTGATTTTTGGTCTGGGGGTCGGACAATTCGACCAGGATCATCGACCCCCGGATCGACCCCCAGCTCTCGGGAATCTGACAGAAAACCAGGAGTCGGACCAGGGGGTCAGACGTCCATCGACCCCCACATTGACCCCCAGTTCTCGGGAACTTGGCAGGGAACCAGGGGTCGGACAGGGGGGTCGGATACCCATTGACCCCCACATCGACGGGTATCCGACCCCCACATCGACCCCCAGCTCTCGGGAAGAACAGGTCATTCCCAGGGTCGGATACTGAGGGTCGGACATACCATTGACCCCGCATAGAAAAGACAGTATTTTCATAAAATGAGCTGAAAATTTTGGAATTTTACATCGGTTAGCGTGCCTACATGCAGTATAAATGATTGACTCACCTATTTTGATGAGTTTCAGGCACCACCAATTTCAAAAGAAAACATGTTTGGACGTAGAGTAACCAGGCAGAGTCGAAATGCAGTTCTACACCACCTGCGGAGGAAACTAGCCAGGAGAATATATATGCACAGGGAAATCTGCAGGTTATACCCCCAGGAAATCCAGATCAGGCAAATCCTACCAACTTGCCACCTCCACCACCGGAGTTAACAACCATGGTAATGAATCTAGCACAACAGCTGCAACAGATGCAACATGTACAGGCTCAAATGCAAGTTGCAATGGGGATTATTGTCACACCCCAATTTCGTACATTTCAGAATGGGTGATGAACCGCTAAATAACCAATGGTTCAACCAGGATCTCAAATAGGCTGCGTTTCCTGAACCTTCATACACTCACAGTCATAATCAGAGTAAATACACAATAACGGAAGTCTTATAAATAAATGAACTGAGAACTAAAATGATATCCATAAATAATAGCAAATTATTCTGTGTTTAACTGAGACATAAATATTTAAGTACCAAATACATGTCTTATAAATCCAATAAAGAAACCTATAAGAATATCTAGTCAAATACACACGAGTTGCACTCGCAAGAGGAGTCGTGTGTATCATCTTTAGCTCCAGCGTCCATTGCTGCTACTGTCCCGTATGTAGAAACATTCATATAGTCTTCAACTGTGTAACCTGTATCATCAACTAAAAATATTCGACGTCGAGGGGTGAGCACACAACACGGCTCAGTGAGTAGCCAAAACAATGCAACATTACATATGCATGCACATTCATTTATCTCCTTGGTCTGGTTTATAGTTTGCAATGCGCAATAGAAAGGTTGGGTGGTCAAAGGTTAACGTTTATTGACACCGCCTCTATATATAGGGTGTGGAAGTCCGCCCGAAGGTTAACATTTATCGTCGTCCCCATCCACCCTACCATAACATTATACAACAAAGGTTAACGTTTATTGCTATATAATGCTATACCAACACGTAAGCCCCTGTTAGCGAGGGCTTGCAAACTGGGCTCGCTACTAACCAATTCTAATGCCAAACAGTGTATCCAAGGCCTCACCCCAGCATCCCTCAGAATGTCCATAGAGATAGAGCTAAGGCCCCCGATAGAGTCAGAGACTACAAGGACCGAGACCACCTCCCCTGATACCCTACGACACAATAGTTCTGCTAAGGTAATGGTGATACGACGATGTCAATGCACAAGACTTGAGTTAGAGATAGAGCTAAAGTGCTGAGACCCGCCAAAGGTTAATGTTTATTGACGTTCTCATCACACCTCCCCTGATACTCGCTCGCATCAAGTACATCAACCACACACATACAAGCACATGCCTATTCCTATCATCATCATCATCATCATCATGTTATAAACAATAAAGTAAATATGCATGAACAAGTAATAGAAATATTGGATGGCATGCTGTATGCACATTACAAACATATTTGCATAGAATCAAACATGGCATAGGACTCAGGAATTAGAAAACAGTTTATTATTAACCAATTTAGTTTGGAGTTAAGGTTCCTCACCTTAGTTTGCTATAAGATACTTTTCCAAGCTTTAAAATCACCTCTACAGTGTTATTATAATGCTAGCAAACCTAACAAAGTCGATAGAATTTAATTAGAATTAATTCTGAATTTAGAAACCATGTTGTTAACTGAGGGTCGATCAGAGGGTCGATGCTCAGGATACATAGGGTCGATGGGTCTATCGACCCTACCCTTTGTCTGAACTTCCCGAATGCTGAGGGTCGATGGTCAGGGTGCCTAGGGTCGATGGGTCTATCGACCCTGTGTGCGACCCTCGATGCACTCTGGTCAAATTTCCAATATTTAATTCATTCTTCATGTTTGGGGTCCTATGGCTTGCTTCCACATTCCATTTAACATTCATTCCATGGTCTGAAACCATGATTCATCCTCCTAGATGGCTTTCATGCATTATCCTAGGTTTTTCCATGAAAACCTAACCATGGATGGATGGTTTGGGTTTCTCCGAAATCCTACACTCAACCATATCTAAGCTAAGGTCTGTAGAAACTCATGGAATTAATATCCATACCTGAGAAGATTACTTTTCTCTGGAAATTCTTCTCCTTTTTGCTAAGTCTTCTTCCTTGCCTCTTTTCTTCCTCTTTTCCTTCTTCTCTCTTTCTCTCAATTCAATTAGGGTTGTGAAAGGAGTGAAAGTGGCTTAGGGACGTCCTTTAAATAGAGTAGGAATGTCCTATAATAGTCCCATTGAGATTTGGAAAGAATCCCAATCGAAAATTAGGAAGTTTCCTAATTACAGTTTCGGCGGCAAGTGAGGGTCGATGAGAGGGTCGATGATCCCGTCGACCCTGTGGTCTGACACTGTCCGACCCTCTCCCAAATTTTAAGGGTCTGAGTTTTTGATTTGGGAGGGTCGACCCTGTTTAGCTGGGTATGCGACCCTTCCTCTATTTTAAGTATTTTTGGGTCGATTTGATACCTGGGATCTCGCTCTCCTTCACGCCCTTGGTCCATTTGCCTTGACCATGATGGGTGAACCTGGTTTAAGGTGGTAAGACCGGGTTAGTTTGACATGGGTCTTACAATTTTGTTCCAGGCTGCACATGCTACACCCATGCAGACTGGACAAGCCAGTGCAGCACCGGTGGGTAACCACCCAGCACCTCAAACACCTCAACCACCAGCTGCACAGATCCCAGTACCTGGTCCAGAAGCAGCTCAGGTTTAGTATCAGTATCTACAACCTATGTTTAGGGCATACCCCCAAAATCAGATGGATCACTCTCGACTGGTTGAGAGATTTCTGAAGATGAAGCCCAAGGAATTTAATGGTAAACCATCGGATCCGTTATGGCCAGCACATTGGATCGACGAGATGGAGAGAAACTTTCTCATGATGACTATTACCGAAGAAGAAAAGGTGTTATGTGCCACCTTCATGCTGAAAGGCGATGCACATCATTGGTGGAAATCTACCAGGGCATATCTACTGACCAAGCACGCCCTATTGACTTTGGCTATTTATAAAGAAGCATTTTTTGAGAAATATTTTCCCCGAAGCTTCAGAGATGCTATGGAGAAGGAGTTCCTGAGTTTATATCAGGGCCAGATGTCTGTGGATGCACAACGTTATGAGGAGCTATTTTTCTTTGCACCACTTAGTATGCAAGAAGAGGACACCAAAACCTGTAGGTTTGTCACGGGACTCAGAGGAAGCATCAGAGAGCACGTGCTGGGCTTAGACAAGAAGATTTATAATGAAGCTATGCAAATTGCTCGAGTTATAGAATTGAGCCAGAAGGAAAGCTATTTTATGCAAAACAGAGGTGTGAAAAGGCTAGCTGGTAATTCTTACAACGGAGGTAATAACAAGACATACAAGCCTTTCTGTACTCAGAATTTCACCTTTGCACCCAAGACCACTCAAGCAGCTCAGCAGCAACCAAAGCCAAATACTGAAAGTCCAAGATGTTATAACTGCAATCAAGTGGGACATATGATGAGAGAGTATCCTAACCCCAAGAAGCCACAACATCAAGGATGAGTTTATGCTGTTACATCTGAGGATGCTGCCGCATCATCCGATGTGGTCACAGGTATGACCTAAACCTTTAAGTTGCATTACAATGTGTAAGCATGTAGACTAAGTTTAAACAAATCACAGGTTTTGTACCTATAAACGGCATACCCGCCAGAGTACTCCTTGATTTAGGAGCTACTCATTCCTTTATATCTGTGTCGTTTGGAAAGAAGCTAAACTTACCCATCAAAACATTGGACTACAAACTACTTGTACGGTCGATGAGGTTAGAAGTGGAATTAGAGAAAGATTATGGGCCATGTCTAGTTCTCATTGGCGAGAAAACCTTAGACGCAACCTTAATCCAACTTGGGATGGCAGACTTTGATGTCATCTTGGGAATGGACTGGTTAGCTCGGCATTCTGCAAACCTATTATGCGCCGAAAAGAAGCTAACATTTAAAGACAAAGAAGGAGCAGAATTCAGTTTTGCAGGAACCAAACTGCCCTGTAAACGCAAGCTCATACTCTCAGCACTAAAGGCTAAGAAGTGCCTTGAGAAGGGGGTAGTCGGGTATCTAGTATCAGTGGTAGACCTAACCAAGGAAGCACCACGAATGGAAGATATTGATGTCGTGCGGGACTATCCTGATGTATTTCTGGAGGAACTACCAGGATTACCACCCGACAGAGCCACCGAGTTTGTGATAGACCTTATACCTGGAGCCGCACCAGTATCAAAAGCACCTTATAGAATGGCTCCTACTGAACTAAAGGAATTGAAAGTGCAACTACAGGAACTGCTAGACAATGGTTATATTCGACCCAGTATATCACCATGGGGAGCACCGGTATTATTCGTAAAGAAGAAGGACGGTAGTGTTCGATTATGTATCGACTATCAGGAGCTGAACAAACTGACAATCAAGAATCGATATCCACTACCTTGGATCGATGATTTGTTCGATCAGTTGCAAGGAGCGAAAATATTTTCTAAGATCGACCTTCGGTCCGGTTATCATCAGCTGAAGATTAAAGAGGGTGATATTCATAAGACAGCTTTCAGGACCAGATATGGATATTATGAATTCTTGGTCATGTCTTTTGGATTAACAAACGCACCAGCAACTTTCATGGAACTTATGAACCGGGTTTTCCATGACATGTTGGATACGTCGGTTATAGTATTTATTGATGATATATTGGTATATTCCAAGCACAAGGAAACCCACATTAAGAATCTAAACGCCACCCTACAGCGTTTAAGGAAAGAGAAGCTGTATGCAAAATTTTCAAAGTGTGAGTTTTGGCTAAGTGAAGTCACCTTCCTAGGCCATGTGGTATCCGCTGAAGGAATCAAAGTGGACCCCAGCAAGATCGAGGCTATTGTAAAGTGGGAAGAACCAAAAAGCATTGCAGAAATAAGAAGTTTTCTGGGTCTCGCTGGATATTATCGAAGATTTGTGGAAGACTATTCTCGAATTGCTGTACCTCTCACCAGTATGACTAAGAAAGGTGAAAAGTTTGTATGGATGGATAAATGTGAAAAGAGCTTCCAGACATTGAAGACCAGATTGATATCCGCTCTGATTTTGACCATCCCTGTTCCAGGACAGCCATTTACCCTATACACCGATGTGTCAGGACTGGGATTAGGATGCGTGCTTATGCAAAGGGAACAAGTAATTGCTTATGCGCTTATGCCTCGAGACAGTTGAAGATACATGAGAAAAATTATCCCACTCATGATTTGGAGTTAGAGGCAGTAGTACATGCTGTCAAGATATGGAGACATTACCTATACGAAGAGAAGTTCCAGATTAAGTCGGACCATAAAAGTCTTACTTATTTATTTAATCAGAAGGAGTTGAATATGAGACAAAGAAGATGGCTGAAACTATTGAAAGACTATGATTGTGATATCCAGTATCATCCGGGGAAAGCTAATGTAGTAGCAGATGCGTTAAGCAGAAAGGCGATGATAAAATCCCTAGGGGAGGTTAGTACAACTGCAGCTATATGTACTATCGGAATGTATTCAATCATGGCAATGAGAAATATGTGATAGATACAACAGATGGATCAGCCAACCAAGGGTTTATTTATCGGTTTTTAAATAAGTTCGCGGCATTGAAAATTATACCTGATATAATGGATGAAGTGAAGACAGCTATCAAATCAGATCCTTATCTGAGAACAGTACAAGAAGATATCGAGAAAGGTAGGACTAACCCTGAGTTCACCTTGGACGAAGAGAAAGTATTGAAATACAAAGGAAGAATATGTGTACCCGAAATAGAAAATATAGGCATTAGACACCGACTGATGAAAGAAGCCTATACCACCATTTATTCGATACACCCTGGAAGAACAAAAATGTATCATGATCTAAAGAAACTATATTGGTGGAGAGGAATGAAAGCAGATGTAGCTAAGTTCGTGTCTCAATGCCTAAATTGTCAGAAAGTAAAGGCTGAACGACAAAGACCCGCAAGACTATTACAGCCGTTACCGGAACCAACATGGAAATGGGACTGCATCACTATGGACTTCGTCATGGGATTACCACTGACTCCTCGAGTAGTTGACGTAGTTTGGGTGATTGTAGACCGTTTGACTAAGACAGCTCGCTTCATAAAGATACGACCTCAGTATACACTAGAAAGGTTAGCAAAGCTATATGTGGATAATATTGTTCGGTTACACGGTGTACCAGAGAGCATTGTATCCGATAGAGATTCCCGATTTATTTTAAGTTTTGGAAAGGATTGCAAAAGGCTATGGGTACAACATTGAAGTTTAGTACTGCATTCCACCCATAGACAGATGGACAGTCAGAGCGTACAATCTAGATTCTAGAAGATATGCTACGCGCATGTGTAATTGATTTCAAAGGATCATGGGATGAAAAGTTACCACTGATCGAGTTCGCTTATAACAATAGCTATCAGGCTACTATACAGATGTCACCATATGAAGCACTGTATGGCAGAAAGTGTCGAACTCCATTGTTTTGGAATGAAGTTGGAGAACGTAGTATTATTGGGCCAGAATTTATTGAAGAGACTTGTCGAGTAGTAGACATTATCAAGGAAAGGGTAAAAATAGCTCAGAACCGTCAGAAGCAATATGCTGATACTCGACGCAGAGATCTTGAGTTCGCTGTAGGTGATAAAGTATTCTTGAAGGTATCGCCTATGCAAGGATTGAAACAGTTCGGACAGAAAGGGAAACTCAGTCCAAGATATGTCGGGCCATATGAGATTCTAGCTAAGAGTGGAAAAGTGGCTTATTAGTTAGCACTACCACCATCTATGTCAAGTGTGCATGACGTATTTCATATTTCCCTATTGAAGAAGTATGTCAAGGATCCAATGCACGTTTTGACAATAGATTTACCGGATTTGACTAATGATTTGACATTTGAAGTGACACCAACAGAAATCACCAGTCGAAAGGTTCAACGACTATGCAACCGAGATATCTATTATGTTAAGGTCACTTGGAAAAGTAGAGACATGGAAGAAATTACTTGGGAGGAAGAGAATGCTATGCGAAAGCAATACCGTCACTTATTTGATTCAGAAGGTACGTACAATTTCGGAGAAGAAATTTTTATAAGTAGGGGGGAGTTGTAAGACCCGTATCAAACTAACCCGGTCTTACCACCTTGAACCAGGTTTACCCATCACGGTCGAGACGAATGGACCAATGGCGTGAAGGAGATCGTGATCCCAGGTATCAAATCGACCCAAAAACACTTAATTTAAAGGGAGGGTCGCATACCCTGCAAGGGAGGGTCAGACCCCCCAAGACAGAAAGTCAGACCCCCTATTTTACAGAGGGGGTCAGACACTTTAGGAAACCAGGGGTCGACGGGATCATCGACCGCCTCATCGACCCCCAGTTTCCGCCAGAAACTGAAATTAGGAAAGTTTCCAAATTTCGATTGTATTCCTTCCAAATCTCAATGGGACTTAGTTTAGGAGTTTCTACCCTATAAATAGGACGTCCCTAAGCCTCTTTCACTCCTTTTACAACCCTAATTGAATTGAGAGAAAGAGAAGAGAAGGGAAGAAAAGAAGAAGAGAAGCAAGGGAGAGAAGAAAAGCAAAAAATAGAAGAGTTGTAGAGAAGGAGTATTCTTCTCAGGTATGGATACTAATTCCATGAATTTCTACAGACCTTAGGTTAGATAAGGATGAGAGTGTGATCTCGGAGAAACCCAAACCATCAACCCATGGTTAGGTTTCCATGGAAAACCATGGGAGAATACATAAAAGCTATATAGGTGGATGATTCATGGTTCTAGACCATGGAATGTATGTTGAATGGACTGTAGGAGCAAGCCATAGGACCCCAAACACGAAGAATGGACTAAAAGGAGGAAATTGACCAAAACCCACAGGGGGTCGTACAGGGGGTCGATGACCATCCGACCCTATGTGACCCTGAGTATCGACCCCCAAGGTTCTGGAAGTCCAGATTAGGGGGGGGGGTCGCACCAGGGGTCGGTCATAACTCAGACCCTACCTCCGAGCCCCAGTTAACAGAATGGTTTTAAAAAATTAGAATAAATTTTAATTAAATTTTATCGACTTTGTTAGGTCTTCTAGCAATATAATAGCAATATAAAGGTGATTCTAAAGATTGGAAGAGTATCTATTAGCAAGCTAAGGTGAGGGAACAAGACCTAAAAAAATTGGTTAATAATAAACTACTTTTATTTTCTTGAGTCCAATGCCATGCTTGATTCTATGCGAATATGCTTGTAATGTGCATTCAACATGTCATCCAATATTCCTGCTATTATTGTTCATGCATATTTAATTTTGTTTACTTATAACATGATGATGATGATTGATGCTAGGAATAGGCATGTGAATGTTTGTGTGTGGTTAGTGTGCTTGATGCGAGTAGGGCATCAGGGGAGGTGTTATGCGGTGTTTGATCCGGGCACTTTAGCTCTATCTCTATCTCAAGTCTTGTGCATTAGCATCGTCGTATCGTCGTTACCTTAGCAGAACTATTGCGACGTAGGGCATCAAGGAGGGTCTCGGTCCTTGAGTCCTATACTCTACCGAGGGGCCTTAGCTCTATCTCTACGGGTGCTCTGAGGGATGCTGGTGTAAGACCCGCACTCCGTAAACCCGGTCTAAACCTTGGTTTTATGTCGTAGCAGGTCTTTCGATCATCATCGAGCCAGACGGGACGAGCGGATAACAAACAGGTATGAAATCGGATCAAAGATGGTCAAATAATCATTATTTTATGTTGATCGATCGATGGTACCGGTCTTGGTACCGGTCGACCGGTCAGCTCTACGCAGTTGACTACAGAGATTCAAAAATTGATATTTGTGGGTCCCACTTTCCTGATTTTTAATCCTAAGATTTTCCTAATCCTAATAGGGTTACTAAACCCTAATTCTAGCCTATATAAACACCCTTAAACCTCCTCAAATCCTTTCCATTGTCTCTCACAAACCTTAGAGAAAAGAAGGAGGTTGGAAAGGAGAGGAAGCTAGGAAGAAGAATAAGGTGCCGCCATTGCCGTTCGACGATGCTCACTTTACGCCAGTTGACGGTAAGTGTTAACCACTCTTTTTACCCTATGACTCTAGGATAGTTATAGGGGTGGATCAATACCATGCAAAGTAGGTATTGATCTAAAACCCTAAGTTTGCCGTCAAACCCTAGATTCAAGTTCCGAGATGATATTCATCGAAACTAGACTTGAATGAGTTGTCGATAACTCTAACTTCAAGCTCAGACTTAGAATGGATAGGAGAAACCCTGGAAATCCATAGAGATTGATCGATGGTAGTCGAAAAACACAAAGTATGGTCTTCCGGAGCATACCGGTCGACTATACCGGTTGCACCCTATGTGACCGGTATGTTGCCACCGGTACCTTTCGGGGGGGCTGGTCTGTGGGGACTGGCTGACCATACCGGTCGCCAGTCTTTCCCACAGAGCTGCGACCGGTACATGCCACCAGTCAGCTCTGTGAGGGTATTTTGTAACCTTATTGGTTTCCAACCAACATGAAACCCTAAGAAAAATATTCTAATGAAACCCTAATAATATTGCATGACTTTGTGACTTTTCGTTTGGATCTTGCGACGTGGAGCAAGCTAACAAACGAGCGTCAGGTATGGGAATCTGACCTAAACCTAATAATTAATGGACAGTAAATCTTTGTTAATCACCTGAATATATATGATGTGATGTTTGTGCATATTCACATGCCATCCTTTACTTTCAGTTATTATTATTATTCATGCATTGATAGGATGTGATTATTAGGCATGTGATTGTTTTCGTTAGTGTGTGGAGTAGGGCATGGGCCTGGGATCATTCCTCACACTGGCACCTTTTGTGGTATTCTATCTTAACATGCTTGGTACGGGTGGGGCATCAGGGGAAGGTCGTGGTACGGTGGTCTCCGATGTTGATGCTGGCCTGGCCATAGTTATGTGGCACTGTGGTCTCCGAGGTCGACGCTGGCTTGTCCACGATGCTTTAGCTCTATCTCTATGCCGTAGGGAGTTATGTTGGGATAGGGTCTACCTGCGTTTTGTTTTATCCTAGTGGGTTAGTTACGGATAGGGTATCAGCGGAGGTACGGGGATGCCTTAGCTCTATCTCTATGTCATAGATGGCTGTGCTGGGATAAAGCATACATTGATGAAATATAGGATTGGTTAGTTGTGAGCCCAGTTTGTAAGCCCTGGCCAGTAGGGGCTTAGGTACTGGTATGGGTAGAGCTTCAGGGGAGGTACGGGGATATCTTAGCTCTATCTCTATTCCATGATGGGTGCATGTGGGCCAATGGGGGTGTGATCCATGAGGTGCCACACACTCGTGTATAGAGGTGCGGGGGCCACCAAACCTTTCTATAGCACATTGCAAACTTAAATTAGACCACAGCATAAAATGATTGTTACTCATGCATAATATTGTGAAACTGTCTGATTGTCTTACTGAGCTAAGTTGTGAGCTCACCCTTTGTATATACATTGTTTTTAGATGTTGATGCAGGTTACACGGTGGATGACTACATGAACGCTCCGGCGTATAGTGATGTTGTTGCTCTGGGTGTACAGGCAGGAGAGGACGAGCATGACGCTTCATGCGAGTGCCCTTTCTGCGTGTACCTTTGATTTGATTTTTATTTATTTTTAGTTATTTTTAGTTAGATTAAGTGGATGTAAGGATATTATATTTTATGTTTGAATTTGAATAATTGGATATTTTATTTAGATTTATTAATAGATTCTCAGTTCATTTTATTTAAAGACTTCTGTTGTACTATTTATATTCTGATTGTGGTTATGTGCAATGGTTTGTATGAGTGGACACGGTCTATTCGAGATCCTGGTGTGAACCATTGGTTCAATGATGGTTCACTCACACCATTCTGGTTGGATCAGAATTGGGGTGTGACAACTTGGTATCAGAGCTCTCGGGCTCTGTCAACAGACCATATTGCACTTAACTAAGTCGATGAACTGAGTTAGGAAAAATTTAAAAATCTTAATACCAACACACCCTAAGCATTGTTTGATACCTGAGATGGACTAAGAAAGAGCATAATATACTATATTAAATATGGAATTTAACATTTGCACATACACTAGCTTGGGTGAACCATAAAAATTTTCATTAATCAGAAAAAGTGAGTATCAAATGAAATAGTGCTATAGGGTACAGTCCACAAACCGGACAGTTACCCTGTTATATAAACAGTCAAAAGAGAAGATAATAAATGGGACAATCATGGGGTAGGGGGCCTAGGAGGAATAGGGTCCGCTATGTCATAATCTCGCTCGTAAGCGATCCTAAGCTAGTGTACCTGGTCCTGTGTCACTCGTAGGCTACGAGCCAGACGTCCCAACTCCTGACCCATCTCTCGCTGAGACTCTAGGATGACCCTCTGAGTGTCCTTGATCTCAGTGAACATGCTCAACACCAGGTCTGGAGGGGGATGAGACGGTCCAGCTGTAGATGTAGACGGTGGTGTTGCAGGTGTAGGCTGTGGAGCTGACACTGGTACACCCTCTGCCCTATCATCATCATCATCACTTTCGGCCTCTACTGCATAGGCTGCATTGGCTGCTGCTGCTGCTACTGCTGCTGCGGCTGCTACCCTCCTGAGTGGGCGAGGACGAGCCTCCAACTCGTCATCACTAATAGGCAGATTATCCATCTGCATCCTCAGAATGGCATCCCAGTCGATGTCGGAGGTCATGGTGTCCTCAACAGCCACCTCGCCTCTCATGCTAACTCCTAGGTGGCGTAGAAGGGATGTGATGAGACGATCGTATGGAAGGTTACTGGCCTGGTCGACCAGGGTTGCCTGATGCATGGTCCGGATAATGAGGTACGGTAGAGAGACCCGCTCCCTTGTGTAGACACAGTAAGTAATGTACTGAGTGAGCTGTGATAACTCACTGTAGTGGCCGCTCAGGGGCAAAATGTTGTGCTGGATGATGCGGCTATAAACTCGAGCCAGGGGCTTCAGACTAGCCGCCTTCATAGGAGCCCCAGGATTTAGGATCTGCTCTGCTATCTCTAGGCGTAGGTCCTCGCTCAGATAGCCCTTCACCATTGGAGGGCAGTATACTAGGTCTCCATCATTGGGTACCCCCAGCAGGTCAGCCAACTGGTGAGTGTCAGAGGAGATATGGACGCCCTTGACGTAGCTGGAGATGCGCAAATCTCTACTCTGATTGGGATCGTCGATGTTCCCATGCAGCTCCAGGTTAGCATAGAAATGCTTAACCAGGTTGGGACGAGTGGTCTCTGTGTATGAGATGATAGGCACCCACCCAAGCCTGTCAAAAGCTGCTCGCACATCGAACCTGTCCAACTGTTCCAAGTTAACTCGTCGTCTAGATTAATGTTCTTGCTATTAAACCATGGGAAACGGGCTTGTGCCGCTTCAGAATGAAACCACAGGTCATCGAGCTGTGGAGCTGGTCGCTGAGGAGCACACACGCTCGAGCCATGAGGACGCTTGCCAAGAGCACGTCGTGGAGCCATTTAAACTGCAAAACAAAAGAAAACGAGAAGAAAAAGGTTAGAAATTATTGAAATTTCGACAGCATAATGACAGTAAATTGGGAAAAAGCCTCGAACTCACCCAAAAACTTGGGGAGGAGGACTTACGTAACCCCCGCACTCTTCAACAAACCAAACACATGCAATTTCAACAAGAAATTTCGGAAAATTAAGAAAAATCAAGAAAATTTCAAAAATTTTGAAAACCTAGGTTAAAAAGTGTAAAAATTCGATTTTTATGAAAACCGTTCGGTGGAACCTCAAATTGGTTGAGGGCTTTTGCTCTTAGGGGTCCCTAAACCCTTTCTAAGCCGAAGGAAAAGAGTTCCTATGGTTAGAATCTCTCAATCAAAGAAAAATAAAAAATTCTAGGTATAGACGATATGAGAAATTTGTAAAAACATGAGAGGGAGGGAAGAAACTTACCTAGAGACGATGTGCCGAGTCTGGAGCGGAAGAAAATGGCTTATAAGGTCACTGGCTGGACTGTAGCAACTCACGAGCGGGAGAGGAATCGCCACCGGAGAGAAGGAAGAAAGAAAAAGTGAGAAAAATCTCTTTTTTGCGATTTTAAGCCCTTTCTGGGCATACCGGTACACGGTTTTGCCCATACCGGTCGACCGGTACCCCAGACTGGCTGCGACCGCTATGTCTCGGTCAGAATGGAATTCTGACCGGTCGACTATACCAGTCGCAGCACTTTCTACAGAGTGTCGACCGGTATGTTGCGACCGGTCAGCACCAGAAAAGCCAGAAAAATTTTATAAAAATTTGTAAATTGAAATTTTACCTTCCGACTGTTTCGCCTTATATTGTTCAAGACTAACACCACTACAATTGTTCTCATTCTCATGTGTTATGTCTTCTTCTCAGATCCAAACAGAATAGTCTGAGATGGTAGGTGGAAACGATCGTATGGGTCGAAAGCGTCACCAGGGTAGGATGCGCCTCGAGGAAGAAGAACAGGTTGAACCAGGCCATGTTAGAGAGCCAAGCCCGGAAGTTGAGGAAGAACAGGTCCCAAGGGTACCAACAAAGTTGTCTTGCCCACCTCACAGGAATTCTGAGACCATTGTTACAAATCTGGTCTATCAGATGCAAGCTCAGCAGAAAGCATTCCTGAGCGAGATGTTGAAGATGTTCAGGCCACCGGGTCCTGTTCCCACTAAAGGTACGCCTGAGTCTGGAGGGAATAATACTACACAGCCAATGCATGGTAGTCTAGGGCCGATGGGCCAAGCCTAGAATATACCACCACCACACCAGTTCCTGTCATCTTCTGCTTATCAGGGAGCCTATCCGTATCCACCACCATGGTATGGAATGAATACAAAGGGACAGCACGACTTGAGTCGGGCGGTGGATAGATTCCTAAAGTTGAAGCCTTCTTCATTGACAGGTAAGATGGGAAAACTATTGTGGCCAGCACAGTGGGTTGCAAAAATAGAGAAGAATTTCCGACTGATGAGTTGTACAGACGATGAAAAGGTCCTGTTTTCCACTCATATACTGAAGGAAGATGCGAATGCTTGGTGGAATTCTACACGGGCATATCTGGAGACAAAGCATACACAGGTGGATTGGAAAGTGTTCAAGGTTGCCTTCTTCAATAAATATTTTCCGAAGAGTTATAGAGATCAGATGGAGAAGGAGTTCCTTAATCTACAGCAATCTCAGTCGACTGTGGATGCTTACCAGCAGAGGTACGAGGAGTTATTTTTCTTCGCACCGGCAAGTATGCAAGAGGAAGAGACCAAGACACATAGGTTCACCATGGGACTGCGTGGAGGCATCAGAGAGCATATATTGGGTTTGGACAAGAAAATTTATAATGAGGCTGTACAGGTTGCGAGAGTGATAGAATTCAGTCAGAGGGACAGCTTCTTTGCACAGAACAGGGGAGTGAAGAGACCCACTATTGAGAGTTCGGGTGGCAGTAACAATAGACCTTTTCACCCATACAGGGCTCAGACCGCTACAGTGCCTGTAAGGAACAATACGGCACCACTGTGCCCCAGTTCGCTGGACGCAACCCGAACATTAAATGTTTCAACTGTTAGCAAGTGGGTCATATTGCAAGGACCTGCACTCTACCTAGGAAGCAACCTCCCTAGCAAGGAAAAATATTTGCGGTCACTACCAAAGAGGTAGTCGCATTACCTGATGTGGTCACTGGTATGACTCTATCCCTTACTATTTGGCTTACTATTTCATTATGTGTGTGAGCATGTAGAACTAAGGGATAATAAAAATTTCAGAAATTGTAAATGTTGCTGGTATACCTGCCAGAGTACTATTTGACTCTGGGGCCACGCACTCCTTTGTTTCTATTTCTTTTGGGAAGCGAATGGAGTTACCGATCAAGCACTTGAACCCAAGCTTGATAGTTCGCTCTCCATTAGGAGTCGAAGTGGCTTTGACTGAATATTTTGGGCCGTGTATAGTTTGTATTGAGGGCCGAGACTTAGAAGCAAGTTTGGTATTACTCGAGATGGTAGACTTTGATGTCATCTTGGAAATGGATTGGCTAGGCCATCATTCGGCTATTCTATTATGTGGTAAAAGGAAGCTTGTGCTTACAGACAAAAAGGGAAAGGAGTATAGCTTCACTGGGACCAAGTTACTTAGGAAGCGGAAGCTGATCCTCTCCGCCCTAAAAGTTAAGCGATGCTTAGAGAAAGGGGGAGTGGGGTATCTAGTATCTGTAGTCGACGTCACTGCTGAGGTGCCAAAGATGTAAGATCTAGAGGTGGTACGAGAGTTTCCAGATGTATTTCTAGAGGATCTCCCAGGTTTACCACCAGACAGGCTACAGAATTTGTGATAGACCTTATGCCAGGTTCGGCGCCGGTGTCTAAAGCACCATACAGGATGGCCCCTACCGAGTTAAAGGAGTTGAAGACCCAGTTACAAGAATTATTGGATAAGGGTTTCATACGACCCATCATATCACCTTGGGGAGCACCTAGAAGGACGAAAGTGTACGGCTATGCATTGACTACCGTGAACTGAACAAGTTGATGATCAAGAATCGGTATCCTTTGCCTAGAATCGATGATCTGTTCAATCAATTGCAGGGTGCAAAGGTTTTCTCGAAGATTGATCTCCGATCGGGGTATCACCAACTGAAGATCAAGGCCGGAGATATTCCGAAGACTGCTTTCAGGACGAGGTATGGGCATTATGAGTTTCTAGTAATGTCATTCGGGTTGACCAACGCCCCAGCATCATTCATGGAACTAATGAACCGAGTGTTTCATGATATGTTGGACACTTCGGTCATCGTATTCATCGATGACATATTGGTTTACTCAAAGGACATGGAGGCTCATACAACACATTTGAGGGCAGCCCTACAACGGCTGAGACAGGAGAAGCTTTATGCTAAGTTCAAGAAATGCGAGTTTTGGCTAAAGGAAGTGGCTTTCTTGGGCCATGTAGTATCCGAAGATGGTATCAAGGTTGATCCAAGTAAGATAGCTGCTATAGTAGGATGGGAAGCACCAAAATTTATTGCAGAGATTCGTAGTTTCCTTGGGTTGGCTGGTTATTATAGAAGATTCATGGAAGATTACTCCAGGATCGCTGTTCCACTCACCAGATTGACCAAGAAGGGGGAGAAATTCATATGGACAGATGAATGCGAGAAGTGTTTTCAGACTTTGAAGTCAAGACTAGTCTCTGCACCTATCTTGACCATCCCAGAACCAAGCGTACCGTTTACTTTATATACAGATGCTTCAGGGTTGGGTATTGGGTGTGTATTGATGCAAGGAGAATAGGTGATTGCTTACGCATCAAGACAGTTAAAGGAGCATGAGAAGAACTATCCTACGCATGATTTGGAGTTAGCAGCGGTTATACATGCAATCAAGACTTGGAGACACTACTTGTACGGTGAGAAGTTTCAAATTAAGTCAGATCACAAGAGCTTAACTTATCTTTTCACTCAGAAAGATCTGAATATGAGACAGAGGAGATGGCTAGAGTTATTAAAAGATTATGATTGTGACATCCAGTATCATCCGGGTAAAGCAAATGTTGTGGCTGACGCCTTAAGCAGAAAGTGGGCATCGAAACCTGAGGCAGGACTAAGTACAAATGCTGTATTATGTACCGCAGCCTCAAGTTCAATTGAAGGCGATGAAGAGTATATAATAGAGACTGCAGAAGATCTAGTCAAGCAAGGCTTAATTCATAAGTTCACCATGATGTTCGCAGCTTTGAAGATCTCACCGGATCTAGTTGATGAAGTCAAGGTAGCAATCCTACAGGATCCACATCTCAAGACAGTGCAAGAAGACTTAGAGAAGGGTACAAGCAATCCTGACTTTACCTTGGATTCAGACAAGGTACTCAGGTATCGTGGACGGTTATGTATACCTGAGAGTGAAGACTGCAATATCAGAGATCGAGTTATGACTGAAGCTCATTACACTCCATATTCGGTACATCCAGGAAGTACCAAAATGCACCATGATTTAAGAAGATTATATTGGTGGAGGGGTATGAAAGCAGATATAGCTCGTTCCAATGTCTGAATTGTCAACAAGTTAAAGCAGAAAGGCAGAGACCCGCAGGTTTGTTGGAACGATTACAGGAACCTGCATGAAAGTGGGATTGCATTACTATGGATTTCATTACTGGCCTACCTTTGACACCAAGGTCAGTGGATGCAGTTTGGGTAATAGTAGATCGACTCACCAAGACAGCTCGATTTATTGCAGTCAGACCTCAGTATACCATGGAGAAGCTGTCCAAGTTATATGTTGATAATATAGTCAGACTTCATGGCATCCCAGAGAGTATAGTATCTGACAGAGATCCCCGTTTTACATCAAAGTTCTGGAAAGGATTACAGAAAGCTATGGGAACCAAGTTGAAGTTTAGTACAGCTTTCCACCCTCAGACAGACGGGCAGTTAGAAAGGACTATTCAGATTTTAGAAGATATGCTCCGAGCTTGTGCATTAGACTTCAAGGGAGCTTGCGACGAGAAGCTATCACTTATCGAGTTTGCTTATAACAATAGCTATCAGGCTACAATTCAGATGGCTCCATATGAAGCATTCTATGGGAAAAATTGTCGAACACCTCTGTTATGGAACAAGGTGGGAGAAAGAAGAATTGTAGGGCCGGAGTTTGTTGAAAAAACTTGTCGAGTGATTTATCAAACCAAGGAGAGAGTAAAGACAGCTCAAGTTCGACAGAAGCACTATGCAGATAATCGACGTCGAGATCTGGAGTTTTCAGTAGGTGACAAAGTATTCTTGAAGATATCACCGGTGCGAGGTTTGAAATGGTTTGGTAAGAAGGGAATGCTATGCCCCATGTATGTGGGACCATACGAGATATTGGCTAGATGGGATAATGTAGCATATCAATTGGCTCTACCACCATCTATGTCAAGTGTTCATGATGTGTTCCATGTATCATTGTTGAAGAAGTATGTCAGAGACTCATCGCACATCTTGACAGCAGACCCCGTAGACTTGACTGAAGACTTAACATTCGAAGTGGTGCCTGTGATGCTCTCAAACTGAAATGTATAGCAACTTCGAAACAAGGATATTCATTATGTGAAGGTGCATTGGAGAAGCCAAAATGTCGAAGAAATTACTTGGGAAGAGGAGAGCGCGATGAGGAAGGAGTATCCTAACCTTTTCGATGATCAAGGTACGTTTAAATTTCGAGGGCGAAATTTCTTTTATGGGTGGGGGAGTTGTGATACCTACATGCAAATTTCGGGGATGAAATTTCTTTTAAGGGTGGGGGAGTTGTAAGACCCGCACTCCGTAAACCCGGTCTAAACCTTGGTTTTATGTCGTAGCAGGTCTTTCGATCATCACCGAGCCAGACGGGACGAGCGGATGACAAACAGGTACGAAATTGGATCAAAGACGGTCAAATAATCATTATTTTATGTTGACCGGTCGATGGTACCGGTCTTGGTACTGGTCGACCGGTCAGCTCTGCGCAGCTGACTACGGAGATCCAGAAATTAATCTCTGTGGGTCCCACTTTTCTGATTTTTAATCCTAAGATTTTCCTAATCCTAATAGGGTTACTAAACCCTAATTCTAGCCTATATAAACACCCTTAAACCTCCTCAAATCCTTTCCATTGTCTCTCACAAACCCTAGAGAAAAGAAGGAGGTTGGAAAGAAAAGGAAGCTAGGAAGAAGAAGAAGGTGCCGCCATTGCCGTTCGACGACGCTCACTTTGCACCAGTTGACTGTAAGTGTTTAACTACTCTTTTTACCCTAGGACTCTAGGATAGTTATAGGGGTGGATCAATACCATGCAAAGTAGGTATTGATCTAAAACCTTAAGTTTGCCGTCAAACCCTAGATTCAAGTTCCGAGATGATATTCATCGAAACTAGACTTGAATGAGTTAGGGATAACTCTAACTCAAAGCTCAGACTTAGAATGGATAGGAGAAACCCTGGAAATCCATAGAGATTGATCGACGGTAGTCGAAAAACCCAAAGTATGGTCTTTCGGAGAATACCGATCGACTATACCGGTTGCACCCTGTGTGACCGATATGTTGCCACCGGTACCTTTCGGGGGGTTGGGTCTGTGGGGACCGGCTGACCATACTGGTCGCCAGTCTTCCCCACAGAGTTGCGACCGGTACATGCCACCGGTCAGCTCTGTGAGGGTATTTTGTAACCTTGTTGGTTTTCGACCAACATGAAACCCTAAGAAAAATATTCTAATGAAACCCTAATAATATTGTAGGACTTTGTGACTTTCCGTTTGGATCTTGCGACGTGGAGCAAGCTAACAAACGAGCGTCAGGTAAGGGAATCTGACCTAACGTGGAGCATGCCCTTCTTGCAAATAGCCTTCCAATCTAGAGGCAATGAGAAGGTTTTCTCCTGAATTTTCTCATCTAATAAATCAACCCCCAGGCGGGTAAGCAAAACAGTGATGATACGCCCGTACGGAAGGTTGCCAGTATGGCTGCGCAATGTAGCAGTGATCATAGTCCGCATGATGATGTACGGCAGGAAGGCGGGCTGTCTAGTGCAGATAATGTATAGCAGATACTGGGTCAGCTGGGAAACCCTCTCGTATTGACCACTCTGCGGGAGCAGATTATGCTGGATAATCTTGCAAAAGACCCGTGGAGCCGGACACATATAGCAAGCCCTCTTCTGCCAGCGATCAGGTCGTAGCAACTGACTATCAATCTCAGTCCTCATCTCTGTGGAGACGAACTGGGGCTCCCCAGGAGCATAGTAAACCATGGGGCCATCATAGGGAATGTGCCCAGTAGGTCGGCCAGTTGCCGATAATCAAAAGAGATGTTCACCCCTTTGACGTAACTAGTGATACGCAACTCCTGACCCCTCTCGACGTCATTGTAATTCCCCACCACCTGGAGATTACAATAAAATACTCTGACTGTCCGTCTGTCTGTGGATGGAATGCAGTACTAAACTTCAGTGTTGTACCCATAGCCTTTTGCAATCCTTCCTAAAACTTTGAAGTAAATCGTGGATCTCTATCGGACACAATGCTTTCAGGTACACCGTGTAATTGCACTATGTTATCCACATACAGCTTAGCAAACCTCTCCAGCGTATACTAAGGTCGTATAGGTATAAAGTGAGCTGTTTTAGTCAGGCGGTCTACAATGACCCAAACTGCGTCAACTACTCGAGGAGTCAATGGTAATCCTATGACGAAGTCCATAGTGATGAAGTCCCATTTCCATGCTGGTTCCGGTAACGACTATAACAGTCCTGCCGGTCTTTGTCGTTTAGCCTTTACTTTCTGACAATTTAGGCATTGAGACACAAACTTAGCTACATCTGCTTTCATTCCTCTCCACCAATATAATTTCTTTAGATCATGATACATTTTTTGTACTTCTAGGATGTATCGAATAGATGGTGGTGTGGGCTTCTTTCATCAATCGGTGTCTAATGTCTAAGCTTTCTGTTTTGGGTACACATATTCTTCCTTTGTACTTCAGTACCTTTTCTTCGTCCAAGGTGAACTCAGGGTTAGTCCTGCCTTTTTCGATGTCCTCTTGTACCGTTCTTAGGTAAGGGTCTGATTTGATAGTTGTCTTTACTTCATCAACTATATCCGGTATAATCTTCAATGCGGCGAACATATTTGAAAATCGATGAATAAACCCTTGGTTGGCTGATCCATCTGGTGCATCTATCATATACTGCTCATTACCGTGTTTGAATACCTTTCTGGTAGTACACATTGCGGCAGTTGTGCTAACCTCTCCCTGAGATTTTATCATTGCCTTTCTACTCAACGCATCGGCTACTACATTAGCTTTTCCCAGATGATACTGGATATCACAATCATAGTCTTTCAATAGTTCCAACCATCTTCTTTGTCTCATATTCAGCTCCTTCTGATTAAATAGATAAGTAAGACTTTTATGGTCTAATTTAATCTGAAACTTCTCCCCGTACAGATAATGTCTCCATATTTTGACAGCATGTACTACTGCCGCTAGTTCCAAATCATGTGTAGGATAGTTCTTCTCATGTGTCTTCAGTTGTCTTGAGGCATAAGCAATTACTTGTTCTCCTTGCATGAGTACACATCCTAATCCCAGTCCTGACACATCGGTGTACAAGATAAATGGTTGTCCTGGAATCGGGATGATCAAGATTGGCGCTGATATCAATCTAGCCTTCAAGGTTTGAAAACTCTTCTCGCATTTATCCATCCAAACATACTTCTTGCCCTTCTTAGTCGAACTGGTAAGAGGTACGGCAATTCGGGAATAGTCTTCCATAAATGGTCGATAATATCTAGCTAGACCCAGAAAACTTTTAATTTCTGCAACGCTCTTCGGTGCTTCCCACTTTACAATAGCCTCGATCTTGCTGGGATCCACTTTAATTCCTTCAGCGGATACTACATGGCCTAGAAATGCGACTTTCTTTAGCCAAAACTCACACTTTGTAAATTTAGTGTAGAGCTTTTCCTTCCGTAGTCGCTGCAGAGCGGAGTTTAGATTCTTAACATGCGTTTCCTCATCCTTGGAGTAGAATAATATATCATCAATGAATACAATAACCGACGTATCCAACATGTCGTGGAAAACCCGGTTCATAAGTTCCATAAAGGTTGCTGGTGCATTTGTCAATCCAAAAGACATGACCAAAAATTCATAATGTCCATATCTGGTCCTGAATGCTACCTTGGGGATATCACCATCCCTAATCTTCAGCTGATGGTAGCCTGACCGAAGATCAATCTTTGAGAACATTTTGGCACCTTGCAACTGATCGAACAGGTAATCGATCTGAGGCAATGGATACCGATTCTTGATTGTCAGTTTATTCAGTTCTCGGTAGTCTATACACAAGCGAACGCTACCGTCCTTCTTCTTCACGAATAATACTGGTGCTCCCCATGGTGATATGCTAGGGTGAATGTAACCCTTGTCCAGCAGTTCTTGTAGTTGTACTTTCAATTCCTTCAGTTCAGTAGGAGCCATTCTATAAGGTGCTTTCGATACTGGTGCGGCTCCAGGTATAAGATCTATAACAAAACTCTGTAGCTCGGTCGGGTGGTAATCCTGGTAGTTCTTCAGGAAATACGTCTGGAAAGTCACGCACGACATCAATATCTTCCATTCGTGGTGCTTCCTTGGTAAGGTCAACCACATATACGAAATATCCGACTGCTCCTTTCTCAAGGCACTTCTTAGCCTTTAGCGCCAAGAGTATGAGCTTTCGTTTACGGGGAAATTTGGTTCCTAAAAAATTGAACTCTGCTCCTTCCTTGTCTTTAAATGTCAGCTTCTTTTCGGCACACAATATGTTTGCAGAATGCCGAACTAACCAGTCCATTCCCAAGATGACGTCAAAGTCTGCCATCTCAAGTTGGATCAAGGTCGCATCCAAGGTCTTTTCACCAATAAGAACTGGACATGGTCCATAACCTTTTTCTAACTCCACTTCTAATCCCATAGGTGATCGTACAAGTAGTTTGAAGTCTAAGGATTTAAGGGGTAGATTTAACTTCTTTCAAACGTCATAGATATAAAGGAATGAGTAGCTCCTAAATCAAAGAGTACTTTGGCGGGAATGCCATTAATAGGTTCGATACCTGTGATTTGTCTTGGTTTAGTCTACATACTCATACAATATAAAACAACTAACTAAAAATGTAAGTCATACCTGTGACCACATTAGGCGATGCGGCACCATCCTCAGATGTAACCACGTAAACTCATCCTTGATGTAGCTGTTTCTTGGGCTTAGGACATTCCCTTGCTATATGTCCCACTTGGTTGCAGTTAAAACCTTTTATCCCTTTAGTAATTGGCTTCTGTTGCTATTGAGCTACGGGAGTAGTCTTGGTTGCAGCGGTAAAGCCTTAAGCACGGAAGGGTTTGAATGTCTTGTTTTTCCCTCCATTATAAGAATTTCCAACTGGCCTTTTGATACCTCTGTTTTGCATGAAATAACTCTCCTTCTCGCTCGATTCTATAACTCAAGCAATTTGTGCCGCTTCATTATAAATTTTCTTTTCATGTCCCAGAACGTGCTCGCAGATGCTTCCCCTAAGTCCCATGACGAACCTTCGGGTCTTTGTGTTTTCCTCTTGCATACTAGTGGGTGCAAAGAAGAACAGCTCTTCATAACGCTGTTGATACGCATCCACGGTCATCTGCCCCTGATATAAACTCAGGAACTCTCTTTCCATAGAATCTCTGAAACTTCTCGGAAAGTACTTCTCAAAGAACGCCTCTTTATAAATATCCCAAGTCAGTTGGGCGTGCTTTGTAAGTAAATACGTCCCGGTGGACCTCCACCAATGGCGTGCATCTCCTTTCAGCATAAAGGTCGCACATAATAATTTTTCTTCTTCATTTAGAGTCATCATCATAAAGTTTCTTTCCATTTCGTCAACCCAGTGTGCCGGCCATAAAGGATCTGCTGGCTTGCCATTGAATTCTCTGGGCTTTAGTTTCAGAAAACGCTCTAACAGTCTGGAGTGGTCTAGTTGCTGCGGGACATACGCTCCATACATAGGTAGTTGGTATTGATATCCACCTTGAGCTATCTCAGGATTCGGTACTTGAGCCTGCATGATAGGAGTCTGAGGTGCTTGGGGTACTGTGTTACTTCCCCCTGGTGTTGTGCTTGCCTGTCCAGCTGGCATTGGAGGTGTTTTTGCAGCTGGAAGAGTTATGCCTATGGCAGCTTGGATAGTAGCTTGTGCCTGTTGCATCTGTTGCAGCTATTGGGCTAAGTTCATTACGACTGTGGCCAAGTCCGTAGGTGGAGCTGGCAGATTGGTAGGATTTGCCTGCCCATTTATGATGTAGAGTGCCGTGTTCATATTCCCTTGTGTTCCCGGTTGTGTCTGGTTATCTTCCCCCACAGGTAGTGGTGGTGGAATAGAGTTACGACTTTGTCTGGTTACTCGGCGTCCCTTCATTTATTAATCTGATAGTGGGATTGCCTGAAATCATTGAACATGAGAGACAATCATTAAATACTTCATTCTCATATTTTAAAACCTCTAACAAATGCAAATTTCAAAATTTTTAGATCATTCTATCGAAAATGCTGTGTTTTCACTACAGGGTCGATGGGTGTCCGACCCTCAGTCTGCGACCCTGGGAAATCACCCATTCTTCCCGAGAGCCGAGGGTCGATGGGGGGGTCGGAGGATGTCCGACCCAGGGTGCGACCCCTGGTTCTCTGTCAGATTCCCGAGAGCCGAGGGTCGATGTGGGGGTCGATGCGGGGGTCGATTGTTTTAATCAAATTTTCCGACCCCCGGACTAAAAATCTGATTTTTAAGTTCCGATTCAAAGTGCATTTCTCATTCTTTCTTCTCCGCTTCGACTCAACTCGTCCCTCTGAGTTGCTACACTGACAACTCCGATCCGTTGGTGGTTTGCACTCCTTATTTCATCGTCTACACCTCCGCTACATGTATGTCTTCTACCTTTTTATGTTTTTAGGTTTCTTTACCTAGGTTTTCGCTCGTTTATCTTGTATTTTTCAAATTAAACTTTTTCCAATCATAAAAATTCGATTTTTATTGGGGGTTTTTGTTGTTGGTGACTCGAGGAATGAAAGCCCTAAAAAATATTCTAGTTTCATCAGTTGGTTATCGAGAAACTTGAAATTTACACTTTTTGCCCTAATTTTGTCGAGATTTTAAATTTCTTGAAATTTCTTGCAATTCAATCTAATTAGTTGAAATTTCCTAATGTATGAGTCTCACAGGATAGTATAGGATCTATGTAAGTCCTCCTGCCCACGTGTATAGGTGAAAAGTGAGGCTTTTGACCAATTTACGTCATTATTATGTAAAAATTTTGGATTTTTACTCTCTACTAATCCATTATTTGTTTTTCTTTCTTATTTTCAGATACTATTGCTCATACCAAGGTACCCAGAGTTCGCGACCGTCTTCGCTTCCATTCCAATGAAGCCGAGGCACAGTATGCCCACTACGCTCGCAAGAAGGTAGAGGGCGGCTGCAAAGTGGACTTGGTTAGCTTAGCCTTGTTCAATGTGGAGGGGGCCTTTGGTGATATGGGATGGCTTCCTGTCATCACCTATGACGCGTGTACCTATCCTGACTTGGTATGCCAGTTCTACTGTAATCTCCAGGTGGTGGGAGATTATAATGATGTTGAGAGGGGTGGTGAGCTTCGGATCACCAGCTACGTCAAGGGGGTTGATGTTTCATTTGATTATCGACAGCTGGCCGACTTGTTGGGCATTTCCTATGCTGGCCCCTTGGTATTCTGTGCCCCTAGAGAGCCCCAATTCTTTTCTCTATAGATGAGGGCTGAGATTGATAGCCAGCTCATCAGACCTGATCGCTGGCAAATGAAAGCGAGATCCAGGGGTATACTACAAGATCATTCAACATAACCTGATACCACAGAGTGGTCATTACGAGAGGGTCTCCCAGTTGACCCAGTATCTAATATAATGCATATGCACTAGGCAGCCCGTCTGCCTTCCCTACATCATATGATGATCAGTGCCACGTTACCCAGTCACACTGGCAACCTTCCTTATGGACGCATGATCACTACCATGCTTACCCGCCTGGGGGTTGATTTATTGGATGAAAAGATTTAGGAGAAATCCTTTTCATCGCCTCTGGATTGGGAGGCTATCTGCAAGATGGGCATGCGGGATGCCCAGGTCAGTGATGAGGAGAGGAACGTGATGGTGCGCCCTCGCACTCGAGTAGAGATGGTCGACGCTGAGGCAGCAGCAGCAGCAACCACTGGAGCAGGGGTTCATGGGGATGATGACGACCGACTATAGATGGATGTAGATGCCATACCTCCTCCATCACCTACTCATGCTATTGGAGCTGGTCCGTCTTCTTCAGCTGGTCTTTCGCATGCAGCTGGTCCTTCGTATGCTCCTTCTGATGACATGATGGGGATATTGCACAAGATACGAGAGACTCAGCGTATGTCTGACTTGAGGATGGGAGAGCTTCTAGAGGCTCAGCACTTGTCCGATCAGCGGGTGGGAGAGCTTCTGGTTGTTCAGCGTGTGTCAGATTAGCGGATGGGAGAGCTTCCAGCTGCTCAGCACATATCGGATCAGTAGATGGGAGAGCTGAGGGATGCTCAGCGTGTGACTGACCAGCAGGTGGCTGATCTCACAACTACTCTCCAGACGACCCAGACTCAGATAGCTTGGTTGACCAAAGTCTACGCTGAGGACTATGATAGAGACCGTGAGGCACCGCCTCCCCTATCACCTCCAGCTTCTTGATGTACTTCATTTATTTTTCTTTTTGTATTTTAGAGTAACTGTTCGGAATGTGGACTGTACTCTGCTTTAATCATATATATATATAAACATTTGTTCTTCCTTTTGGTTGTATATAAATTTATTTCTCATTTAATAGATGCATTATTCTTTTTCAGTTTAGTCTCAAACAACACAGATGCTTATGGTGTGTTATTATTATATCTTTTAAATTTCTTATCCTATCTCAGTTCACGACCTTTTGTGGAAGTATATGGTTTCACAGATAAAGCCTGAGATGCTCTGATACCAAGTTGTCACATCCCAATTCTACACCATTCAGAGCGGTGTGATGAACCACTAATAAACCAATGGTTCAACCAGGATCTCTAATAGGCGGTATCCATTAAAAATAAAACCATGCACATCCACAACCATAATCAGAATAAATACACAATAGCGGAAGTCTTATAGTAAATGAACTGAGAACTCTAAATGTAATAATCATAATTAAAATATCAAGTTATTTTTGTATCAACTGAGACATAAATAAATAAAATATCAATTACATCCTTTTATAAATTCAAATAAAATTTTAATAGAATACGCATGAGTTGCACTCGCATGAAGGGTCATGCGTATCCTCCAAGTCTTCAGCTTCCATTGCAGCAACACGCGCATACACCGGAGCATTCATATAATCTTCAACTGTAGTACCTGCATCATCAACTAAAAATATTCGACGTCGAGAGGGTGAGCACACATCATGGCTCAGTGAGCAAATAAAACAATGCAACAAACATATGCATGCATTCAATTCATATCTTTGGTCTGGTAAATAAGTTTGCAATGTGCTATAGAAAGGATAGGTGGCCAAAGGTCACGTTTATTGACATCGTACCTTTATACACGAGTGTGTGAAGCCGCCCAAAGGTAACGTTTATTGTCGACCCACATGCACCCACCATAGACAATGTACACGCAAATGTCACGTTTATTGCTGTACCAGTTGCCCATACCAACACGTAAGCCCCTGCTGGCGAGGGCTCGCAAACTGGGCTCGCAACTAATTAATCCTAATACCAATCAGTGTATCCAAGGCCTCACCCCAGCATCCCTCAATACGTCCGTAGGGATAGGGCTAAGGCCCCCCGACAGAGTCAGAGACTACACGATTCAGGACCACCTCCCCTCATACCCTACGACGTAATAGTTCTGCCAAGATAATGGCGATAGGACGATGTCAGTGGACAAGACTTGAGTTAGAGATAGAGCTAGAGTGCTGAGGCCCCGCCTATGACACCTCCCCCTGATACTCGCTCGCATCAAGCACACAAACCACACACATACATCCACATGCCTATTTCTATCATCATCATCATCATCATGTTATAAATAATAATTAAATATGCATGAACAGTAATAATAAAAATATTGGATGACATGTTGAATGCACATAACAATTATACACGCATAAAATCAATCATGGCATAGGACTCAAGAATAAAATAGTTTATTATTAACCAATTAGTTTAGGTCTTGTTCCCTCACCTTTACTTGATCGTAGGTCCTCTTTCAAGCTTTAAGAATCAACTATATATCGATATTATAACACTAGAAGACCTAATCAAGTCGATAAAATTTAATTAAAATTAATTCAGACTTTAAAAAGCATGCTGTTAACTGGGGGTCGATGTCAGGATCGGAGGTTCCATTGACCCTGGGTGCCACCACCCACAGTTTGGACTTCCCGAACACTGGGGGTCGATTGTTAGGGTCTGGTAGGGTCGATTGGCCATCGACCCTCCGTGCGACCCCCTGTGGGTTTCGTCAAATTTTCATCCTTCAGTCCATTCCTTCGTGTTTGGGGTCCTATGGCTTGCTTCTACAATCCATTCCACACATGTTCTATGGTCTAGAATCGTAGTTCATTCACCTATATGGTTGTTATGATTTTTCCCATGGTTTTCCATGAAAACCTAACCATGGATGGATGATTTGAGTTTCTCCTAGATCATTCCCTCTTCACTATCCATTCTAAGGTCTGTAGAATTACATGGAGATAGTACTCATACCTGAGAATTAGGCTTGTCTCTCTGAAGCCTTCTCTTTGATCTTCTTCTCCACTTTCCTTCTCTTCTCTTTCTCTTCTCCTTCTCTTCTCTTTCTCTCAATCCAATTAGGGTTCTAAAAGGAGTGAAAGAGGCTTAGGGACGTCCTATTTATAGAGTAGAAACTCCAAAAATAAGTCTCATTGAGATTAAGAAAGAATCCCATTGAAATTTGGAAAGTTTCCAAATCACGGTTTCTGTCGGCAGACTAGGGGTCGATGAGGGGGTCAGAAATCCTGTCGACCCCTGGTTCTAAAATGTTCGACCCCCGATTAAAAACTCAAGGTCTGACATTTATACTGGGGGAGTCCGACCCGACCTTGCTCGGTATGCGACCCTCCCCCTATTTTTATTGTTTTTGGGTCAGTTTAATACCTGGGATCGTGATCCCCCTCACGCACTTGATCCATTTGGCTCGACCATGATGGGTAGACCTGGTTCAAGGTGGTAAGACCGGGTTAGTTTGATACGGATCTTACAGTTCCTTCTTCCTAACTGATTTTGAAGTTATCCTACTTGATCTAAGACTCTAAAGGATCATTTTGGGCTAAGGGAATATTCCCAATTGTCTCCTAGAATCATGCCAACTCATCTCATTCTCATAGGTAGATTATACCTGGGCTGGTTGATACTGGCAGATCTTACTAGCTCAGGTTTCCATACCTGCTGTATCGACCTCCACCAATGTAAATGGTTTGCTTGGTCTCTTTTGTTTTCCTCTTCTTCTAATCCGGTTCACCTATGGTGCAACCTAGTTCTAGTTAGAGACTCGTGGATCTACGGTGGAAAACCATCTTAGCACAATAGAAATCTGGTTGGACCGGGGTTTCTAGGTGCAGATTTTACAGAGTTGGCTGATTATAAGTGCAAGGAGGCTTCCTAGACTAAGGTTGTGTGCTTCAAGGAGAGCAATGAGGTCATTCACTGGGCTCTCTAGACGTTCGATGAGGTCTTGATCAACATTGCTCTGACCTTTAGGGACTTCGTAAAAGAGAAAGTCCCCAGATTCGACTTCTTGGAGTGCATTGCCATGCAGCGGATGATCCGAAAGGCCCCGAAGCATCAGAAGTGAAAGAACCAGGAAGCCAAGTGCTGGGCTTGTATTGCTGGTACAGTGACAATGGTCGAGTCTGTTCCTCTTAATGGGAAGGTAGGAATCTCGTCTTCTCCTCCTCTACAGAAATCAGACAAAACTCCACTACAATCTGAGAGTTGATAATTTTCTTTTTCTTTTTGAAATGATGTATAAAACTTATTCCATTTTTTTGAATGAATGGAGAAAAAAAATTTGCACTTTGCTGATTGTAGTTGTAGTTTATCTTGATTTTTCATTGTGCCTATGGGTTGCCCCATCTGAGGTCAGCTTTAGATTTCATTTGAGCAAACCTTGGATTGTCATTCGTACTTTGATTTTGTAGGTAAGATTCGGGTTTATTGGTGACAAGTCACCCCCTGCTGGCCAGCTGAGGTCCGGCATCCGGCTCAGGTAGGCCAATCTTATAAAATTGATTGCAATGGTCAGCTAGGCCAATCTCGTAGTTTTGGGTGTAGTCGGCACAGGACTTACGCATGTTTGGCCAAAAGTAGCCTCACCAAAGCACATTGTAATACATTGCCTCGCCTCTGATGTGACTCCCATAGATTCTCTCATGCACTTCTGCCATAGCTTGCTGTCACAACCCATTTTGGGAATCGGGCGAGGTCGATTCACAAGACAACCCAAGTACATCTAGCGATTAACAACCAAAATGATCTACCAAACAAACCCCACACTCTACACAAGCAATATCCATAATTACAATAGATAAATCAGACTGATAGTAGCAGAATCTTAGTAATAAGAAACATATGCCATATAATGCTACCATGGCAAACATAAGGTTGTTATGTCTTACAAACCAAGTTCCACATAATATCATAATATATCTGATTACACAATATTTGAGAGTAAATTTGAATAGGACTGTTGTAAATAGACCAAACCATAATCTATCTATAGCTATCAAGATGAAAGAGACCAGGCAAGATTAGGTCTTGTAGGCGCAGTCGTCACAAGGACAGCCCTCGTCATGGTCATCCAGGAAGCCCTTGCCAGTAGAGATGTCCTCCACTGGTGCGGATTCCATAAGGCCAGCTGCAGAGGAGGTACCTGCATTAAATGCTAAAAAGAATTCAATATTGAAGGGTGAGCTCCCATCCCAACTCAGCGAGAAGTCGAGTATCAATGCATTCCTACTACACACTTCGTTGAAGCAATAAGTAAATAACAATTGTACACTTAATTAATTGTGTATGCTACCATGGTCTTAGCTATACTCCAGCAGAAATTTGTTCGATCCTCCCCTTGGACTAGTTTGACCTCTCCCCTCCTGAACAATGTTCGATTCCTTCCCCCCCGAACACCCGAACATCCCCTCTCCTAGTATTTGTCCCTATGCTAAAGTACAGGACATACGACCATGGGTGATGAATTATGTATGCAAAACATAAAGAGAAAGGGGCCGCACCCTATAGGTCACTTGCCAACCCTCTAGTTTATCGATGCTTCACTTTGGGGTCTTTGTTGAATTGAGACTGCACACTGGTTGTGGGACTCAGCTATCATCCGTGCAACCATATCCCTATGTTGTTCCTGGAGACTCTGGGTAAGGTGTGCCAATAAGTCTGACACTTCTGCCAAGACTAATAAAGGAGTGATGTCACCGCGCACGGACCCCCACTAATGTAGTTATCGTTCTTTGCTAAAATTCAGAATATCACTTGTATGTGATTCTTGTGACTTCATCAATCACTGTTGCAAGATCCTGAGTGTCCTTGCACAAGCGTGATGAAGACTCACTTTCGTCTACTTCAACACTAGGGGTCCCCATTCTAAGGGATCCAGACATTGAGCATTCATGCATTGGGAGGTGAGCACGATCCATTACCTAACAAAATCCCCCATTTCGGTAGTAGGAGTCCATCGATTGAAATCTCTAAGATGTGCAACTTAAAGAATCATTCATGCAGGTTATCATACCATATGAACAATATACATATATTTTTCAACCTTCACAATTTAGCACAATCCCTCCACATTTAGTATTACATGGTGTTCATCTCATAACTCTTACTCTTATAAGTCTACCCCTATGTGCTTAGTCCTAGCATACAGGGCCTCTTATAATTTAAGTTCCGATCACCTTTAAACTCGTGAGTTTCCTCCAAAATCAGTATTATTCAGCTTGAGTACTAACAAGTATATCCTATCCCTCAGCACTAAGGAATTCTCTGTCATCGCTATTCGCAGAGCCTTTATATGCAGTTCTTCTCGGTTGCTTACATACAAATTCACCCTTCTTCCTACTTGAGGTTACTGGTACTCCATCAGTTCATGTCTATAGCAATCATTCCCTTGGTTGGGGTGTTCCCCAATGGTCCCGCCTATGGTTTTGGTCTCTCACAATTCCCTGCACTTAACAAGGTGTTACTTCACATGTTTATACCATCGGGTATAACTTTTCATACGTAACAGTAGGGTGGTCACTATTGTCCAATCTTACCCATTCCCCATGCATTCGTTTTCCTATCCCAAGAAATTTACCTTCATTAGGGTCAGCCTTCTCCTAGTTAAAATTGCACCTGTGACGAGGAGAGATTGGGGTAAGGATAGTTCAGTGGCTGCCCACGTATCATAGTTACAATACCGCAAATTAAGCTATGCTTTCAAACCCATTCTAACACAACGTTCTAATATTCAATGGGTCACATAATGAGTTTGAATTCAAGGAATTGGAACACTTATCGGAGGCAATATTTGAATTCCTTATGTATAACAAAATCATATGACCATATCAAGGCATTTAACAATGTTGTAAATCTCCCCACTTTGGGATTTCATCAAACTTACTCGTAGATAAGAATTACCTCAGGTTTTGGGCTCCGATTGGCTATCCACCCGAGATGAGTACCTTGATAGTCCGCCCTTATCTCAATGAAACTTTTTCAGGTAGTCAGGCCTGCTCGGACCCTTCGAATGGCCTTTTGCAGTTCTGATTTAGGCTCCCTTGGCTGTAGAGTGTAGTTGGCCAAGAAGTCTTCTCGGAATATCTCCCAAGTTATATCTCCAAGGCGCTGTATAAGCACGGGTTGAGTGCTTCGCTACCATTCATAAGGCATGCCGTCCAGTTGGTAGGTGGTGTACATGATTTTCTATGCATTAGAACAACGGAGGTTGCCAATCGTCTCCTCCATGATTCGAATCCAATCCTTCGGTTGGGAGAAGTCCCCATTGTTCCAGTAAACCATTCAGGGTTCAGTTGTTGAAAACTGACCGTAGTATTGTACGCTGTATCTAGGTTTACTCCAATAAAGGGGGAAAAAGGGGGTAGTTCCCTACTTAACCCTTTAGACTCACTGGCTGTGGTGGCCCGATGAGTTGCCAACACATTGGCGATGGTACATTGATGCTCTTCCAATTCATTTCCCAATGCGAGAGCCTTGGAGGTGGGCTTCGCATTAGGATGCTTGAGTGGTGACATTTCAAAATAACCTTGGGTGAATCTGGAAAAGAGCAAATTTTCACACCCAAGGTCAATGCCAATCCACCCTAATAATCCAAGAAAATAGCTGGCTTAACTACATATATTAGGATGGGGAAAATATAGTAAACCTCCTAACCTTGCAAGACACATATATCAGCCAGCTGTGAAGCGGTGGCAACAGCTAGGTGCTACACCCTCCGGTATACACCAACCGGTTGTCACACAACATGTCAGACACATTCCTAATTTACAAGAATACTGGCCGCAACTACCAGATGTAAGAGCATCCGGTAAAGCCTTCGGTTTATGCCTTGACCTTTCTATCGTTGAGGTGGAGGATTAGATGGATGCTCATGCCTACGCTTCTGAGAACATCCGGATCATTATATTGTTCCCAGGCCAAACTTCCCAAGAGGGAAACGGTTGTTGGGATGGATGATTAATCTTCTATATAAGCCTCCGCCACCTTAAACCTTAGTATTGGTCGAGGATCGAAGTAGAGAAATGGCCCGTCGATTATCCTCACTCCTTTGGAATTTGAGTGCCAAGATTCAAAAGACACGACCCTTGGCCTAACCGGAGGTTCAATCCAGAGGTAGTTTTAAGTAACTGGCCTGCCGGTTCTTTTATTCCTTTTGTCTTATAAAAGGCACATGGGTTCTCATTTAAACCCACAATCGATTATCAAGCAGAGTAGAGAACAACGTCTCCCAAAGCTTCGACGAAGTATTTCCTTGCCCCTGTTAGGGGAATTTCCCATTTCACCAACATGCTGGCAACAACTAGGACTCAACAGTCCATGTCAACACCTCCAAATAAGTCTATAAGGACATTCCTACAACTTTTACCAATGAATGAGGGTAAAAACATCTTTTCCTACTTTACAAGGTCATTCTCATCATTATATTCAGAATCAAGGGTAAAAGCGACATCTATGAGAAAGCACTATTCATTATAAATACAGCGAATCCTGAAAATTTAGATACACTGCATTTAATACTCTTTCATAGGGATTATTGCTCTGACACTTCGAACTGAGAATCTCTCACTTACCCCGTTAAAGTATTGAAGTGGGTTTAGATATCTGGCCCATTGACTGTTTACAGAGCCCTTAGGCATCGGAGTGGGCCCAGGGCGATAGGCCACCTCTCCCTTGTCTTTTGTTATGTCTTGTAGGTTTAATCACCGTGGTGGACCCTAGGTATAGAATAAGGACTAAACAGCCCATAACTGGCTTTTTGGTGTCTCTCGGAACCATTATCACCATCTCTCTCCTATTTCAGATACTCCATACAAGTACACCCTTCCTCTCTCTCTTTCCTTTTTCAATCCCACCATCAGTTAGGGTTTTTGGGATTGGTTGTGTGTTACGATGGGTAGGGATCCCCTCTCTTTTGGTTCTTAGGGATCTAATGGCCTTATAGGTCCCATGGAATTGCTTGGGACCTTGCTACTAGGTTGGCAGAGTCAATATGTCTAATGGCTCTGCTAGGGCTTCACTTTTACCCCTTGTGGCCCACCAAAAATAGGGTTCGGTGGCTCTGCTTCCTTGTATAGGGAGCCCTCAACCATTCCTCCAGGTATCATTAACCGGAAGGCCCTTAGATTTTAGCTTTCGTATCCTGCCCTCGGTTCCCTTGCTCTGTTGCTAGGGCACTTGTAATGCATTATACCCCTATTGGCATCATATGGTTAGACTCGTTGCTCATAAGAAACAAGCTTAGCTAGGCCAAAACCTATTTACTTTGGCACTCACAACCCCATATTGTCCTTATCCCCCCTTGTTTCCATTTCACATCCCTACATCATCGATAAGGGTAGGCGCTCCTTATTGATACCCCAGCTCATGTGACCAATTACTCATAGTCCCTTAACCTTAGTATTGTAGAGGGCCACAAGCAATGGTTGGGTTGGGTTGCATTGTGGTCATCAAGGGCCTCCCTACCTGGAAATTACCCTTAACACACCACCATTCTCTTAATACAACCTATTCACTAGATGCTTAACCTAGAGCCTTCGGGGCTTCTAATTGAGGTTAGTTTTCTGGCCCCTACCTGCTACCGTATATGGCCTTATTCATGGGGTTAACACTGCCGGTTTTGGAAACCTCTTTTTAGTCAGCCTTGGAGGTACTCCATTCCTTGGCCATTCAATGCTTGATTAAAGGGACTAGTCCAATTATACTTCTGAACCTTGGGCTGCTTATGCCCATTAATGACCATGACTACTGTAACTGACTGTTACCTCTACCCATCCACCATCGTGGTGGAGACATTTAAGAAATTTGTTTAATTTCAATTAAATCCTTCTGCCTACTGTACTTTAGTACCATTTTCTCTGGAAATGCTCTATTTTTGCTTATTTATCTTTTCTTTTATGGTTGGTCAGCATTACTAACTCATAATTTTCCCTTCTCTTTAGGTACCATGGCTGCAAGAAAAGATATATCACCTTCGGTATAGGGCTACAATTCCCACTGGTTTCGTTCCTACCGAGAAAGCCAGAACTGGAGCAAGTTCAGCACGCCCAAGGTAGAGGCGGGCGGTTACGTGGATTTTGATGAGCTTGTCTGCTTTGGTATTTAGGAGGTTTTTTATCAGTTCGGTTAGACTCTTGCCATGCATATCAAGGACAACGTGTACCCTCACTTGGTGCGACACTTTTACTATAACTTGAGGTACATGATAGATGAAGACACAAGGGAGTGGATAGTCACTAATCGAGCCAAGGGCATCGACATCACTTTGACTGTTGCTAATCTGGTAGCTATGTTAGAGGTTTCTGTAGGTGGGGACCGTCATTACAAGGCTCTCAAAGAGCCCTTGGGTATTATTGAGGGGGAGTTGGGATGATCAATCGAGATCTCATCCAGCTACAGCATCTGGGAAAAGCCAAAGGAAACAAGGAGCCTAAAGCCCATTTCTAGAGTGTTTAGTAGATTGGTGCAACACAACATCCTATCCCGAGCTGGTCACAGGGAGGAGTTGAACCATTTTTTCCTTTTCATGGCCCATTGCTTATTCAATAAGAAGCCACTATGTCTTCCCTACCTCATCCTTCGCACCATTGTCCATGCCTTCATGCGTCTGCCCAAGAAGGGCAAGTTTCCATACGGTCGGATCATGGCTCACATCTTCGAGGATCTGGGGTGAATCTTGAGGGTGAGGTCGTCAAGAACAGCCCCGAGTCCTCTGACTTTAACTGGGACTCGGTAGCGCTGATGAAGCTTGATGGGACTGTCATGCCAGACCCAGATTGAGGCACGACCTAGACCACCTAGAGTAGTACAGCCCTCTAGGCACGCAACAACAACAGCAGCTAGAGCCAGTACTGAGGCTGGTGTGGGCACTAGCTATGGGATCCGGGCTGTAGATGAGTTACCTGCGCCATTTACCAGTGATGAGGTAGAGGATAAGTCCAATGACAGCGAGAGCAGAGATGATGACAGCGAGGATAGAGTGGATAGTGACCACATGGAGGTGGACACAGCTCCCCAAGCTCAAGAGGTACGTTTGGCTACTAGGACTTCAAGGCTAACCGATGATATGGCCTAGGTGCTTGGCTTGTTGCAGCTCATGCAAAAGGAGTTGGACAAGCTAATGAGGGTCAGAAGGAGATTACTAAAGTGCAACGTGACATGATGACCCAGATTGAAGGTGTAAAAACTGACGTGGGTTTCATCCATGATGCTATGATCACTGCTGGTCACTTGCATAGTTATGTCAGGTGTAGGCCAGCTCGTCCATCTGCCCCACCGAGTGTACCTCCACCTCTTGGACCTTGATTTCTCCTCACATGTTTTATTACAGCTCACTACTATACATAGGGTAACTGTCCAGGGTGTGGACTGTATCCCATTTTGTCATATGTATAGTTCATATATGAGGACATTCTTTTTGTCAGATGATTGTATATGGAATAACTGCTCGGGTTGTGGGCTTTATCCCAATTATTGTAATTACAATTCGGATATATATATACATTGTCCTTTCCAAACTTATTTTATATTGTGGATTATTGTCTTTCTTAATTTTTGTAATGTGGTGTGGTCTAACTTATTATTTTTTCCTAACTTACTACTTGTTGGTTTGTACATAGCTTTTATTTATCCTATGCATCTGTATCGACACATGAAAACGTGCATGCAGAGGTAGTCTATAGGAAAAATAAGTATGGTTGTGCTTTGATACCAATGTTGTCACAGTCCATTCTAGGAATTGGGCATGATACCCGGTCGATCCACAAGACAACTCGAGTACATCCAGTGATCGACAATCAAAATGATCTACCAAACAAACCCCACAGTCTATACAAGCAATATCCATAATGACAAAAGATAAATCAGATTAATAGCAGCGGAATCATAATAATAAAGAATGAATGCCATCTAATGCTACCACAGTATACATAAGGTTGTTATGTCTTACAAACCAAGTTCCACAGAATATCATACTATATCTGGTTACACAATATTCGAGAGTAGATCTAAATAGGACTGTTGTCAATAGACTAAACCATTATTTATCTATAGCTATCAAGACGAAAGACACCAGGCACTAGATTAGGTCCTATAGACGCAGTCGTCATAGGGACAGCCCTCGTCATGGTCATCCAGGAAACCCTCGCCAGTAGAGATGTCCTCCACCGGTGCAGATTCCATATGGTCAGCTACAAAGGAGGTACCTACATCAAAAGCTAAAAAGAATTCGATATCGAGGGATGAGCTCCCATCCCAGTTCAGCGAAAAGTCGAGTATCAATGCAATCCTACCACAACAATTCATTGAAGCAATAAGTAAGTAACAATTTTGCACGTAATTAATTGTGTATGCTACCATGGTCTTAGCTGTACTCCAGTAAAAATTTGTTCGATCCTCCCCTGGACTAGTTCGACCTCTCCCCTCCTGAACAATATTCGATTCCTCCCTCCTGAACACCCGAACCTCCCCTCTCCTAGTATTTGTTCCCCTGCTAAAGTACAGGACATATGACCATGGGTGATGAATTATGTATGCAAAACATAAAGGGAAGGGGGCCGCACCCTAGTAGAGATCCCCAACACCAATCCCATGGACCACTGTGCCCTTGCTAAGGTGCTTCCTGTGGCCATGGCCACCAATCACACAATAAGCACACAATCTACTATCATCACTAAACATACCCATCCATACAGATGAAACCTAGCATGTACGTAATATAAATAGGGTTGTACCCTAGCAGAGGTCCTTGGTTCCCCACTCCCATTGTTCATCGTACCCCTAGTAAGGTACTAGCAATTCCAACATGGTCCGTGTAATCATGCGTCACCCTCCTCAGGGTACTCGTACGTTATACACACCATCATATATAGTTGATCATATATATGATCATAAGCAAGGCTGTACCTCAGCAGAGATCCCTGGCTCCCCGCTCCTATGGTTCGCCATGCCACTGCTAAGGTGCTAGCATTACAGACATGATCCATGTGCCATACATCACCCTAACTATCACACCCCAAATCTGGACTAACCAGTGGTGTGATGAACCGTCAAAGAAAAACCAATGGTTCAACCAGGATCTCGTATAGGCTGTGCCCATCCGATTAAACCAGATACATTCCATAAGCATAATCAGAGTAAATAAACAATAGCAAAAGTCTTTAATACTAATAAACTGAGTATCTAATAGTGATAACATAATTAATTATCCAATTATCTCCAAAGTAACTCAAAACATAAAATAAAATAAATTAATCAATTTCATATTCCGATAACCAAATAACTAAACTAATTGAAAACACATGAATTGCACTCGCAAGACGGATCATGCGCTTCTTCCATAGATTCCACATCAATCGGCTACGTATCCATACGTCGACATGTTCATGTAATCTTCAATGGTAGGACCTGCATCAACAACTAAAAATATTCAACGTCAAAAAGGGTGAGCACACATCACGGCTCAGTAAGCAAACAAAACAATGCAACAAACATATGCATGCATTCAATTCAATATATTTTGTCTGGTTTTTAAGTTTACAATATGCTATAGAAAGGATTGAAGGCCACCACACCTCTATACATGAGTGTGTGAATCCTCCCAATGGATCAAACACCATTGCCGTCCTACATGCACCCACCATGGAATAGAGATAGAGCTAAAGTGTCTAGATCAAACACCACCAACGCTTCCTCTGATGCCCTACCCATACTAACACGTAAGCCCCTATTGGTGAGGGCTTGCAAACTGAGCTTGCAACTAACCAATCCTAAATGTCATCCAGTGTATCCAAGGCCTTATCCCAGCATCCCTCAATACATCTATAGAGATAGAGCTAAGGCCCCCCGGCAGAGTCGAAGACTACACGGTCCGAGACCACCTCCCTTGATGCCCTACGATGTAATAGTTCTGCTAAGGTAATGCTGATACGACGATGTCAGTGAACAAGACTTAAGTAGAGATAGAGCTAGAGTTTGGTGACCAAGATGAACCACAATGTCACGTCCTCCCCTTGATGCTCCACTCTCATCAAGCACACTAACCACACACATAATCACATGCCTATTCCTAGAATCATCATCATTATATTATAAATAGACATAAATAAATATGCATGAGCAGTAATAGCAGGAATATTGGATGACATGTGAGATGCACATTACAAGCATACAAGCATAGAATTAATCATGGCATTGGACTCAATAAAAGTAAACAGTTTATTATTAGCCAGTTAGTTTAGGTTCTGTTCCCTCACCTGTTAGGAATGTTCAATCTTCTACAAGCTTCTTAACTCACTCTTGAACCTCTTGAAAACCTAAGAATTTGTAAGTTCTAAGTTATGTTTAAATTCATCAAAATATAGTAGTCAATGGTCCAATCCTGGAATCAAACAGAGTGTGACTGCACCTGTGGTCTCAGTTTCTATGACCATAGGGTATGGGGCAATACGTGTGGTCGCATATCATGCGACCACACACATGCCACCACACCCTCCCTGGAACCTTCCCTAGGACGTGTGGTCGACACATGTGCCTCGTGTGGTCGATCAAACTGCGACCTCACTAGTGTTGGTCGACTTTTCCACTCTCAATGCAATACCTTCATGTTTTGATTCCTTAGCTTATCATTATGATCCTTCCTATGATTGTTCTATGGTTTAAAATTCATACTTTTACATCATCCTTCACCCTAATAGATTCCCTCTAAGGATCTCTTAGAGTTTTGTCCAAGGTCTTAGGATTGAGATCTTACTTTGAATCAATTTTTCATCAATCTCTCCTCCATAACCTATTCTAGGCATTCAATTAATGGAGGGAATGATTCCATACCTTAAACTTGCTACAAAATCAGAGCTTTCTCTGTAATTCATTCTCTTAGTCTTCCTCTTCAATTCTCCTTCTCTTCCTACTCCTCTCTTCTTCTCTCTCTTTCAGTTTGGATTCTAAAAGAGTGAAAGAGACTAAGGGACGTCCTTTATATAAAGGAAAACATCCATATAAAGTCCCGCTTTGATTAGGAAAGAAACCCCCTTCAGATTAGGAAGGTTTCCTAATTTTGGAGTCAGTTATACCCTCGTATGGTTGTACGTGGGGTCGCAGGATCCGTCGACCACAGGTCTCAAAACTGTGACCACACGTCTCAGATTCGAGTGGTCTCAGTATTCTGAGGTGTGGTTAACCACACCTATTTAGGTATGTGACCACACGTCTTGATTAGATGATTTTTTGTTCGAATTACATAACTAGACTTGTGGTTTCTTCACGCACTTGGTCCGCTTGGTCCAACCATGATAGGAAGACCTAATACAAGGTGGTAAGACTGGGTTAGTAAGGTACGGGTCTTACAACTCCCCCCTTCTTATATAAATTTCATCTTTGAAATTAGCACATACCTTCCGAGTTGAAAAGGTGAGGATATTCCTTTCGATAACATTTTCTTCTTCTCATGTGATTTCTTTGACATCTTGGCCTTTCTAAGTAACTTTAACATAGTAGATGTCATGGTTGCATAGACGTTGAACCTTCCGGCTGGTAATTTCAAATGGTACTACTTCGAACATTAAATCTTCAATTAGACCCGGTGGATCATCTGTTAAGACGTGTGTTGGATCTCGAATGTACATCTTCAGTAACGAGATATGAAATACATCATGCACACTTGACATGGATGGGGGTAGGGCTAATTGATACGCTACTTTTCTGCGCTTAACTAGAATTTCATATGGCCCGACGTACCTCAGACTTAATTTTCCTTTCTGTCCAAATCGTTTTAAGCCTCGCATAGGTGATATTTTTAGGAATACTCTATCACCCACGATGACTCAAGGTCTCGGCGTCGATTATCTGCATACTGTTTATGACGATTCTGAGCTGTTTTAACTCTTTCCCTGATTATGTTGACTACTTTGCAAGTTTCTTCCATAAATTCAGGGCCTACGATTCTTCGCTCTCTGACTTCATTCCAAAACAAAGGAGTTCGACACTTCCTACCATACAGTGCTTCATTGGGTAACATCTGTATAGTATCCTGATAGCTGTCATTATATGCGAACTCGATCAACGATAACTTCTCATCCCATGATCCTTTGAAATCAATAACACATGCTCGGAGCATGTCTTCTAGAATCAGAATAGTACGCTCCGACTGTCTGTCAGTTTGAGGGTGAAATGCCGTGCTAAACTTCAATGAAGTTCATATAGCCTTCTGTAATCCTTCCCAAAACTTTGAGGTAAAGCATAGGTCTTTGTCAGACACTATGCTTTAGACCCATGCTTTCAGGTACTCCATGTAATCTGGTAATGTTATCCACATACAACTTAGCTAACCGCTCCAAAGTATACTGAGGTCGTATGGCAATGAAACGAGTTGTTTTGGTAAGTCGATCCATGAGTATTCAAACTGTGTCTAGATCTGGGAGTCAATGGTAATCCAGTGACGAAGTCCATAGTAATGCAGTCTCATTTCCAAGCTGGTTCTGGTAATGGCTGCAACAATCCTGCAGGCTTTTACCTTTCAGCCTTTATCCACTGACAATTTAAGCATTGTGACACATATTTAGCTACATCCATTTTCATTCCTCTCCACCAATATAGTTTCTTTAGATCATGATACATCTTTGTACTTCCTAGATGTACCAAATAGGCAGTCGTGTGGGCTTCCTTCATTAATCTGTGTCTGATGTCTAAGTCTTCACTTTCAGAAACATACACCCTTCCTTTGTATCTTAATGTCCTATCAGAATCTAAGGTGAAGTCAAGAACAGTCCTTTCCTTATCAAGGTCTTCTTATACTATTCTCAGATAAGGATCTGATTGAATTGTTGTCTTCACTTCATCTATCAGATCAGGTACAATCTTCAATGTAGCAAACATGTTTGAAAATCAATGAATAAACCTTAGGTTGGTGGAATCATCTGGTTTATCAATCACGAACTGCTCACTGTCACAATTGAATACTTTTGCAGTGTTACACATTTCAGCATTTGAGCTGGCTTCTTCTTGAGATTTTGTCACAGCTTTCTTGCTTAATGCATCCGCAACCACATTAGCCTTTCCTGGATGATACTGAATGTCACAATCGTAATCCTTTAGCAACTCCAGCCATCTCCTCTGTCTCATGTTCAACTCCTTCTGATTGAAAAGATAAGTGAAACTTTTATGATATGATTTAACCTAGAATTTCTCTCCATATAAATAGTGTCTCCATATCTTGACAACATGTATCACTGCTGCTAATTCCAAGTCATGGGTTGGGTAATTCTTCTCATGTGTCTTTAATTTTCTGGAAACATACGCAATTACTTGTTCTCCTTGCATAAGCACACATCCCAAACCTAATCCAGACGCATCGGTGTACAAGATAAATGGTTCTCCTGGAATCGGAATAGTCAAGATGGGAGCTGATATTAATCTTGTCTTCAATGTTTGGAATTACTTCACATTCGTCAGTCCAAACAAAATTTTCTCCTTTCTTAGTCATACTAGTTAGGGGTACACCGATTTTAGAATAGTCTTCTACGAATCATCGATAATATCCAGCTAAACCTTAGAAGCTTCTGATTTTAGTAACATTTTGGGTGCTTCACATTTTATAATGGCTTCAATCTTGCTGGGATCCACTTTAATTTCTTTTGCGGGTACCACATGACCTTAGAATTTCTCTTCTTTTAACCAGAACTCACATTTCTTGAATTTGGCATAAAGCTTTTCTTTCATTAGTCGTTGTAAAGTTAATCTATGATCTGATGCATGAGTTACCTCATCTTTGGAGTATATTAATATATCATCTATGAATACGATAGCCGAGGTGTCAAACATGTCATGAAACACCCGGTTCATAAGTTATAAAAGATACAGGTGCATTTGTTAATCCAAAGGACATTACTAGGAACTCATAAGGTCCATATCGGGTCCTAAATGCTGTCTTGGGAATGTCACCATCATTGATCTTCAACTGATGAAACCCAGACCTAAGATCGATCTTGGAAAACAACTTTTCTCCTTGCAATTGATCAAATAAATCATCGATTCGTGGTAGGGGATATCGATTCTTGATCGTGAGCTTATTTAGTTTCCGGTAGTCTATACATAATCTGACACTACAGTCCTTTTTCTTAACAAATAACACTGGTGCTCCCCAAGGTGATATACTTGGTCGGATAAAACCCTTGTCCAGTAAATCATGTAGTTGTACCTTTAGTTCCTTCAATTCGGTAGGAGTCATTCTATAGTGTGCCTTAGATACTGGTGCGGCTCCGAGTATAAGGTCTATAACAAACTTTGTTGCTCGATCAGGTGGCAAACCAGGTAACTCCTCAGGAAATACATCTGAAAATTCTCATACCACTTCTATGTCTTTGTGACGGTTGGAAATCGCCCGTTGATCCGCGCTCTGAATGACCTGCAATCACAGAGATGAGACAAAGGAGGGGGCGCCTAAGCCTCGGGTACCCTCCGATGCCTAAGTTAGATTCCCAAGGTAAACAGTCAAGAGATAGCAGAAAGCTATCTCCAGTTTAGAGAGAGTGGGACGATGAGTGAGTTTGAGCGTGAGGGATGGACAATAATAGCTTGCAACTTCTGCGTGTGTAAGTGCATTAGGGTTTACCTTGAGGGATGACCTCTACTTATAGATTGTGAAGAAGCATGGAGGTACCAGGACTCAGGGGAGTAGACTGCCAATAGGATTGCCACGTGTCGCTCTGGGGGACATCATGTGGTAGACTCCGAGTAGGAGTCGGAGACCCTAGCCAAGGAAGCTAGGTCGGTCAGTTCTGGGACTGACACGTGTCAACGTGTAGGTAATGGTTGACCGGAATAGTCTGTGTCGTATCAGACTGAGAGAAGGACTCTCCGGAGGTAGCAAACTCTCAGTAGGACTCTGGCTCCCCCCATTGGGTAGGATCTTAACTCTGAGCGCTACCCGGGAGGCCGGGCACAAGGGAGGCCGAGCGCAAGGGAAGCCGAGGTCATGAGAAGCCGAGTGCGAGACACTCCGAGCGCTCAGGCTCCGAAGGCGCACTTGACACGTGTAAGATTTTAAGTGGAGGGATCATTTCCCTCCTAGCAGATGCCCCTTGTGCTGTCAGATGCAGCGAATCCGGCAGTGCAATAAGTTTAAACTGTTGAAAAAACCCACGTCGTACGAGGCCGAATGCCAGGCTGATAGATGCATTGAATGACAGGTTGTTCCCAAGAAGAGGCGGTTGCACTCCGTCTGCACGATTGATTGAGGTGCGGGGCTCAAGGCATCAGTCTCGGTTTATGCAAGAGTGCTCGATCATCGATCTCCCAATTTGACGCGGATCGATCCACGATCCAATGGACACCGAGTGGCGGTGCACCTCGAGAATGAGTGCCATTAAATGCTACTCGTCTTCGAATCGACCGAGTGCATCGGACGGCTGAGATCGAAGTTCACACGGATCGTCATACTAATCCGACGGTCCACAGGAGGCGGAGTGCCTCGAGAAGAAGCGCCATCATTGTGCACGTCAATCAGTCACGTCGCGTCCGGCGTGGCAGACGACAGCTAATGGAACTAAAATGCGTGTCCAGAACCCGAAGAGACAGTTCTCGGTCGCTTTCCCTATAAATACCTTCCCACTTCATTCATTCGACCATTTGCTTCAACTACGATCGGAGTTCTACCAGAGCACTCGGAGTCCAGTCGATCTTTGTTTTTGAGCTTCCATTCGTGCACTTGGTCACCTTTTCTGAAACCAGTAAGTCTTCTAATCATTTCCCCTTTCAGTTCATGCTCAGTAGTTTTTCTTCTAACAGTGTCACGTCTTCCGGTATGGTGAGAGTGACCAGAAGAATGACCCGGTCCCAAACTTCGTCTTCTGGTGAATCGTCTTCCTCTTCGGGAGGATGGTCTGATGAATCTAGGGCCTCCGGCTCGAAGGAATTCGAGAAGAGTTCCTCTGAGGCGGAAGAGCGCGGTCGTCCCGCGGGCCCTCCGCCCCAACAGGCTTCCCGCCAGAGGGGTGGCCGACCGCCGGTAGCGTCATTCGCTACCGTTCCAGCCTGGAAGGTTCCGAGTAAAATCAAAACCAAGGTGGCTTTGTCATCAATCTGCCAGGCATACCAGCTCGAGGAGCCCATGACAAACGTCCGCGCTCGGCTCCCTACCTCCGACGAACGGGCCTGCACCGTGATTACGTCGGAGATCTGTGTGTACGAGCATACTCTGAAATCAGGGTTTAGGTTCCCCCTCCACCCTTTAGTTGTAGAAATTCTCCAGACATACCGCATCGCCCCCTCCCAACTTGCTCCGAATGGGTGGCGATGCATCTTTGCTTTCATAATGTTTGTCCGCCGACTGGGTGAGACTCCGACCGCGAACCTGTTCCGGTCGGTCTTCCAGTTGACTAGTCTGAAGAAAGCCCGAGCTATGACCGGGTGGTACTTCTTTAGCCAAAGGGGCGGGAAGAAGCTCCCGGCTATCTCCCAGAAACCTTCCTCCATTCACGGGTGGAAGGATAAGTTCTTCTTCGTGGGCCCTCCCGCGGGCGGTCCGCCTTTCCCTCTGTCGAACGTCTGGCTGGTGGTCGACGCCACAGGGTTCAACAAAGTTCCCTTTCTATCGACGGAGGAGAGGAAGATCCAACGCAAGATGATGACTGAGGAGACGGTTCGCCTGTCCGACCTTGCGGATCCCGCGTAATTGGCCGAGCATGGCCTACTGGGTAAGTGATAGTTTTAGGGCCTGACTTTGCTTTGCTATTTTGTTTATGTTACTGACCATTTTCTCATTGCAGTGAACTTCAAGGACGACAAGATTGTCGCCCGGATAATGGCCAAGCGAAAGGGCAAGGCCGAGAAGGGAGCTCAGCCCACCAGTGGCCAGGCAGGGCCGAAGGTTCAACCTGCCAGTGGTCAGGCAGGTTCTCAACCTCGGAGGGGGCCAGTGGCTACAACGGAGGCCAAGGGTAAGGGGCCCATGCCCGAGGAGCCACCAAAGAAAAAGATAAAGTCGGCCGCCGAGCTCCCGGCCGACATATACAAGAGGAGGCCGACCCCTCGGTTCGGCGGTGCAGAGGAGAGAACGGCGGAGGCTGCGACGAAGGAAGTCCAGCCCGCCCAAGGGGGTGCGATGGAAGTCCAGCCCCTGCAGACGGTCGTCTCTTCGGCCGCCGAGCCCGAGGGCGCTGCAACGTCTTCGGCCAGGGGTGCTACCGGCAGCCCCAAGGTCGTTGATCTGACCGGGGCCCCCGTGGCCACCAGGGAGGAAGCCGAGGGTACAGCCCCCCACTAGGGCAAGAGGCAGATGGTTGCGACAACGACCTTCAGCCCCGCGCTCCAGCTGAGGCCTTCGGACTCGGTCTTCAAGAGCCAGAGGGCGGCCAGGATAATCGTCATGGAGGGGCGCCTACCAGAGGACATCAAGTTTATGTCCAACCTGCCCAACGCGGATGTCTACTCCCGGGGATTCACTGCCTGCGCCCAGGTAATGGTCGGTGCTTGTTTGTCATTTTTGTTTTCAGTGTTTCCATATATACTGATCGGCTGTTTTGTTGTCTTTGGTGCAAGCTGCCAACCTTTTCGCCGAGCTCAACGAACGAGCGTGTTGCGCGTTCTTTGACTTGGACGAGAAGGAGGTTCTCGAGATCTCCTTGTGCGAGGCTTTGCAGGCCACCGAGGAGAACTTGGCAAACAAATCCTCGGAGGTTGAGGGTCTCGTTAAGGAGAAGGCCACCCTTCAGACGTCACTGACCAAGACCGAGGCCGATCTTGATGGGGAGCGCAAGAAGGTGCTCGCCACCGAAGAGAAGCTCCGGTCTTCCGAGGACAGACGGAAGAAGGCCGAGGAGGACCTGCAGGCCGAGGTGCAGGCGAGGTTGAAGCTGGAGGAGCGTCTAAAGAAGTTCGAGGATGAGGCTCGGGCTGCCAGGGAGGCGCTCGTCATGGCTGAGGAGGATCACCAAGCGGGGTTGGCTTGAGCTGTTGACGAATACAAGTCATCGGCCCAGTTCAATGAAGACGTTGATGAGGCGGCTTGCGGCTACTTCGAGAGGGGGGTGATGTACCTGAGGGAGCAGCTGAGGGATAAGGAGGCCCTGAAGATAAACTGGTCGACAATTCTGATTGTCGCCCAGATTGACGGGCTAGGGGCCTCGGCATCCGGGGAAACCCCGCCTGCCACTAAAGAGAGAACGGCGGAGGCCACTATGGCTGTAGAGGCTGCCCCTGCGCCCGAGGACGACCTTCCCCCCTACGAGGTGCCGCAGACTCCACTGGTGGAGCTCCCCAAACTTGCGCTGCCTGCTAAGGATCTGGCAGACCCGACAACTGCGGGCCCGACAGCTAAGACAGCCGATCTTGAGAAGATGCTTCCCTTGTAAGTTGTGTATATTTTTTTTCTATACCTGTAATATTGCCCTTTTAGGGCTCTCATTAATGAAAATCCATTTGTCTATCTTTTTCTTCCATTGTGTCTTCCATTTGTCTATCTTTTTCTACCAAATAGCTAAGGTCGAGTAGCTTATAATAGTTAGGACTCCGAATCCGGCTGCGTAGTATTGTGTTTCGACTACCCTCCTACCCCGGAAGTGTCATCGGCTTGGTATGAAGGCTAGCCGAGGGCACTTGGTACGAATGATCCCCTGCTACCTTGGTCTGCTCATGGACCTTGGTAGGGAGGTATGAGCGTATCCTTCATGCGAGGATGGTCTGCTTGTGGAACATGGTCGGAAGGTATTAGTGATCTACATGCTACCTTGGTCTGCTCATGGACCTTGGTAGGAAGATGAGTGTGACCTTCATGTGATCGTGGTCTGCTTGTGGACCAGGGTCGGAAGGTATGAGTATGGTCTTCATGCTACCTTGGTCTGCTCGTGGACCTTGGTAGGAAGATAAGTGTGACCTTCATGCGACCGTGGTCTGCTTGTGGACCAGGGTCGGAAGGTACGAGTATGGTCTTCATGCTACCTTGGTCTGCTCGTGGACCTTGGTAGGAAGATATGTGTGACCTTCATGCGACCGTGGTCTGCTTATGGACCAGGGTCGAAAGGTACGAGTATGATCATCATGCTACCTTGGTCTGCTCGTGGACCAAGGTAGGAAGATATGTGTGACCTTCATGCAACCGTGGTCTGCTTGTGGACCAGGGTCGAAAGGTACGAGTATGATCTTTATGCTACCTCGGTCTGCTCGTGGACCAAGGTAGGAAGATATGAGTGTGACCTTTATGCGATCGTGGTCTGCTTATGGACCATGGTCGGAATGTATGAGTGAGATATATCTATATTTGCAATCGAATGGGCCGGCAGGATGCACTGGGAAAGTTGTGATGACTGAATGATGTTGCCTTGTATTCAAAGAAAAATGAACGGATGCCCTCAGGGGGTCTGGAATTACAATTGAAATTAAAAAACTGAAATTTGTAAAAGACTTCGGACTACTGGTAATATTTCCGAAGGTTGGTGGCATGCCATGTCCTCGGAATTTCGTCACCATGGAATTTCGTCACCGTCCATGGTGACCAACTTGTAAGAGCCTGGTCGTCATGTCCTTAGTACGCGGTATGGCCCTTCCCAGTTTTTGGCCATCTTCCCTTGATTGGTGGGGTCGGAGACCGCCGTCTTTCGGAGGACAAGATCTCCGACCTTAAATTGTTTAAGTCGGACTGTCATGTCATAATGACGGGCTGTAGTCTGCTGGTAGTCCGCCATTCGGAATGCTGCCGATTCGCGCACATCCTCGAGGTTGTCAAGGTTTGTCCGTAGGTCTTCGGAGTTGGTGTGCTCGTTGAAGTTCAGCATTCGGAAAGTGGGATGGAACACTTCAACGGGGACAACTGCCTCCATGCCGAAGGCAAGCATGAAGGGTGTCTCCCCAGTGGGTGTTCGACTGGTCGTCCTATACGACCAGACGATACTGGGTAACATGTCCACCAACTTCTCTTTCTGGTCTTCTACCATCTTTTTCAGACCGACCAATATTGTTTTGTTGGTGGCCTCGGTCTGGCCGCTTATCTGCGGATGTCTGACTGACCCGAACCTGTGGTCTATTCGGAATTCTTCGCAAAAGTTTGCGAAGGATGCACTGGCGAACTGAGTGCCATTATCCGTCACAAGGACCCTCGGCACACAGAACCTGTACATGACCGAGTGCCGGAAGAATTGCTCCACTTTGGAGGTGTCGATCCTGGCCACGGCTTCGACTTCGATCCATTTGGTGAAGTAATCAATGGCCACTATGACGTACTTCCGTTGATAAGTGGCTTGGGGAAAGGGCCTCATGATGTCCATGCCCCATATGGCAAAGGGGAAGGGGCTTGTGATCGGCTGTAGTGGAGCGGCCGGAGCATGCTGTACGGGTGCATAGAACTGGCACTTGTCGCATCTGCGGACCAGCTCGATGCAATCATCGTGCATTTTTGGCCAATGGTAGCCTTGGCGGAGGATCTTTTGGAAGAGCGATCGTCCTCCCTGGTGTCGTCCACATATGCCCTCATGTACCTCTTTCATAACGCTCTCGGCCTCGTTAGATCGCAGGCACCTAAGCAGCGGTAGGGTGTAGGATCTCCTGTACAGTACATCATTGTGTATAGTGTATTGTCGGGACTTCGCTTGGATACGGCGAGCATCTTTCCTGTCAGTCGAAAGGGCGCCCGTCTGGAGGTATTGATATAGGTCGTCATACCAGCTGGATGCGACTCCGACGAGAGCGACGACTTCAACAGAGGTGCTGGCGTGGTCCAAGAATTCTACGTACAAGGTAGAGTCCATCACGTTGATGTCTTCTAGGGATAACTTTGATAGTTCATCCGCCTCGGTGTTTTCTTCGCGACCGACGTACTGCAGCTCGGCGCTTTGGAAGGTTGGGATGGACGAGTTGACCTTCTCGAGGTATTTCTGCATCTCGGGCTGCCTGGCCTCGTAGTCCCCTTGTACTTGGCGGATGACCAACTGAGAGTCACCTTGAATCACTAGCCGACGGACGGCTAGGCTTTTGGCCAATCTGAGTCCGGCTAGTAAAGCCTCGTACTCGGCCAAATTGTTGGTCGCCCTGAATCCGAACCTGATGGCAGATCGTATTTTAAATCCTTCCGGACTTTTCAAAATTACTCCTGCCCATGCTTTGTCTTCCATGGAGGAACCGTCAAAGTTCAGGATAAAGGCGGCCTCGGCTTGCTCCGAAGGTGGTACCACCTGAGGTTCTGCAAAATCCTGGTCAGGTAAGGTACTTTCGACGATAAAGTTCGCCAAGGCTTGTGCTTTTATGGCCGTTCTGGGGACGTACTTGATGTCGAACTCACCGAGCTCCACCGCCCAATTGATGAGTTGTCCGGATAGATCGGGCTTTGACAATACCTTCTTCAGTGGTGTGTTTGTGAGCACCGATATCGGATAGGCCTGGAAGTACGGCCGGAGCTTCCGCGCGGATATGACCAGGGCAAGCGCTAGTTTCTCAATCGGCTTATACCTGGTCTCAACGTCAAGCAGTACTTTGCTGACGTAATAGATCGGCCGCTGGACCTTGTCTTCTTCCTTTAAAAGGACGGCGCTGACTGCGCGGTCGGATACCCCGAGGTACAACTGCAACTCATCCCCCGGGTTTGGCTTCACCAGCAGGGGGTGCGAGGATAAATATGCCTTCAACTCTTCAAAAGCTGTCTGGCATTCTTCAGTCCACTCGAACTTCCCAGCTCCCTTCAGAGTTTTGAAGAAAGGGAGGCAGCGCTCGGTTGATTTGGACATGAAGCGGCCGAGTGCGGCTATTCGGCCATTCAGCTCCTGTACCTGTTAGCCTTTGGTCGGCGCAGCCATGTCTAGGATTGCCCTGATCTTTGAGGGATTTGCCTCGATGCCCCTCTGTGAGACCATGAATCCCAAGAATTTTCCTGATCCGACTCCGAAGGCGCACTTTGTAGGGTTGAGCTTCATACTGTGCCTTCGGAGGACCTGGAATGCTTCACCGAGGTCGGCCAGGTGCCGACCGGATTGTCGACTCTTGACGAGGAAATCATCGACATACACCTCCATGTTCCGGCCAATCTGTCGTCTGAAGACTTTGTTGACCAGCCTTTGATAGGTGGCTCCTGCATTTTTGAGGCCAAAAGGCATGACCGTATAGTAGAAGAGCCCTTGATTTGTGACGAAGGATGTGTACTCTTCATCGGCCTTCCGCATCTTTATTTGGTTGTAGCCGGAATACGCGTCAAGGAAACTTAGCAACTCGTGTCCGGCTGTAGCATCAATCAGCTGGTCGATGCGCGGCAGCGGATATCTGTCCTTTGGACAGGCTTTGTTGAGATCGGTGAAGTCTATGCAAATCCGCCATTTGCCTTTAGACTTTGGCACCATGACCACGTTGGCCAACCAGTCCGGGTAATCGACCTCCCGTATGAAGTCTGCCTGCACCTCCTCATCTATGGCAGACTGCCGGGCGGGTGCAAAGCTTCTCTTCTTTTGTCGCACCGGTCGATGTTGCGGGTCGACTGCTAGGTGGTGTTCAATTACTTCCCTAGGTATCCCCGGCATCTCAGAGGCCGACAATGCGAAGACATCGAGATTCTACCTTAGAAATTCTATCAGCTCTTCTCTTTGTCCCTCGGGCAGCAAGGAGCCGACCTGGAATGTCTTCTCTGGCTTATTGTCCGCAATCGAAATTTACAGAAGTTCCTCCGCGGGTTCTCCTCTGTTGGGAGAGGGGTCTTTGGGAACATCCACCATGTTCACCTGTGCGGACTTCAAGGCCCGCTGACTGTTCTTCAGCTCGGTGGCGTACCACCTCCGTGAAGTGTCTTGATCTGTTCGACACTCTCCGACTCCGTCCTCGGTCGAGAATTTCATCACCAGGTAGTAGGTGGACATACATGCCTTTAATTTGTTCAGCGAAGGCCGGCCGAGGATGACATTATGAGCCGATGGCCGATCAACCACCATGAATTCGACCATTACTTGCCACTGTCTGGGCTTCTAGCCGAGGATGACAGGCAATTGGATGCCCCCTTTCACCGTGACTGGGTCCCCGGAGAAGCTGATGAGATCGAAAGTGACGGGACGGAGCTGGTCATCCGTCAGCTGCATCCTCTGGTAGGCATGATAAAATATGATGTCCACCGAGCTCCCAGTGTCTACGAGGCACTTTGCAACATCGCAGTGCCCGATCCCGGCCGTAAAGACAAGGGCATCTTCATGGGGGATAGCGACGTTAACAAGATCTTCGTCACTGAAGGTGATGACCTCTCCAGTTCAGGCTCGCTTCGACGGCCACTCAGTCTTCGCCACCAGACGGGAGTAGGCCTTTGCCGACCTGTTGGAGGTGTTCCCGGCGGCGGGTCCTCCTATGATTGTGAGGACCGACTTGCCCTCGTCTTGGGGTCCCTTGGTGATGGCATAGACCCCATTGTCACCAGGGATGCCCAACCCCATTGCCGTGCGCGGTTGGTCCTCCGGGGGCGGACTGCCGACAAACCTACGTTCGGCCTTTCTTCTCTTTGAAGCTGGGTGGGACTTCTTTCTCCTCTTTCGTCGGCCTTCCGGCTCCGGACAAGCCAAGATGGACTCGGATTGGGTATGCTGTCGGCCTCCGAGTCTTTCTTTTACCGACACTCTTTCTTTCTGTGCTCCAGATGAGCTTTCCACTGTCCCAAATTGGATGGCGCCGACCCACTGCCTGGGGGGAGCCGGCCCACCATCAGGGTCTCTGTCGTCCCTCCGAGCGGCGTTCTGATTATCGCCTGCGTCCTCTCGGCAATTGTTGGGTTGCAGATTCCTCAGAGGTGGAGGTGGTAAACCACGGTCCCTCCGAGTAGGGGTTGGACCCCTGTCTGAATTCCTGACAAAGTTGCCATAGTATCCTCGCCTAATGAGGTCCTCAATTTCCCATTTGAGGTACTTGCATTCTTCCGTTTCATGGCCATAGTCACGATGGAAGCGACAAAAACGAGAGTGGTCTTTGTTCCTCCTGTTGCCGAGTGCTTTCGGAGGCGGTCGGAGGTTCCGATCGTTCTTGATTACTTCGAGGATCTCTGTCATCAAAGAGTTCAGTGGAGTGTAATACTCAAATGTCTTGTAGGGGTGCCGGTAGGTCTGATCCCTATCGGACTTTTGTTTCTTTGAATCTCCCGGGCTTGGTGTCGGGTCAGCTGCCTCAGACCTTTTCTTGTCTGTCGGCTTCGGTACCGCCTGTAGATTGTTCACGGTGTTGTTTTTCTGGGCCCGAGTCGTCTCGTCCGCAGAGGCGTACTTCTCGCACCTGGTGAGCAAGTCGTCCAGGCTCTTTGGTGGCTTTTTGGCAAGGGACCAACAAAGCTGACAATCGGTGACGCCGGCCTGCAGGCTAGACATATGCACCGCGGGCTCGACGTCCTTGATTTCAAGCACCTTGTTATTGAAGCACTTGATGAATTCCCTTAGGGACTTGTCCTTCTACTGCTTCACTGTTGACATATGGTACGATGTTTTCTTGCGCACTCGGCTTGCTCGGAAGTGCATCAAGAACTTGTTCGATAACTGTTCGAACGAGGTAATGCTCTTGGCCGGGAGATTATTGAACCACGTGCGGGCAGGTCCCCTGAGCGTTGAAGGAAACATCCTGCAGATGAGGTCGTCGCTCAGGGAGTAGAATAGTGTTGTGGAGATGAAGGCGTCTAGGTGCTGCTCGGGGTCGGTACTCCCATGGTAGTAGTCCAAGACCGGCATCTTGAAGTTGTCAGGGGGTGGTGCCCTCATGATCTCGTCCGAGAGCACCGTAATTGCAGTATAGGCTGTTCTCGACGGGGCTACCTTGTTTTGCTCCACCTGCTGAAGCTGAGTAGTTATCTCGAGTAGACGCCGCTCGACCTCGGACTGAGGAGTGTCCAGAGGCTGAGGGCCAGAACCAGCTGTTTCTTCGTTAACTCTTTCCCTCTGGAGGCCATCAAGGAAGGACCCCAGGCCTCCCACCAGAGGTGGTGCAATCGGTGCCTGGTGCTGATTTAGCGGTTGATTCCGACCGACGAGCCGGGCCACGCTTCGTCCAAGAGCCTGATCACCTGTCGGGAGAATATTTGGCAAAGCATTCGCTGGATCCACCCTCGCCCTTGGCGGATGGGCCGCTTGCGGGACTTTTGGTGGCGGATTCGGTGCCGGATTAGGATTCTCTCCTCCCCCTACCGAGTTACTTGCTCGAGCTCCTCTCAAAACTTTCGCAAGCTGCTCAATTTGCTACTTCAGCTCGTCAAACTGCTGACGAGTGACGTATTGAGGAGGAGGTTGCGGTGGAGTTAGCGACGGCGTGTTGCTCGGGGCTGTGCCGGCGCCGGCAGTGGTACTGGTTCTGGTATCTGTGCGGGTTCTGGCACTGGGGGTGCATGCTCACGGTCTGCCCTCGTCGTGCTTTTGGTACTGCCCATATGCACCGATGTCTCAGAAGGGGCGCGCGACGCCCGTGCTCGAGTTCTTCTGTGAGCCATTGAAAGGAATACCTACGCGCTAAACTCAGTCAAAAAAGGCCCCACGGTGGGCGCCAAACTGTTACGGTTGGAAATCGCCCGTTGATCCTCGCTCTGAACGACCTGCAATCACAGAGATGAGACAAAGGAGGGGGCGCCTAAGCCCCGGGTACCCTCCGATGCCTAATTTAGATTCTCAAGTTTTTAGAGAGAGTGGGACGATGAGTGAGTTTGAGCGTGAGGGATGGACAATAATAGCTTGCAACTTGTGCGTGTGTAAGTGCATTAGGGTTTACCTTGAGGGATGACCTCTACTTATAGATTGTGAAGAAGCATGGAGGTACCAGGACTCAGGGGAGTAGACTGCCAATAGGATTGCCACGTGTCGCTCTGGGGGACACTCATGTGGTAGACTCCGAGTAGGAGTCGGAGACCCTAGCCAAGGAAGCTAAGTCGGTCAGTTCTGGGACTGACACGTGTCAACGTGTAGGTAATGGCCGATCGGAATAGTCGGTGTCGTATCAGACTGAGGGAAGGACTCTCTGGAGGTAGCAGACTCTCAGTAGGACTCTAGCTCCCCCCACTGGGTAGGATCTTAACTCCAAGCGCTACCCAGGAGGTCGGGCAAAAGGGAGGCCGAGCGCAAGGGAAGCCGAGGACATGAGAAGCCGAGTGCGAGACACTCCGAGCGCTCAGGCTCCGAAGGCGTACTTGACACGTGTAAGATTTTAAGTGGAGGGATCATTTCCCTCCTAACAGTCTTACAATCGTGGTGCTTCCTTGGTGAGGTCGACCACTGACACCAGGAAACCAGTTCCTCCTTTCTCGAGGCATCTCTTAGCCTTTAATGCAGAGAGAATGAGTTTTTGCTTATGGGGAATTTTGGTTCCTGTAAAACTGAACTCTGCTCCTTCCTTATCTTTAAATGATATCTTCTTTTCAGCACAAAGTAGACTTGCAAATTGCTGGGATAACCAGTCCATCCCTAGGATGACATCAAAGTCTGCCATCTCAAGTTGCACCAGATTGGCGCCCAAACTTCGTCCATTTATGAGAATTGGACATGGTCCATAACCTTGGTATAATTCTACTTCTAATCCCATAGGTGATCGTACCAGCAATTTTCTATCTAAAGGTCTGAGGGATAGACTTAGTTTCTTCCCAATTGACACAGATATAAAAAAAAATGAGTGGCCACAGAGTTGAAGAGTACTCTAGCGGGTATGCCATTAATGGGTACGATACCTGTGATTTTATCCTTCTTAAAATTAATCTATATGCTCACACAAGGTACTACAAAACAAAATGGTTGAACCATACCTATGACTACATCGGGTGATGCAGCCGTGTCTTCAGCAGTTATTGCATAAACCTTGCCTTGTTGCAGTTGCTTCTTCGGTTTAGGGCAGTCCCTCGAACAATGCCCTACTTGATCACAATTGAAGCACTTAACTCCAGCACTTCCTTGCCTTTGTTGAGGTTGGGATGTTGGTGTAGTCTTGGCTGCAGTATTGAAACCTTGAGTACGAAAGGGTTTAAATGTCTTGGTGTTCCCTCCGTTATATGTATTTCCATTAGGTCTCTTAATTCCCCTATTCTGAGTAAAGTAGCTCTCCCTCTGGTTCGATTCTAGTACTCGAGCAATCTGTACAACTTCATTATAGATCTTCTTTTCCAATCCCAATACATGCTCCCGTATACTTCCCCTAAGTCCCATGATGAACCTTCGGGTTTTGGTATCTTCTTCCTGCATGCTAGAGGGAGCAAAGAAGAACAGCTCTTCATAACGCTGCTAATAAGCATCTACCGTCATATGTCCCTGATACAGACTCAAAAACTCCTTTTCCATTGGATCTCTGAAACTCCTGGAAAAATACTTCTTGAAGAAGGCGTCTTTGAAGATAGTCCAGGTCAATTGAGTGTGCTTTGTCAGCAGGTAACTTTGAGTAGATTTCCACCAATGATGTGCATCACTTTTCAGCATAAAGATTGCGCATAATACCTTCTCTTCTTCATTGATAGTCATCATTATGAAGTTCCTTTCCTTCTTGTCGATCCAGTGGGCTAGTCACAGAGGATCCTACGACTTACCAGTGAATTCCCTCACTCCATCTTTAGAAAATGCTCGATTAGCCTAGAATGGTCCAGCTGATGCTGAGCATATGCTCCATACATAGGAGGTTGGTACTGGTAATTGCTCTGGTTATATCTGCCTTGAGGTACTTCAGGGTTCTGTACTTGAGCTTGTACAATTGGAGTTTGAGGTCTTGGGGTACCGTGTTGTTCATGACTGATGTTTGGGGCATGGTGTTGCTACCACCTGGTACGGTACTAGCTTACCCTGCCAGTAGAGGTGTTATGTTTGCTACTGGGAGAGTGATTCCCTTAGCAGCTTGCATATTGGCTTCCATTTGCTGTAGTTGTTGTACTGTTGTGTAAATTCATAACCACTGTAGCCAATTTCGTAGGTGGGGCAGTTAAGTTTGTTGGGTTGGCGTGGTTGTTGACTCCTAGCGGTACCATATTCTGGTTCTCCTGTTCCTCAAGGTTTTCATGGGTATTTACCTCCACAGGTAGTAATGGGGGTGGAATTGAGTTACGTCCTCTTCGGGTTATTCTTCGCCCAACCATTTCTTATTTTCGACTGTGGTAGTGCCTGCTAGTCAAAGAAACATATGAGGCAAGTATAATATACGTTGATCTCATGTTAATCTCACAATAAACGAGGCAAAAATTCAAGATTTAAAGTCATTCAGTCAAAATAGGGCATTTTCATCGTGGGGTCGATGGGTGTGGTCGAACTATATGCAACCATAGGATTCCAACCATACGAACCCTGGCAGCTCACCGAGAGCCTGTGGTCGATGGTGGGATCGATCGTGTGGTCACACTTTTGGTCAAATTCTGCGACCACACGACCCCAAATCAGGTTTTTAAACCCAATTTCGAGCCATTTTCTTCATTTTCTCTCTTGTCTTCTACTGTTAACAACTTAACTCGCTTCCACTGAGTTGCTATAGTACCGACCACTCACCTTGAGTGAATTTTCCTCGAGCAACCATCGGATTCCTTATCTCCACGGTAAGTTTTACATTCTCATTGCTCTCTTTGTCAATTCATTCTAGGTTTCCATCGCCTATTTCAATCTTTTCCCAATCAAATTTTATTTCTCCGTAAAAAATTTGATTTTTATTGATGAACCTTGCTATTGGACACCCAACGGACAAAAGCCCTCTAAGAGATTCGGGTTGCATCGGTCGTTTTGGTTAATCAATGGAAGACTTACCTTTTTGACCTAAAATTTGGGGATTTTTCAAACTTCCAAAATTTCTTCAATTTCGTCTTATTAATAGCAAGTTCCCACTTAATTGGTCATTGCATGATGGCTTATGACATACGTGAGTCTGTTAGTCCAAGCATTTGGGAAAAAATGAGGCTTTTGGCCCATCACGCCATTATAATTTTAAAATTTTGAATTTTCACTATATCTGATAAGTTGTTTGTTGGTCTATGTCCTTGCAGACAACATGGCTCACACTAAAGTCCCCAGAGTTCGTGATCCTCGTCGCTTCAGGTTAATCGAAGCGGAGGCACAACATCCCTGGTTCCAACGTAAGAAGGTGGAAGGGGGTTGTTGTGTCAACTTGACCAGTCTAGCCCTATTCGATGTGGAGAGGGCTTTTGGTGATATGGGCTTGCTTCCTGTGATTCTGTACAAGGGCTGCACCCGTCCTGAGTTGGTGAAGTAGTTTTACTATAATTTACTGGTGGAGGGTGACCCAGAGGATATAGATAGGGACAGAGAGCTCAGGGTCACCAATTTAGTCAAAGGGGTAGAGATCTCATTTAATTTCCAAGAGTTGGCTGATATCCTGGGCATCTCAAATGATGGTCCCTTGGTCTACTATGCACCCAAGGAACCCCAGTTCCTTTTAGTGAGAATGCACACAGAAATTGACAACCAGATTCTTTGGGATGACCATTGGCAGATGAAGGCAATTAACCTACGTCCAGAGCCTCGGGTGTAATGCAAGATCATTCAACACAACTTGATTCCCCAGGGTGGACACTATGAGAAGGTTTTACAGTTAACTCAGTACCTTCTATACTACATTTGCACTAAGTAGCCTGTCTACCTTCCTTATATCATCATCAGGACCTTGCTCCGTGCCACTATGCCTGGTCTGGTGGGTAACCTACCCTATGGGTGCTTGATCACCACTCTGCTCACTCGCCTATAAGTGGATCTAGTGCATGAGAAGATTCATGAGAGCACCTTTTCAACTGACCTAGACTGGGAGGCCATCTATAGAATGGGGATGCGAGATGCGCAGGTCAGTGACGAGGAGAGAAATGCTATGGTGCTTTCCCTTACTAGAGTGGCAGCAGCAGATGCAGAGGCAGCAGCCGCAGCGACAACAGAGACATCGGAGAGTGACGATGAGGAGGATGATGATCGGATGTACATGGATGTGGATGCCATACCTCCTCCATCACCACAACATTCTACAGGAGCTGGACCTTCTCGGGCTTCTCAGTCAGTTGGTCCTTCTCACCCACCATCAGATGTCATGATGGATTTATTGTGTGAGATTCGCGATGCTCAGCATGCTACAGATCGTCGGGTAGGAGAGATCATGGAAGCTCAGCGTGCGACTGATAGACGAGTGGCGAGTCTCACCAAGAGTCTTAGAGTGACCCAGGCACAGGTAGCCTTGCTCACGAGGGTGTATGTCGAGGACCGTGGGCGAGACCGAGAGGCACCACCTCCTCCAACGCCATGATTGTCCCATTTATTTCTTTGTTTTTTATTCTACGGAGTAACTGTCCGGATTGTAGACTGTACTCTGATTCGGATGTATATTTTTCTTATCCTCATTTTGGTATAAATACAAAATTTGTTTCTTCCTTACATACGTGCATTATTCTCTTTCTTAATTTATGTCTCAAACAATACAGGTGCTTGTGGTGTATTCGTATTATGATTTATAATTTATCCTAACTCAGTTCACGACCCTTGTGGTAGTATTTTGGTTTAATAGGATAGAGCTTGAGAGCTTTGATACCAAGCTGTCACACCCTGAATCTAGACTAACCAGTGGTATGATGAACCGTCAAAGAAAAACCAATGGTTCAACAAGGATCTCGTATAAGCCGTGCCCATCCGATTAAACCAGATACATTCCACAAGCATAATCAGAGTAAATAAACAATAGCGAAAGTCTTTAATACTAATGAACTATGTATCTAACAGTGATAGCATAATTAATTATCCAATTATCTCCAAAGTAACTCAAAACATAAAATAAAATAAATTAATCAATTACATGATTCGATAACCAAATAACTAAACTAATCAAAAACACATAAATTGCACCTGCACAACGGATCATGCGCCTCTTCCATAGCTTCCACATCAATCGCCGCTACGTGTACATACATCGACATGTTCATATAATCTTCAACGGTAGAACCTGCATCAACAACTAAAAATATTCAATGTCGAAAAGGGTAAGCATACATCACGGCTCAGTGAGAAAATAAAACAATGCAACAAACATATGCATGCATTTAATTCAATATCTTTGGTCTAGTTTTTAAGTTTGCAATATGCTATAGAAAGGATTGATAGCCACCGCACCTCTATACACGAGTGTGTGAATCCGCCCAATGGATCAAACACCATTTTCGTTCCACATACACTCACCATGGAATAGAGATAGAGCTCAAGATCCAGATCAAACACCGCCAACACTTCCCCTGATGCCCTACCCATACCAATATGTAAGCCCCTATTGGCAAGGGCTTGCAAACTGGGCTCGCAACTAACCAATCCTAAATGTCATCCAGTGTATCCAAGGCCTCACCCCAGCATCCCTCAATACATCCATAGAGATAGAGCTAAGGCCCCCCAGCAAAGTCGAAGACTACACAGTTCGAGACCACCTCCCCTGATGCCCTACAACATAATAGTTCTGCTAAGGTAATGGCGATACGATGATGTCAGTGAACAAGACTTAAGTAGAGATAGAGCTAGAGTCTGGTGACCTAGATGAACCACAATGTCACATCTTCCCCCTGATGCTCCACTCGCATCAAGCACACTAACCACACACACATAATCTAATGCCTATTCCTAGCATCATAATCATCATCATATTATAAATAGACAGAAATAAATATGCATGAGAAGAAATAGCAGGAATATTGGATGACATGTGAGATGCACATTACAAGCATACAAGCATAGAATCAATCATGGCATTGGACTCAATAAAAGTAAACAATTTATTATTAGCTAGTTAGTTTAAGTTCTGTTCCCTCACCTGTTAGGAATGTTCAATCTTCTCCAAGCTTCTTAACTCACTCTTGAGCCTCTTGGAAACCTAAGAATTTGTAAGTTCTAAGTTAGGGTTTAAGTTCACCAAATTACAGTAGTCAATGGTCCAATCCTGGAATCAAACAGACCTCCAGAAGCTGAGTGGTCCTAGGTGTGACTGCACCTGTGGTCTCAGTTTCTACGACCGCAGGGTATGGGTTCGATAGGTGTGGTCGCATATTATGTGACCACGCACATGCAACCACACCCTCCTGGAACCTTTCTGAGGGCGTGTGGTCGACACATGTGCCTCGTGTGGTCGATCAAACTGCGACCTCACGAGTGTTGGTCGAATTTTCCACTCTTAATGCACTACCTTCATGTTTTGATTCCTTAGCTTATCATTATGATCCTTCCTATGATTGTTCTATGGCTTAAAATTCATACTTTTACATCATCATTCACCCTAATAGATTCCCTTCAAGGATCTCTAAGAGTTTTGTCCAAGGTCTTATGATTGAGATCTTACTTTGAATCGATCTCTCCTCCATAACCTATTCTAGGCATTCAATTAATGTAGGGAATGATTCCTACCTTAAACTTGCTACAGAATCAGAGCTTTCTCTGCAATTCCTTTTCATAGTCTTCCTCTTTAATTTTCCTTCTCTTCCTACTCCTCTCTTCCTCTTTCTTTCAGTTTGGGTTCTAAAAGAGTGAAAGAGACTAAGGGACGTCCTTTATATAGAGGAAAACATCCATATAAAGTCCCACTTTGATTAGGAAAGAACCCCCCTTCAGATTAGGAAGGTTTCCTAATTTTGGAGTCAGTTATACCCTCGTGTGGTAGCATGTGGGGTTGCAGGATCCGTCGACCACACATCTTAGATTCGAATGGTCTCAGTATTCTGAGGTGTGGTCGACCACACTTGTTTAAGTATGCTACCATACGTCTCGATTAGATGATTTTTTATTCGAATTACTTACCTAGCCTTGTGGTTTCTTCACATACTTGGTCCACTTCGTCCAACCATGATAAGAAGACCTAATATAAGGTGGTAAGATCGGATTAGTAAGGTACGGGTCTTACACTAACTATCATACTTGGCTAAACATATAAATCAATGTAAGTAGGGCTGCACTCAACAAAGATCTTTGGCTCCCCACTCCCATTGTTCACTATGCTACCACTACGGTACAAGCAACATTAATGTAAGACCTACACTCCACTAACCTAGTCTAACCTGGTTAACATGTCATGACAGGCCTCCCTATCGTAATCAGGTTAGACGAACCAATCAAACAATGGACCACAAAGCTAGGTATGGAAAATTGTTAACTCGAACCTTGTCCAATTAGATAACTCAGTCTGTCCGGTCAATGTATTAGGGGACCGATTAAACGACTGATCAAATACAGAATAGACGCCGAACTTAGGAAATTTTCCTAGTTTGAGTGGATTTACTCTCCTAATTAGGAGAAAACTCTATTAAGAAGTACCCTCCTATATAAGTGATGAACCTCTACCTTCTCCCACTCTTTTGGTCGTACATAAACCCTAAAATTGAGATAGGGAGTGGAGGAGAAGGCTAGGAGAAGTAGAAAGCGCTGGAGAAGGAAGAGGGAGAGGAGAGAAGAACTCACCGCCGGTTTCTAGCAACCATTATCAAGAGATCAATAGTAAGTTCCTAGCCTATGTCACTAGTAACTAGGTGTCTTGTGTGTGAGGTTAGATTTACAGCCGTCAGAGGCGGTAATCTAATTTTATTATTGTATGAAACGTATAACGAAGACCATTAGGGTTGTATAAATTTAGGGTTATAGTGAAACCCTAACTCTAATGTGTTCTTGACCTTAGAATGGTATAGGATAAATCCCAAATGAGAGCCGAATATTTAACTCTGAAGAAAGTCAGACTGAAAGACAGCCTGAAAGATGATTTGGAGATTGTCAGGTCTGTGTTGTCTAGAAGCACCTAATAGGGGACTGGACAACCTACCAGATACTCTCGGGAAGCATCTCAAGGTTGTCTGGTAGGTTGTCTGGTCACACTATATACAGTACCGAACATTCGATCGGACATTGTCCGAAAGGCTTAAATTGCCAGTCCCAACAGTCAGTCTGAACGTCTGAAATTGAACGAAATTAAACCTTAACTTGTTTTAATGGTTGTTTAGGGTTCACAATAAATTCAAGGTAGTTTTCAAAGCTTGGGAAACAGTCAACATCACTCAACAGGTAAGGGACAAGACCCAAACTATTTGGTTAATAACAAACTATCCTGTCTTATTGCTTGTTGTTGTGTTCTGTGTTTGTGCATATAACATGTCATCCAGTTACTGCTATTAGTATCCATGCATATTTTTATTATTACTCTTTTATGCTGATGATGATTAGGATAGGTATGTGTTTGTGTGTGGTTGGTGTGTTGAGTGGGGAGATATTGTAGCCTCAAGCCATTCACCATACCAACATCATCATATCGCTGTTACCTTAACGTGCTTAATACGTCATTGTCACACCCCAATTCTGACTGAACCAGAAGTGTGAGTGAACAGTCACTGAACCAACGGTTCACACCAGGATCTCAATAAGACCGTGTCAACTCATACAAATCATTGCACATAACCATAATAAAAATATAATTAAATACAGCAGAAGTCTTTAATTAAATGAACTGAGTTCTCTATTGATAATTTAAATAAAATATCCAATTATTCAAAATACCAGAACGTAAATAATTATCCTTACATCACTTATAAATCCAACTGAAAATAAATAAAATAAACAAATCTAATATCCTAAAGGTACACGCAAAAAGGGCACTCGCATGAAGCGTCATGCTCGTCCACCCCTGCTTGCACTTTCAGGGCAGCAGTTCTTCCATATACTGGAGCATCCATGTAGTCCTCGACAGTGTAACATGCATCAACATCTAAAAACATGTATATATACAAGGATGAGCTCATCAACATTCACATTATGGTCTGATTTTAATTTTACAATGTGCTATAGAAAGGACCATCGCACCTCTATATACGAGTGTGTGAATCCGCCCAATAGATCAAACACCACTGTCATCCCAAATGCAACCACCATAGAATAGAGATAGAGCTAAAGTGTCCGGATCAAACACCGTCAACACTTCCCCTGATGCCCTATCCATATCAACACGTAAGCCCCTATTGGCAAGGGCTTGCAAACTGGGCACGCAACTAACCAATCCTATATGTCATCACAGTAGACCCTATCCCAGCATACCTCCCTATGGCATAGAGATAGAGCTAGAGTCTAGTGGCTAGGCCAAAGACCACAATGCCACTTCTGTCACACCCCAATTCTGCACCATTCAGAACGGTGTGATGAACCGCTAATAAACCAACGGTTCAACTAGGATCTCTAATAGGTTGTGTCCTTGTAAACTAAACCATACACATCCACAACCATAATCAGAATAAATACACAATAGCGGAAGTCTTAATATTAAATGAACTGAGGAATCTAACTGTGATAATCATAAATAAAATATCAAATTATGTTGTATCAACCGAGATGTAAGTAAATAAAAATATCAATTACATTTCCTTAATAGTTCAAATAAAAATCTAATCGAAAACGCATGAGTTGCACTCGCATGAGGAGTCATGCGTCTCCACTATGTCTTCAACCTCCATTGTAGCAACGTGCCCGTACACAGAAGCATTCATATAATCTTCCACAGTTGTACCTGCATCATCAACTAAAAATATTCGACGTCGAAAGGGTGAGCACACATCACGGCTCAGTGATCAAACAAAACAATGCAACAAACATATGCATGCATTCAATTTATATCTGTGGTCTGGTATATAAGTTTGCAATGTGCTATAGAAAGGTTCGATGGCCGCCTCACCTCTATACACGAGTGTGTGAAGCCCCCCAAAGGTTAACGTTTATTGTCGTCCCACATGCACCCACTATGGAATAGAGATAGAGCTAAAGTGTCCGGATCAAACACCGCCTAACACTTCCCCTGATGCCCTACCCATACCAACATGTAAGCCCCTGCTGGTGAGGGCTTGTAAACTAGGCTCGCAACTAACCAATCCTAATGTCAAATAGTGTATCCAAGGCCTCACCCCAGCATCCCTCAATACATCCATAGAGAAAGAGCTAAGCCCCCCCGGCAGAGTCGAAGACTACATGTGCAACACCCCAATTCTAAACCAACCAGAATGGTGTGAGTGAACCGTCACTGAACAAACGATTCACACCAGGATCTCAATAAGACCGTGTCCACTCATACAAACCATTGCACATAACCACAATCAGAATATAATAAATACATCAGAAGTCTTTAAATAAATGAACCGAGTAATCTATTGATAAATTTAATAAAATATCCAATTATTCAATGACCAAAACTTAAATAAATATTTTTACATCAACTGTATCCCAACAGAAAATAACTGAAATAAATAAAGTAAAACCCTAAAGGTACACGCAGAAAGGGCACTCGCATGAAGCGTTATGCTCGTCCTCTCCTGCTTGCACATCCAAAGCAGCAACACCTCCATACGCCGAAGCGTTCACGTAGTCGTCCACCGTGTAACCTGCATCAACATCTAAAAATGGTGTGTACACAAAGGGTGAGGTCACAACTTAGCTCAGTAAGACAATTAGACAGTTAATCAATATTATATGCATGAATAACAATCATTTTATGTTATGGTCTGGTTTAAGTTTGCAATGTACTATAGAAAGGGTTGGCGGCCACCGCACCTCTATACATAAGTGTGTAGCATCGCACAGTAGATCACACCGCTGCCGACCCACATGCACCCATCATGGAATAGAGATATAGCTAAGGCATACACTACCTCCCCTGATGCTCTACCCATACCAATACATAAGCCCCTACTGGCTAGGGCTTGCAAACTGGGCTCGCAACTAACCAATCCTATATGTCATCACTGTAGGCTCTATCCCAGTACAGTTCCCTACGGCATAGAGATAGAGCTAGAGCGTGGTGGCCAGGCTGGAGACCACAGTGCCACGACCTCCCCCTGATGCCCTACCCGCACCAAGCATACTAAGACAGAACAATACGCAAGTAGACTATATCCCAACATAACTCCCTACGGCATAGAGATAGAGCTAGAGCGTGGTGGCCAGGCCGGAGACCACAGTGCCACAACCTCCCCCTGATGCCCTACCCGCACCAAGCATGCTAAGATAGAACTACGAAAAGGTGCTAGTGTGAAGAATGATCCCAAGCCCCAGGCCCTTCCCATTCCACACACTAACGAAAACAATCACATGCCTAACAATCACATCATAGCATATAAAATATGCATGAATAAATATAATAACTGGAAATAACAGATGACATGTGAGAATGCACAAACATCATACCAAATATTCAGGGTTATTGGCAACGGTTTACTGTCCATTAATTATTAGGGTTTAGGTCCGTTTCCCTTACCAGACGCTTGTTCGATAGCTTGCTCCACGTCGTAAGATCTAAACATGCTATCACAAAGTCCTACATAATATTGGGGTTCAATTAGAATAGTTTCTTAGGGTTTACGTTGGTCGAAAACCAACGAGGTTACAAAATACACCTCACAGAGCTAACCAGTCGCAGCTCTATGGGGAAAACTGGTGACCGGTATGGTCAGCCGGTCCCCACAGGCTACTCCCCGAGAGATATCGGTTGTGGTACCGGTCGCATGACCTGCGACCGGTATGGTCGACCGGTATGTCTCTGGAAGACCATACACTTGGTTTTTCGACTGTCATCGATCACTCTCTATTGATTTTAGGGTTTCTCCTACACATTCTAAGTCTGAGCTTTGAGTTAGGGTTATTTCCAACTCCATTCAGGTCTAGTTTTGATGATATTCATCCTAGAACTCGAATTTAGGTTTTAACGACTAAATTAGGGTTTGACGGCAAAGTAGGGTTTAGGTCAATACCTGCTTTGCATGGTATTGATCCAAGCAACCCAACCATCCTAGAGTCATAATGTGAGAGGGAGGCTTTAAACACTTGTCGTCGACCGGCGTAAGGTGTGCGTCGTCAAACGGCAACGGCGGCTCTTCCTTCTTCTTCCTAGCTCCTTCTCCTTCTCCAATCTCTTTCTCCTCTCTAGGGTTTGTGAGGATCAATGGAAGGGATTCTAGGAGGTTTAGAGGGGTTTAAATAGGCTAGAAATTAGGTTTAGGAAGCCTCTTAGGATTAGGAAAGTCAATCGGTTTAAAATTTGGAAAGTGAGACCCACAGAGATCCAAATCCAGATCTTAGTACTCTCCTGCGCAGACCATACCGGTCGACCGGTACCATAGACCGGTACCATCGACCGGTATGAGTAAATCATACTTTTGTTGGTCCATTTTGGTCCGATTTCATGCCTGATTGTCATCTTCTCATCCCGTCTGGTCCAGTGATGATCGAAAAACCTGTTAAGACATGAACGAAGGGTTTAGATCGGGTTCATGGAGTGCGGGTCTTACAACTCGGTCCGAGACCACCTCCTCTGATGCCCTACGATGTAATAGTTCTGCTAAGGTAATGGTGATACGACGATGTCAGTGGACAAGACTTGAGTAGAGATAGAGCTAAAGTGCCCGAGTCAAACACCGCATAACACCTCCCCTGATGCCCCACTCGCTTCAAGTACACTAACCACACACAAACATTCACATGTCTATTCCTAGCATCATCATCATCATCATGTTATAAATAAATCAAATTAAATATGCATGAACATTAATAGCAGGAATATTGGATGACATGTTGAATGCACATTACAAGCATACACTATAATTAGTCATGGCATCGGACTCAAGAAAATAAAAACAGTTTATTATTAGTCAATTAGTTTAGGTCTTCTTCCCTCACCTTTGCTTCAGTGTAGATCCTCTTTCAAGCTTTAAGAATCACTTTTATATCAATAGGAGAACCTAACAAGTCGATAGATTTTAGTTAGAAGTCATTCCGACAATTTTAGGCTTGTTGTTAAGCGAAGGTCGCAGGATGGGTTGTAGGTAGGGTAGCAGTTTACTGCGACCCCCAGGGGTAGGGTAGATGCCAGGGTCGGATGTTCCATCGACCCTGGTTGCGACCACCGCATCCCTGGACTTCCCAAATCCTGGGGGTCGATCCTGTGGTCTGGTATGGTCGATTCCCAATCGACCCCACGTGCGACCCCCCATGGTTTGAGTCGAGAATTTCATCCTACAGTCCATTATTTCATGTTTGGGTCCTATGGCTTACTTCCATAATCCATTCTATGCTTGTTCTATGGCTTAAAACTCTATGTTTCTTCCTTACTTTGCCTACCATGATTTCCTCCATGGATTTCATTGAAATCCTCCCATGGATGGATGATTTGGGTTTCTCCTAGATCATACCCTCTTCATGAACTATTCTAAGGTCTTAAATCATTAATGGAAACATAGCCATACCTTAGGTTTGCTGAGATTCAGAGGTTTCTCTGAATTCTTCTCTTTAGTCTTCTTCTCCAACTTTCCTTTTCTTCTCCTTCTCTTCTCTTTCTCTCACTTTCAATTAAGGTTTGAAATGGAGTGAAAGAGGCTAAGGGACGTCCTATTTATAGAGGAGAACCTCCCGAAATAAGTCCCATTGAGATTATGAAAGAATCCCCTTAAAATTTGGAAAGTTTCCTATTTACGGTTTCTATCAGCAAAGAGGGGGTCAATGAGGGGGTCGGAGATCCCGTCACCCTCAGGTCTAAATTGTTCGACCACCAGTTAAAATTTCAGGGGTCTGACTTCCTAATGAGGGGGGTCTGACCCTACCTATCTGGGTATGCGACCCAGCCCTCTATTTTACTATTTTTGGGTCAGTTTAATACCTGATTTTGCTATTTCCTTCACGCACTTGGTCCATTTGGCTCGACCATGATAGGTAGACCTGGTACAAGGTGGTAAGACCGGTTAGTTCGATACGGGTCTTACAACTCCCCCCTGCTTATAAAAATTTCATCCTCAAATTGTACATACCTTCCGAGTCAAATAGATGAGGGTATTGCTTTCGCATAGCATTCTCTTCTTCCCATGTGATTTCTTCTATATCTCTACTTCTCCAGGTGACCATAACATAATAAATGTCATGGTTGCGTAGTCGTTGCACCTTTCGGCTGGTGATTTCAGTTGGTGCTACTTCAAATGTCAAATCCACAGTCAAATCAGGTAGATCTACTGTCAAAATGTGCGTTGGATCTCTGACATACTTCTTCAATAAGGAGATATGAAATACATCATGCACACTTGACATAGATGGTCGTAGTGCTAACTGGTAAGCCACTTTTCCACGTTTAGCTAGAATCTCATATGGTCCGACATATCTCGGACTTAGTTTCCCTTTCTGTCCGAACCGTTTCAAACCTTGCATAGGTGACACTTTGAGGAATACCTTATCACCTACGGTGAATTCAAGGTCTCGGCGTCTAGTATCAGCATATTGCTTCTGACAATTCTGAGCCGTTCTTACTCTTTCCTTGATAATGTCGACTACTCACAAGTCTCTTCAACAAATTCTGGTCCAATAATACTACGTTCTCTAACTTCATTCCAAAACAAAGGAGTTCGACACTTCCTGCCATACAGTGCTTCATAGGGTGACATCTGTATAGTAGCCTGATAGATATCGTTATAAGCAAACTCAATCAGTGGTAACTTTTCATCCCATGATCCTTTAAAATCAATCACACAGGCTCGGAGCATGTCTTCTAGAATCTGAATGGTGCGCTCCGATTGTCCGTCTGTCTGAGGATGGAATGCAGTACTGAACTTCAATGTTGTACCCATAGCCTTCTGCAATCCTTCCAAAAACTTTGAAGTAAATCATGGATCTCTGTCGGACACAATGCTTTCAGGTACACCGTGTAATCTGATAATGTTATCCACATACAACTTAGCTAACCTCTCCAGTGTATACTGAGGTCGTATAGCTATAAATCGAGCTATTTTAGTCAGTCGGTCTACAATCACCCAAACTGCATCAGCTACTCGGGGAGTCAATGGTAACCCTGTGACGAAGTCCATAGTGATGCAGTCCCATTTCCATGCTGGTTCTGGTAACGACTGTAATAGTCCCGCTGGTCTTTGTCGTTCAACTTTCACCTTCTGACAATTTAGGCATTGAGACACGAACTTGGCTATATCTGCTTTCATTCCTCTCCACCAATATAATTTCTTTAGGTCATGATACATTTTTGTACTTCCAGGGTGTATCGAATAGGCAGTGGTATGGGCTTCCTTCATTAGTCGGTGTCTAATGTCCAAAATTTCTATTTCAGGTACACATACTCTTCCTTTGTACTTCAGTACCCTTTCATCATCTAAGGTCCGATTTAATCGCTATTTTTACTTCTTCATCAAGTATATCAGTTACAATCTTCAATGTGGTGAACATATTTCCAAACCGATGGATAAACCCTTGGTTGGTTGATTCACCCGGTGCATCTATCACAAACTGCTCATTACCATAATTGAATACTTTTTCGATAGTACACAGTGCAGCAGTGGTGCTAACCTCCCCTTGAGATTTTATCATTGCCTTTCTACTCAGCGCGTCAGCAACCACATTAGCTTTCTCGGATGATACTGGATATCACAATCATAGTCTTTCAATAATTCCAACCATCTTCTTTGTCTCATATTCAACTCATTCTGATTATATAGGTAAGTAAGACTCTTATGATCTGATTTAATCTGAAGTTTCTCTCCGTACAAGTAATGTCTCCATATTTTGACAGCATGTACTACTGCCGCTAATTCCAAATCATGAGTGGGATAGTTCTTCTCATGTGTCTTCAATTGTCTTGAGGCATAAACAATTACTTGTTCTCCTTGCATAAGTACACATCCTAATCCCAATCCTGACGCATCAGTGTACAAAATAAATAACTATCCTGGAATCAGAATGGTCAAGATTGGAGCAGATATCAATCTAGCCTTCAATGTTTGGAAACTCTTCTCGCATTTATCAGTCCAAACAAACCTTTCGCCCTTCTTAGTCAAACTGGTGAGAGGTACGGCAATTCCAGAATAGTCTTCCACAAATCGTCGATAATACCAAGCTAGACCTAAGAAACTTCTAATTTCTGCAATGCTCTTCGGTGCTTCCAACTTCACAATAGCTTCGATCTTGCTAGGATCCACTTTAATTCCTTCAGCAGATACAACATGGCCTAGAAAAGCGACTTCCTTTAGCCAAAACTCACACTTTGTAAATTTGGCGTAGAGCTTCTCCTTCCACAATCGCTATAGAGCGGCGTTTAGATTCTTAATATGAGTTTCTTTGTCCTTGTAGTAGACCAATATATCATCGATGAATACAATAACCGACGTATCCAACATATTATGGAATACCCAATTCATAAGTTCCATAAAGGTTGCTGGTGCGTTCATCAGTCCAAAAGACATGACCAAAAATTCATAATGTCCATATCTGGTCCTGAATGCTGTCTTGGGAATATCCTCGTCCTTAATCTTCAACTGATGGTAGCCTGATCGAAGATCGATCTTGGAGAACACTTTGGCACCTTGCAACTGATCGAACAGGTCATCGATCTGAGGCAATGGGTACCGATTCTTGATTTTCAGTTTATTCAGTTCTCGGTAGTCTATACACAATCGAACACTACCATCCTTCTTCTTTACGAATAATACTGGCGCTCCCCGTGGTGATATGCTAGGTCGGATGTAGCCCTTGTCTAGCAGTTCTTGTAGTTGTATTTTTAATTCCTTCAGTTCAGTAGGAGCCATTCGATAAGGTTCTTTAAATACTGGTGCGGCTCTGGGTATCAGATCTATAAAAAACTCTGTAGCATGGTCAGATGGTAGTCCTGGTAGTTCTTCAGGAAATACATCTGAAAAGTCACGTACGACATCAATATCCTCCATTCGTGGTGCTTCTTTGGTAAGATCGACCACAGATACTAGATACCCAACTGCTCCTTTCTCAAGGCACTTCCTAGCCTTTAATGCAGAGAGTATGAACTTTCGTTTACAGGGAAGTTTGGTTCCCACAAAATTGAATTCTGCTCCTTCTTTGTCTTTAAATATCAGCTTCTTTTCGGCACATAATAGGTTTGTAGAATGCCGAGCTAACCAGTCCATTCCCAAGATGACGTCAAAGTCTGCCATCTCAAGTTGGATCAAGGTTGCATCCAAAGTCTTCTCGTCAATAAGAACTGGATATGGTCCATAACCTTTGTCTAATTCCACTTTTAATCCCATAGGCGATCGTACAAGTAGTTTATAGTCTAAGGATTTGAGGGGTAGATTTAACTGCTTTCCAAATGACACAGATATAAAAGAATGAGTAGCTCCTGAATCAAAGAGTACTCTGGTGGGAATGCCATTAATGGGTATGATACCTGTGATTTGTTTTGATTTAGTCTACATGCTCACATAATGTAACAAAAAATGATAAGATTCAGGTCATACCTATGACCACATCAGGCGATGCGGCAGCATCCTCAGATGTAACCGCATAAACTCTGCCTTGTTGTAGTTTCTTCTTGGGCTTAGGACACTCCCTTGCCATATGTCCCAATTGATTGCAGGTATAGCATTTTAACCCTTCATTATTTGGCTTTTGTTGTTGTTGAGCTGCTGAAGTTGTCTTGGCTGTAGCATTGAAACCTTGAGTACAGAAGGCTTTGAATACCTTGGTGTTCCCTCCGTTGTAAGAATTTCCATTTGGCCTTTTGATTCCTCTATTTTGAGCAAAGTAGCTCTCTTTCTGGCTCGACTCTACCACTCGAGCAATTTGTACAGCTTCATTATAGATTTTCTTTTCAAGTCCCAGAACATGTTTACGTATGCTTCCCCTAAGTCCCATGACGAACCTTTGGGTCTTTGTATCTTCCACTTGCATACTGACTGGTGCAAAGAAAAATAGCTCCTCATAACGTTGTTGATATGCATCGACAGTCATCTGTCCCTGATATAAAATCAAGAACTCCTTCTCCATGGAATCTCTAAAACTCCTAGGAAAATACTTCTCAAAGAATGCCTCCTTATATATATCCAAGTCAATTGGGTGTGCTTTGTCAACAGATACGTCCGTGTGGACTTCCACCAGTAGTGTGCATCGCCTTTCAGCATGAATGTTGCACACAATACTTTCTCTTCTTCATTTACGGTCATCATCGTGAAATTTCTTTCCATCTCTCGATCCAGTGTGCTGGCCACAATGGATCAGCTGGCTTACCACCGTACTCCTTGGGCTTCATCTTCAGAAAACGCTCAACTAGTCTGGAGTGGTCTAGTTGATGAGGAACATAAGCCCCATACATAAGTGGTTGGTATTGATATCCATTTGGAGCTACTTCAGGGTTTTGTACTTTAGCCTGCATGATGGGAGTCTGAGGTGCGTGGGGTACTGTGTTACTTCCCCCTGGTACTGTGCTTGCCTGTCCTGCTGGCATCGGTGTCGTCTGTGTAGCTGGAAAAGCCATGCCTATGGCAGCTTGCATAGTAGCTTGTACCTGTTGTATTTGTTGCAGCTGTTGGGCCAAATTCATTACGGCTGTAGCCAGGTCTGTAGGTGGAGCTGGCAGATTCGTAGGATTTGTCTGCCCATTAACTACGGACGGTGCCGTGTTCGGATTCTCCTGTGTTTCAGGGTGTATATGGATGTCTTTCCCCATAGGTGGTGGTGGTGGAATAGAGTAACGGCTTTGTTTGGTCACTCTGTGTCCAGCCATTATCTGTTCTGGTAGTGGGAATGCCTGAAAATCATAGAATACGTGAGACAATCATTATATACTTCATTCTCATATTTAAATCCACTAATCAATGATATTTTCAAATTTTTCAGATCATTCTGTCAAAAATTCTATATTTTCCATCGCAGGGTCGATGATGGGGGTCGATGGATGTCCGACCCTAGGGTATGCGACCCTGAGAATCCCTCATACTTACCGAGAGCCGAGGGTCGATGAGGGGGTCAATGGATGTCTAACCCTGGGATCGACCCCTGGTTCTCTATCAGATCACCGAGAGCCGAGGGGCGATGAGGGGGTTGGAGGGGGGGTCGGATGTTTTGGTCGAATTCTCCAACCCTCGGACTAAAAATCAGGTTTTTAATCCCGATTTTGAATTCATTTCTCATTCTTTCTCCTCCTTTCAGACTCGGCTCGTCCCTCTGAGTTGCTACAGTGACAACTCCGACCCATTGGTGATTTTTGCTTCCCTTTTTGACGTCTACTCCTCTTCTACAGGTATGTTCTCTACGGTTTCATGTTTTTAGGGTTTCTTTACTAGGTTTTTGCTCGTTTATATCATTTTCTTCAAATTAAACTTTTTCCAACAGTAAAAATTCGATATTCATTGGGGGCTTTTGTTGTTGGTGACTCAATGGACGAAAGCCCTAAAAAATATTTGAGTTTCATCGGTTGGTTATCGAGAAACTTAAAATTTCCCATTTTTGCCCTAATTTGTCGAGATTTTTGAATTTCTTGAAATTTCTTCAAATTCAATCTCTTTAGATAAAATTTCCAACTGTATGAGTCTTACATGATCGTTTTGAATCTATATAAGTCCTCCTGCCTACGTGTATTGGTGAAAAGTGAGGCTTTTGACCAATTTATATCGTTATAATGTCAAAATTTTAGGGTTTTTCATCTTTACTAAGCCAGTATCTGTTTTTCTTTGTTTTTGCAGATAGTATGGCTCGTACCAAAGTACCCAGGGTTCATGACCCAGTCTGCTTCCGTTCTAACAAGGCTGAGGCACAGTATGACCGCTACGCTCATAAAAAGGTAGAGGGAGGTCGTCGGGTAGACTTGGCTAGCCTGGCCTTGTTTGATGTGGAGAGGGCTTTTGGTGATATGGGCTGGCTTCCTGTGATCACTTACGATGCCTGTACTTGTCCAGATTTGGTGCGACAGTTTTATTGTAATCTCCAAGTGGTGGGGGATTACAACGATGCTGAGAGGGGTAGAGAGCTCAAGATAACTAGCTACGTCAAGGGAGTTGAGGTTTCCTTTGATTATCGGCAGCTAACGGATCTCTTGGGCATTTCATACGACGGCCCCTTGGTGTTCTGTGCTCCTGGAGAGCCCCAGTTCTTTTCATTGGAGATGAGGGTTGAGATAGACCGTCAGCTCATCAGAGAGGATCGCTGGGAGATGAAAGCGATCTACCTACGTCCAGAGCCGTGGGTGTACTGTAAGATCATTCAACACAACCTGATACCTCAGAGTGGGCACTACGAGGGGATCTCCCAGTTGACCCAGTTCTTGCTATACTGTATCTGCACTAAGCAGCCTGTCTGCCTTCCTTATATCATTATGCGGACAATGATCAGTGCCACATTGCCCGGTCATGTTGGCAACCTACCTTATGGACGCATGACCACTACACTGCTTACCCACCTGGGTGTTGACTTGGTGGATGAGAGGATTCAGGAGAAATCCTTCTCATCACCTCTGGATTGGGAGGCCATCTGTAAAATGGGCATGTGGGATGCTCAGGTCAGCGACGATGAGAGGAACGCTCTGGTGCGTCCTCGTACTCGGGTGGAGATGGCTGACACTGAGGCAGGAGCAGCAGCCACTAGAGCAGGGGTTCATGGGGGTGATGATGATCGTTTGTACATGGAAGTGGATTCCATACCTCCTCCATCACCTATACATACTACGGGAGCTGGTCCTTCTTATGCAGTTGGTCATTCACATGCAGCTGGTCCTTTACACCCACCTTCTGATGACATGATGGGGATACTGCATGAGATTAAAGAGGCTCAGCGCATGTCTGATCTGAGGATGGGAGAGCTTCTAGATGCTCAACGCATGTCAGATCTGACGGTGGGAGAGCTTCTAGATGCCCAGCGCGTGACTGATCAACGGGTAGCCGATCTTACAGCAAGTCTTCAGACGACCCAGACTCAGATAGCTTAGTTGACTAGAGTCTATGCTGAGGATTATGATAGACACCACAAGGCACCGCCTCCCCCATTACCTCCAGCTTCCTGATGAATTTTTTTTTATTTTTCTTTTTGTACTTTAAAGTAACTGTCCGGGTTGTGGACTGTACTCTGCTTTAAACTTGTGTATATACGTTTGTTCTTCTTTCGAGTGTATATAAATTTGTTTCTCATTTAATAGGTGCATTTGTCTCTTTCAATTTTTGTCTCAAACAACACAGAAGCTTATGGTGTGTTATTATTACAGCTTTTAATTTTTTTATCCTATCTCAATTCACAAACTTTTGTGGTAGTATACAGGTTTAAAAGACAGGGCCTGAGAGCTTTGATACCAAGTTGTCACACCCCAATTCCGCACCATTCAGAACGGTGTGGTGAACTGCTAAATAACCAACGGTTTAACCAGGATCTCTAATAGGTTGTGTCCTTATAAACTAAACCATACACATCCACAACCATAATCAGAATAATACAAAATAGCGGAAGTCTTAATATTAAATGAACTGAGGAATCTAACTGTGATAATCATAAATAAAATATCAAATTATGTTGCATCAACCGAGACATAAGTAAATAAAATATCAATTACATTTTCTTAATAGTTCAAATAAAAATCTAATCGAAAATGCATGAGTTGCACTCGCATGAGGAGTCATGCATCTCCACTATGTCTTCAGCCTCCATTGCAGCAACGTGCCCGTACACAGAAGCATTCATATAATCTTCCACAGTGGTACCTGCATCATCAACTAAAAATATTCGACATCTAAAGGGTGAGCACACATCACGGCTCAGTGAGCAAACAAAACAATGCAACAAACATATGCATGCATTCAATTCATATCTGTGGTTTGGTATATAAGTTTACAATGTGCTATAGAAAGGTTCGGTGGCCGCCTCACCTCTATACACAAATGTGTGAAGCCGCCCAAAGATTAATATTTATTATCGTCCCACATGCACCCACTATGGAATAGAGATAGAGCTAAAGTGTCTGGATTAAACACCGCATAACACTTCCCCTGATGCCCTACCCATACCAACACGTAAGCCCCTGCTGGCGAGGGCTTGCAAACTGGGCTCGCAACTAACCAATCCTAATGTCAAATAGTGTATCCAAGGCCTCACCCCAGCATCCCTCAATACGTCCATAGAGATAGAGCTAAGGCCCCCCGGCAGAGTCGAAGACTACACGGTCCAAGACCACCTCCCCTGATGCCCTACGACGTAACAGTTCTGCTAAGGTAATGGCGATACGACGATGTCAGTGGACAAGACTTAAGTAGAGATAGAGCTAAAGTGCCCGGATCAAACACCGCATAACACCTCCCCTGATGCCCCACTCGCATCAAGTACACTAACCACATACAAACATTCACATGTCTATTCCTAGCATCATCATCATCATCATCATGTTATAAATAAACCGAATTAAAAATGCATGAACATTAATAGCAGGAATATTGGATGACATGTTGAATGCACATTACAAGTATACACACATAGAATCAGTCATGGCATCAGACTAAAGAAAATAAAAATAGTTTATTATTAGCCAATTAGTTTAGGTCTTGTTCCCTCACCTTTGCTTGAGTGTAGATCATCTTTCAAGCTTTAAGAATCACTTTTATATCAATAGGAGAACCTAACAAGTTGATATATTTTAGTTAGAAGTCATTCCGACAATTTTAGGCTTGCTATTAAGCGAGGGTCGCAGGACGGGTCGCAGGTAGGGTAGCAGTTTACTGTGACCCCCAGGGGTAAGGTCGATGCCAGGGTCGGATGTTCTATCGACCCTGGGTGGGACCATGCATCCCTGGACTTCCCAAATGCTGGGGGTCGATCCTGTGGTCAGGTATGGTCGATTCCCAATCGACCCCACGTGCGACCCCCCATGGTTTGAGTCGAGAATTTCATCCTATAATCCATTATTTCATGTTTGGGTCCTATGGCTTACTTCCACAATCCATTCTATGCTTGTTCTATGGCTTAAAACTCTAGGTTTCTTCCTTACTTTGCCTACCATGATTTTCTCCATGGATTTCATTGAAATCCTCCCATGGATGGATGATTTGGGTTTCTCCTAGACCATACCCTCTTCATGAACTATTCTAAGGTCTTAAATCATTAATGGAAACATAGCCATACCTTAGGTTTGCTGAGATTCAGAGGTTTCTCTGAATTCTTCTCTTTAGTCTTCTTCTCCAACTTTCCTTTTCTTTTCCTTCTCTTCTCTTTCTCTCACTTTCAATTAGGGTTTGATAAGGAGTGAAAGAGGCTAAGGGACGTCCTATTTGTAGAGGAGAACCTCCCAAAATAAGTCCCATTGAGATTAGGAAAGAATCCCCTTGAAATTTACAAAGTTTCCTATTTACGATTTCTGTCGGCAAAATGGGGGTCGATGAGGGGGTCAGAGATCCCATTGACCCTCAGGTCTAAATTGTCCGACCCCCGGTTAAAATTTCAGGGGTCTGACTTCCTAATGAGGGGGGTCTGACCCTGCCTATCTGGGTATGCGACCCTGCCCTCTATTTTACTATTTTTGGGTCAGTTTAATACCTGGTTTCGCTATTTCCTTTACGCACTTGGTCCATTTGTCTCGACCATGATAGGTAGACCTGGTACAAGGTGGTAAGACCGGTTAGTTCGATACGGGTCTTACAACTTCCTACCCCTGATATCCTACCCGCACCAAGCATGCTAAGACAGAAGCGATACGAAAAGGTGCTAGTGTGAGGAATGATCCCAGACCCCAGGCCCTTTCCATTCCACACACCAACGAAACAATCACATGCCTAACAGTCACATCCTAGCAAAGCAAGTATGCAAAAACAATATAATAACTGAAAGTAAAGATGACATGCGAGTATGCACAAACACCATTCCACAGAATCATAATTACTAACAATGTTTTATTGTTATTAGGTTATTAGGGTTTAGGTTCGATTCCCTTACCTGACGCTTGATTGCTAACTTGCTCTGCGTCACAAAATCCAAACTCGCTATCACAAGGTCCTACACGATGTTAGGGTTGAATTAAAATAATTTTCTTAGGGTTTACGTTGGTCGAAAAATCAACTGGGTCAAAAATACTCCCCACAGTGCATACCGGTTGCAGTACCAGTCGCAAGTACTGGCCGCGGCACTATGGGGAAAGGTGTGACCAGTATGGTGGACCGGTCCCCCACAGACTAGTCTCCGAGAGGTATCGGTCGCAGTACTAGTCGCATATGGTGTGACCAGTATGGTCGATCGATATGCCTCTGAAAGACCATCAATTCGGTGTTCACCTTTCGTCGGTCACCCCCTATTGGTTTTAGGGTTTCTCCCATGCATTCTAGGGCTAAGCATCAAGTTAGAGTTGTTTCATGTTCCATTCAAGTCTTAGTTTCGATGATCCTTAGCCTAGAATGCAAATCTAGGGTTCATCGATTGTATTAGGGTTTGACGACAAATTTAAGGGTTTTAGATCAATACCTTGCCTTGCATGATATTGATCAATTCATGATTAATCATCTATAATGCTTAACTTAGAGGAAGGTTCAAGCATTTACCGTTGGTTTGCAAGTAGGGTGTTCTTCGTCCAACGGCAAACGGCGGCTCCTCTCCCTCCTTCCTTAGCTCTTTCTCCTTCTTCAATCTCTTTCTCCTCTTTAGGGTTTGTGAGGATCAATGAAAGAGATCTAAGGAGGTTTAAGGGTCCTTAAATAGACTAGGATAGAGTTTAAGAAGTTTTCTTACGTTAGGAAAGTCCTTAGGCTCGAGATTAGGAAAGTGGGACCCACAAAGATCCGTTTTTGGATCTAAGTAGTCTACCCACGTAGACATACCGGTCGACCGGTACCACCGGTATGAAAAAATATCATACATTAGGTCCTTTTTCGTACCTGGTTGTCATACAATCATCTCGTCTGGCCCGGTGATGATTGAAAGACCTGTTACGACATGAATTAAAGGTTTAGATCAGATTCATGGAGTGCGGGTCTTACAACTCCCCCACCCTTAAAAGAAATTTCATCTCCAAAATTTGCATGTAGGTTTCACAACTCCCCCACTCCTAAAATAAATTTTGGCCTCGAAATTTGTACGTACCTTGTTTGTCGAAAAGGTTAGGGTATTCCTTTCGCATCGCGTTCTCTTCCTCCCAAGTGATTTCTTCTACATCTTGGCTTTTTCAATGCACTTTCACATAATGGATATCCTTGCTTCAGAGATGTTTTACCTTTTGGCTTGTGAGCATCACAGGTACCACTTCAAATGTTAAGTCCTCTGTCAAGTCTGGTTGGTCTGCTGTCAAGATGTGCGATGGATCCCTGACATACTTCTTCAATAAAGAAACATGGAACACATCATGAACACTTGACATGGATGGTGGTAGAGCCAGTTGATATGCTACATTACCACATATGGTCAAAATCTCATATGGTCCCACATACCTGGGGCATAGCTTCCCCTTCTTACCAAACCATTTCAGACCTCGCACAGGTGATATCTTCAAGAACACCTTGTTATCCACTGTAAACTCCAGATCTCGACGTCGGTTATCTGCATAGTATTTTTGTCGAACTTGAGCTGTCTTCACTCTTTCCTTAATTTTATCAATCGCTCGACAAGTTTCTTCTATGAACTTTTATCCTACAATCCTTCTCTCTCTCACCTCATTCCATAACAGAGGTGTACGACATTTCTTCCCATAGAGTGCCTCATATGGAGCCATCTGGATCGTAGCCTGGTAACTATTGTTATAAGCAAACTCGATAAGCGATAGCTTCTCGTCCCAAGCTCCTTTGAAATCTAGGGCACACGCTCGGAGCATAACTTCTACGATTTGAATAGTTCTTTCTGACTGCCCGTCTGTCTGAGGATGAAAAGCTGTACTAAACTTCAACTTGGTTCCCATGGCTTTCTATAATCCTTCCCAGAACTTTGATGTAAAATGGGGATCTTTGTCAGATACTATACTCTCTGCGATGCCATGAAGTCTGACTATATTATCCACATATAGCTTGGCAAGCTTCTCCATGGTATACTGAGGTCTGACAGCGATGATTCGAGCTGTCTTGGTAAGTCGATCGACTATAACCCATACTGCATCCACCAATCTTGGTGTCAAGGGTAAGCCAGTGACGAAATCCATTGTGATACAATCCCACTTCCATGCTGGCTCCGGTAGTGGTTGTAGCAAACCTACAGGTCTCTGTCTTTCTACTTTCACTTGCTTGCAATTTAGACATTGGAATACGAATCGAGCTACATCCGCTTTCATACCCCTCCACCAATATAATCTTCTTAAATCATGGTACATCTTGGTGCTTCCTGGATGTACCGAATATGGGGTGTAATGAGCTTCTATCATAACTCTATTTCTGATATTTGAGTTCTCACTCTCAGGTATACATAATCGTCCACGATACCTGAGTACCTTGTCTGAATCCAAGGTAAAATCAGGGTTGCTTTTACCCTTCTCTAGATCTTCTTACACAATCTTGAGGTGTGGATCCTGTAGGATTGCTACTTTGACCTCATCTATTAAATCTGATGAGATCTTCAAAGCTGCAAACATCAATGTGAACTTATGAATTAAGCCCTGTTCCACTGGATCTCCTGCAGTCTCTAATATATGCTCTTTATCATTCTTTATTGAGCCTGAGGCTGCAGCACATAGTGCAGCGTTTGTACTAGGTCTTGCCTCAGGTTTCAATGCCCACTTTCTGCTTAAGGCATCAGCCACAACGTTTGCCTTACTCGGACGGTACTGGATGTCACAATCATATTCTTTTAATAGCTCCAGCCATCTCCTCTGTCTCATATTCAGGTCCTTCTGAGTAAAAAGGTAAGTTAAACTCTTATGATCCTACTTAATCTAAAACTTTTCACCATAGAGGTAGTGCCTCCAAGTCTTGATTACGTAAATGACTGTTGCTAACTCCAGATCATGCGTAAGATAGTTCTTTTCATGCTCTTTCAACTATCTTGATGTGTAGGCATCACCTGTTCTCCTTGCATCAACACACATCCAAGACCCAACCTTGAGGCATCCGTATATAGGGTAAACGGCAAGCCTGGTGCTGGGATGGTCAAGATAGGTGCAGAGACTAGTATTGACTTCAAAGTCTGAAAGTACTTCCCACACTCATCTGTCCATATAAACTTTTCTTCTTTCTTGGTTAGTCTAGTGAGTGGAACGGAGATTCTTGAGTAGTCTTCCATGAATCTTCTATAGTAACCAGCCAATCCAAGGAAACTATGAATCTCTGCAACTGATTTTGGTGCATCCGATCCTACTATAGCTGCGATCTTGCTTGGATCTACCTTGATACTATCTGCAGATACTACGTGACCCATGAAGGCCACTTCCTTCAGCCAAAATTTGCATTTCTTGAACTTGGTGTAAAGCTTCTCCCTTCTCAGCCGTTGTAGGGCTGCTCTCAAGTGTGTTGCATGAGTCTCCTTGCCCTTTGAGTAGACCAAGATGTCATCAATGAATACAATGATCGAAGTGTCCAACATGTCATGGAACACTCGGTTCATCAGTTCCATGAACGACGCTGGAGCATTAGTCAACCCGACTGACATTACAAGGAACTCATAATGCCCATACCTTGTTCTGAAAATAGTCCTTGGAATATCTCCTGCCTTGATCTTCAATTGGTGATACCCTGATCTAAGATCAATCTTCGAGAAAACCTTTGCACCCTGCAACTGATCGAACAGATCATCGATCCTAGGCAAAGGGTATCGATTCTTGATAGTTAACTTGTTCAACTCTCGATAGTCGATACAAAGTCGTACACTACCGTCCTTCTTCTTTACAAACAATACAGGTGCTCCCCATGGCGATATGCTTGGTCGTATGAAACCCTTATCTAGTAGTTCTTGTAACTGGGTCTTCAACTCCTTTAATTTTATAGGGGCCATCCTGTACGGTGCCTTAGACACCGGCGCCGACCCTGGCATGAGGTCTATTACGAACTCTGTAGCCCTGTCTGGAGGTAAACCTGGTAGATCCTCTGGAAATACATATGGAAACTCTCATACCACATCTAGATCTTCCATCTTTGGCACCTCCGTAGCGATGTCGACCACAGACACTAAGTACCCCACTCCTCCCTTCTCTAAGAATCTCTTAGCTTTTAGGGCAGAGAGGATCAGCTTCCGCTTCCTAGGTAACTTGGTCCCAGTGAAGCTAAACTCCTTTCCCTTATCATCCTTCAAAACAAATTTTCTTTCGCCACATAATAAGCTAGCTGAATGATGGCTTAACCAATCCATTCCCAAAATGATATCAAAGTCTGCCATCTCGAGTTGAACCAGATTTGCTTCTAGGTTTCGCCCCTCAATACTAACTTAACACGGCCCATAGCATTCATTCAAAGCCACTTCTACTCCAAATGGAGAGCGAACTATCAAGCTTGGGGTTAAGGACTTGATAGGTAATTCCATTCGCTTCTCAAAAGACATAGAAACAAAAGAGTGTATAGCCCCAGAGTCGAAGAGTACTCTGGCGAGTACACCGGCTATATCTACAGTTCCTGAAATTTACTTCTCCCTTAGTTCTACATGCTCATACATAACAAAATAGTAAGCAAAATAGTAAGGGACGGAATCATACCAGTAACCACATCAGGTGATGTGGCTGCCTTTTCAGTGGTGACTGCACATATCTTCCCTTGCTGTGGCAGTTGCTTTCTAGGTAAAGTACAGGTCTTTGCATAATGGCCCAATTGGTGGCAGTTGAAACATTTGACGTTTAGATTTTGTCCAGCTACCTGTGATGGTGGTGGTGCAGTAGTATTCCTTGCTGGCACCACAGCAGACTGAGCCCTGTATGGGCGGAATGATCTAGTGTTCCCCTCTACCCGAAGTCTCAGTAGCAGGCCTCAGTAGCAGGCCTCTTCAGTCCCCTATTTTGAGCGAAGAAGCTGTCTCTTTGGCTTGATTTAATCACTCTAGCAATCTGCACAGCCTCGTTATACACCTTCTTCTCCAAACCCAAGACGTGCTCCCGAATACTTCCTCGCAATCCCATAGTGAACCTATGGGTTTTGGTTTCCTCCTCTTGCATGCTTGCTGGAGCAAAGAAAAATAGCTCTTCGTACCTCTGCTGGTACGCATCAACAGTCAACTAGGATTGTTGCAGATTAAGGAATTCCTTCTCCATCTGATCTCTAAAACTCTTAGGGAAGTACTTATCGAAGAAGGCTCCCTTGAATATTCCCTAGGTGATTTGAGTGTACTTCGTCTCCAAGTATGTCCGGGTAGAATTCCACCATGCATTAGCATCTTCCTTGAGCATGTGCATAGCAAATAGCACCTTCTCATCCTCCATTCAAGTCATCAAGCGGAAGTTCTTCTCCATCTCAGCAACCCACTGTGTAGGCCATAATGGTTTTCTTGGTTTCCCTGTTAAGGTAGGGGCTTTCAATTTCAAAAACCTATCCACCGCTCGACTTATGTCATTCTGTCCCTGTGCATTTGTTTCATACCATGGTGGTGGGTACGGATAGATCCCTTGATAGGCAGACGATGTCAAAAATTGGTGTGGTAGTTGTGGGTTATGTCCTTGGCTCATCGACCCATTGCTACCATCCACTGGCAGTGTGGTATTATTTTCCCCAGACTCGGGTGTACCTTCTGTAGGGATATATCCTGGTGGCCTGAACATCTTCAGCATCTTATTTAAGAACACCTTCTACTGAGCTTCCATCTGATAGACCAAATTTGTCACAATAGTCTCAGAGTTAGTGTGAGGGGGGCCTGATAGATTTGTTGGTGCTCTGTGACTCTACCATTCTCCACCATTTCTCATTGGTGTCTTGTCCCTGTCATCCCTCATTGGGGTTCCACCGTCTGGGTTCAGGTTTTGCTCACCAACATTTCCTGCTTCCACATTGTCCTCGGCTTGATGCACCCTTGAGTGGAGTCTTTTCCGTGAACCTCTGCGACCGTTTCAGCCTGCCATCTCAGATTACTCTTCCTGTTTGGATCTGAGAAGAAGACATAACACATGAGGTACATTCGAATATTCATAATAGTGTTAGTTTTTAACAAGTGCAAGGTGAAAATCGTAAAGGACACTTTAAATCAAAAATTTTAAATTTCCTCAATTTTTTTTCTGTTCGGTTGCGACATACCGGTTGCGGCACTGTAGAGTGTAGTGCGACCTGTATGGTCAGGCGGACCAACCTTTCGGAGTTCCCGAGAGGTACCGGTCGCAGTCCTGTAGAGTATGGCGCGACCGGTATAGTCAACTGGTCCTGAATTTCCTCCTGACCGAGAGATACCGGTTGATAAACCCAGGGGGTACCGGTCGACCGGTATAGGCAAAACCGTCGACCGGTATGCCCTAAAAGACCTTTGAAATCGTGAAAAGTGAGTCTTTTCTCACTTTCCTTCTTTTCATTCTCTCTGGTGGCGATTCCTCTCTGACTTGGTGAGTTGCTACAGTCCGACTGGTGACTTTAGGAGCGATTCTCTTCCGATCAAGACCTTGAACATCATCTCCAAGTAAGGTTCTTCCTTCCTCTCTCTATTTTACATCGTTTTTTCAAGGTTTCTTGCCTAAAAACTAGGTTTTTCTTGGTTTAGAGGATTCTAACCATAGGAACCCTTTTCCTTTGGCTTAGAAATAGTTTTGGGACCTCTATGAACAAAAGCCCTCAACTTATTTGAGGTTCCACCGTGTGGTTCTCTCAAAATCAAAATTTTGGGATTTTTGACCTAGGTTTTGGTCAAAAATCGATTTTTTTGAAAATTATAGAATTTCTTGCTTGTTTGATGATTGTTTGGTTTCCATATGTTGTTAGATTGTTACGTAAGTCCTTCTACCAAGATTTTGGGTAGCATAGCGAGTATGCATGAACAATATAATAATTGAAAGTAAAGATGACATGCGAGTATGCACAAACACCATTCCACAAAATCATAATTACTAACAATGTTTTACTGTTATTAGGTTATTAGGGTTTAGGTCCGATTCCCTTACCTGATGCTTGATTGCTAACTTGCTCCGCGTTACAGAATCCAAACTCGCTATCACAAGGTCCTACACGATGTTAGGGTTGAATTAGAATAATTTTCATAGGGTTTACGTTGGTCGGAAAACCAACTGGGTCAAAAGCACTCCTCACAGTGCATACCAGTAGCATTATTGGTGGTAAGTACTGGTCGTGGCACTGTGGGGAAAGGTGGGACCGGTATGGTCAACCGGTCCCCTATAGACCAGTCTCTGAGAGGTACCGGTCGCATATGGTGCGACCAGTATGGTCGACCGGTATGCCTTCAGAAGACCATAAATTTGGTGTTCGTCTTCCGTCGGTCACCCCCTATTGGTTCTAGGGTTTCTCCTATGCATTCTAGGGCTGAGCAACAAGTTAGAGTTGTTTCATGTTCCATTCAAGTCTTAGTTTCGATGATCCTTAGCCTAGAATGTGAATCTAGGGTTCATCGACTATATTAGGGTTTGACGGAAAATTTAAGGGTTTTAAATCAATACCTCGCCTTGCATGGTAATGATCAATTCATGATTAATCATCTATAACACTTAACTTAGAGGAAGGTTCAAGCACTTACCGTTGGTTCGCAAGTAGGGTGTTCTTCGTCCAACGGCAAACGATGGCTCCTCTCCCTCCTTCCTTAGCTCTTTCTCCTTCTTCGATCTCTTTCTCCTTTTTAGGGTTTATGAGGATCAATGAAAGAGTTCTAAGGAGGTTTAAGGGTCCTTAAATAGACTAGGATAGAGTTTAGGAAGTTTTCTTACATTTGGAAAGTCCTTAAGCTCGAGATTAAGAAAGTAGGACCCGCAGAGATCCATTTTCGGATATAAGTAGTCTGCCCACGCAGATATAACGGTCGACCGGTACCATCGATCGGTATGAAAAAATATCATACATTAGGTCCTTTTTCATACTTGGTTGTCATTTGTTCGTCCCGTCTAGCCCGGTGATGATTGGAAGACCTGTTACGACATGAATTAAAGTTTAAATCGGGTTCATGGAGTGCGGGTCTCAGAGTCGTAGGGTATCAGGTGGAGTGCTCGTGATGTGGGCCATAGCCTTACCAGCGGACTCTAGCTCTATCTTTGTGCCTTATTGAGGGATGCTAGGGTAAGGCCTTGGATACATCTTAATGACATCTAGGATTGGTTAGAGACGAACCCAGTTTGTAAGCCCTTTCTAATAGCATCATACATGCTGGTATGGGATAAGGTATCGGGGGGGGTGCTGACGGTATGTGATCTGTTAGGCTCTAGCTCTATCTCTATCTCTATCTTATAGTGAGTGTTGTGGGGCTACATCGATTTTGGTAGGTTCCTAACCATTAGGTGTGCTCACACTCTAGTGTATAGAGGTGTAGTTGTAGCTTATCTTTACCATAGCACATTGTAAACTTTATCAGACCAAAGAATTAAATGCTACATCATTCATATTGATTGTTGTATGTTTTGTGACTCATTGAGCTAAGTTGTGAGCTTACCATACGTATACATTTTCTTTTTAGTTGATGATGCAGGTGTTGCTATGGAAAACTACAATGCGCCATCATATGGACACGTGGCAGCCATGGATCTATAGCCAATGGAGAACGAGCATGACTCGTCATGCGAATGCTTTTATTGCGCTTATTCTTAAGGTTTTTATTTTAACGTTTGGGATTATGATACTTGTAGTGGATTATTACTTTATGTTTTGGTACACATTGTGATAATTGAAATTACTTATTTATTTATCAATTAGTTCTTAGTTCATTGTTAGTAAAGATTTCCACTATTCATTATTTTCTTTGATTATGGCTTGATGTGATGGTTTGAATTGTTGGTACGGTCCTATGTGATCCTGGCTTGAGCCATTGGTTTATTGACGATTCATTCACACTTCTAGTTCTACCAGAATTGAGTGTGACAACTTGGCATTAGAGCGTTTGGGCTCTACCAATCAATCTGAGTATATTAAGCTAGTTAGGATAATTAAAAGCTTTAATACAAACCCATAAGTTAAGCACATATGTTGGATGAGACAAAAACTTAAATAATATCATAATGCATACTATAAACAAAAGGAATCATGTGTAAAAAAAATCATAATGTGTCTAGACAAATAAAGGGTACAGTCCACAAGTCGGACAGTTACCCTAAACCAAAGTGCTAAAGAAATAAAAAGAAAAAACGTCACTAGGCTGGTGGGGGAGGTGGTATCGGTTGGTCTCTATCGTAGTCCTCCACGTAGGCCATCCAAAGCCAATGCACCTGATCCTGTGTAGTGCAGAGACTCTCAGCCAGAGAGGCCACCCACCGATCCGTCGCTTGCTGAGCCTCCATCATAGTCCACTGACCCTCCCCAAGGGCTAGGAAATGAGAAAGGATCTTATCTGAGATGGACTAAGAAGGACCGACCTCAAATGTAGGCTGAGGTGCAGGAAGGGGAAGATCGTCTACGTCCATATACATGTGGTCCCCTCCACCCTCAGCTGTTGTTGTTGCTACCCATCTCGGAGGCCGCTCCCATGCCTCCAACTCGTCAATAATGATGACATCTCCGGGCCCATCTTGCAGATGGCCTCCTAGTCTAGATCAACCATGACTATCTCCTCATAAATCCACTATCCCTCTATATCCACACCAAGATGGTTAAGGAAGGTGGTGAACAGGTGACCATAGGGTAGGTTGCCCTTCAGGTTGGGCATCGTCGCACGGTGCATGGTACAGATGATGATGTAAGGCAGGCACATCTCCTGCCTAGTGCACACATAGTAGATGAGTTGCTGAGTCAGCTAGGATACCTCATTGTAGTGGCCGCTTTGCAGGACTGTGTTGTGCTGAATAATGCGGCAATAGACATGGGGAAGATGACGTAGGTTGATTGCCATCTTCACCTGGTGGCCACCTTGCATAATTTGACTCCACACCTCAACACGAAGCCCCTCAGATAAGTAATTGTGCTTTTTCGGTGCACAGTAAACTAATTCACCGACATTGGAGATGTTGAGTAGATCTACCAACTGATGGATGTTGAACGAAATGTTTACACCCTTCACCCTGTTTGTGATGCAAAGCTCCCTACCTCTGTCAAAGTCCTCGAGGTTGACCTCTAGCTACAAATTAGAGTAGAATTGCTTCAGCAAGTTGGGATAGGTGGACCCCTGGTATTGGGTCACTGGCAACCAATCCAATGCGGCAAAGGCTACCTCCACATCGAACCTCTCCAACTCTCTGAGGTTCACAAAATGACCCACCTCAACACTCTTGTTTTAAAACAAGGGATACTGAGCTTTTGCTACTACCGAACGAAACTGTCCCCCATCAAATAACCTCTTGGGTGGGGGTGGATTTTGAGAACCTGGAGGTGCCATGTTCTTGGTAGCCGCTCTGTGTCTAGACATAATGAACCTGCAATAAAGAAAATCAAATAAACATATATTAGATGAAATTTAGAAATTTTGGCAACATAACGGCGTAAAGTTGGTCAAAAGCCTCAAACTTGCCCAATTCATGGATAGGAGGACTTACATGGGTAATAAACCATCCTGTAATGACAAACTAGTAGGCAATTATGACAAATTAGAATCGATTATTCAAAAAATTTAAAATTTGGGAAAACCCCAATTTCTAAGGCACAAAATTAAAGTTTTAAGGATTTTAAGGAAACCAACCAATGAAAATCCAAATAGTTTTAGGGCTTTCGTTCAGGTCCCCAATAATGATTCTAAACAATGAAATCAAGTTTCCCACAGTTGAAAATTTTTTAATTGGAGAAAAACAAGAAAAAGGTGATAGAACCCTAGAAAATTCCCAAACAAAAGAGTAGAAGTGAAATGCACTTACCTTTGGAAGGTTGCCGAACGTGTTGGCCGGAGAAAAAGGCATCAAAATTGTTCGGGAGGACCGTAGCAACTAATCAGAGCCGAGTAGAGTCGTAGACAAGAAAGAAACCAAGAGAAAGAATGGGAGAAAATGACTTGAAACTTGATTTAAAATGTGATTTTAGGTTATTTGGTCGGACTTTTCGACTTATAAAGTCGACTGGACACTCTCTGGAAGTGTCTCAAAGTTATCCAGATTGATGTCTGGTACTTCAATATAGTCAATCGAACAGCCGATCGGACAAATAAATTTTAATGTCCAAATGTGTCCGGAAGGCTGACTAGTAGGTTAAGTGGGTTTAAATGAGGGATCGGTCAAAGGCGACTAGACAAATTTTCACCTAAACATATTTACCTACTCTATGTTTTCTAGGATCTTCATGCACTATGTGGGACTAACTTGTAAATGGTTGAAATTTTATACATTGTCTCACACTTGTTGGCCATGCAGACTTCGACAGCAATAGACTGAAATGGCACGGCATACTCATAAAGGCAGCCGAAGGGACCATAGCCCAACCCCACCACCACCACCTCCTGGAGTGGGTGATGTGAACGAAAACCCAACTGAGTAGAACATGAATAATGAGAATCGCCTGGTAGGAAATCTAGGACCAAATGTTCAGGCCACACAGAATCCCCTACCTAGACCCCCAAGGGACTTAGCGACAGTTGTGAAAAACTTGGCCCATCAAATGCAAGAGCAATACAAAATGTTGACTGAGCTGTGAGCCGCATTGGGTACCATTGTGCCACCTACTGTCAATGCCACAACAACCCCTCAAGGCCAAACTAATACAGCACCGATAGGCAGTAACACCATTCCTGCAACCCAACAACACCAACAACAAATCCTAGTGTTGAACACCCCAATACAGAACTAGGGTATCAATCAAGGTGTTTACCAAGGTGGCTACCCATATCAACCACCGACGTATGGAATGAATGCTATTAGATAGAACGACCTGACAAGGTTAGTGGAAAGGTTTATGACGATGAAGCCTCAGACTTTCTCAGGAAAGGGATCGAACCCACTATGGCCAACACAATGAATTAATGAAATGGAGAAAACCTTCCTGATGATGGTTATGATAGAAGAGGAAAAGGTCCTATGCACCACCTTTATGCTGAGGGAAGGTGCAAACCATTGGTGGAGGTCACTCACTCCTATCTACTAACCAGGTACCTTCAGGTGACTTGGGCCATTTTCAAGGAGGCATTTTTTGAGAAGTACTTCCAGCAACATTATGAAGAACTGTTCTTCTTCGCTCCCACCAGCATGTAAGAAGAAGATACGAAGACACGATGGTTCACTATGGGACTCAGGGGAAGCATCCATGAACACGTATTGGGATTAGAGAAGAAGATATACAATGAAGCAGTGTAGAATGCCTGTGTTCTGGAGGTAAGTCAGAAAGAAAGTTTCTTTGCCCAGAACTATGGATTAAAAAGGCCTAATAGTGATACATCAAATGGGGGAAACTCCAAGTCCTTCAGACCATATAGGCCACAGAACACTGTTGGACCCACCAAGGCTACCTCAAATAATAAACAATAGGAAGGCAGTCAGTTGGGAAATATAAAGTGCTTCAATTGCAATCAGATGGGGCATTATGCAAAGATGTGTCCTCAGCCAAAGAAGCAACTACAACAAGGAAATATGTACGCTGTGACATTTAAAGATGCAGCCGCATCAGCTGTCACAGGTATGACCTGACCTTTATTTATAGTACACTTGTGTGAGCATGTAAACTAAACCTAGGTAAAACTACAAGTAATGTAACTATAGCTGGTGTACCCGCTAGAGTCCTCTTCGACTATGGAGCCACCCATTCATTTGTGTCCAACTCGTTCGAAAAGAGATTGGATTTACCTGTCAGACCCTTAGAAAAACTAATAGTACGATCTCTCTTGGGACTTGAGGTGGTATTGGATGAGTGTGACGGACCGTGTCTGGTTCACATCGATGGATGGGATCTGGATGCAAACCTAGTTTGACTCGAGATTGCAAACTTTGACGTTATCTTGGTTATAGACTGGTTGGCTCCAAACTCAGCAAAGCTGCTATGCATCAAGAAGAAGTTGTCATTCAAGGGTAAGGATGGCACAGAATTTGGGTTCATTGGAAGCAAGCTACCTAGGAAGTAGAAGCTTATACTTTTTGCTCTTAAGGAGAAGAAGTGTCTCAAGAAGGGCCGAATCGACTATCTCATATCCGTGGTGGATGTTACCAAAGAAGAGCCACGAATGGAAGAAATCGAAGTAGTTTGAGAATTTCCTAATGTGTTTCCAAAAGACTTACCTGGGTTGCCACCTAATCGAGCGACTGAGTTTATGATCTACCTTCTACCAGGGTCGGCACCAGTGTCTAAGGCACCTCACAAAATGGCTCCTACAGAATTGAAAGAACTAAAGACTCAACTACAGTTGTTGGACAAGGGATCCATAAGGCCGAGCATCTCGCCATAGGGAGCACCAGTGCTGCTAGTAAAGAATAAGGACAGTAGTATTCGACTATGAATAGACTATCAAGAATTGAACAAGCTCACCATCAAGAACCGATATCCGCTACCTCGGATTGATGACTTATTCGACCAGCTACAAGGTGCCAAGGTGCTCTCTAAGATCGATATTCGGTCGGGGTATCATCTGTTGAAGATCAAGGATGGTGACACTCCAAAGACAGCATTCTAAACCAGGTACGGACACTACAAGTTCCTGGTTATGTCACTTGGGTTGGCCAATGCCCTCGCATCATTTATAGAGCTTATGAATCAAGTGTTTCATGACATGCTGGATACTTCGGTCATAGTCTTCATAGATAATATATTGGACTACTCCAAGGACAACGAGACTCATGCAGCACATCTTAGAGTAGTCTAACAACATTTGAAAAGGGAGAAGCTCTATGCCAAGTTCAAGAAGTATGAGTTTTGGTTAAACGAGGTTACCTTCTTGGGCCATGTAGTATCGTCAGAAGGAATAAAAGTGGATCCCAACAAGATCGAAGCTATTGTAGGGTGGGAGCGCTAAAGAACGTTGTCGATATAAGAAGTTTCTTTTGATTAGCTGGTTATTATAGATGGTTCGTGGAAGATAACTCCAAGATCACAGTATCTCTTACAAAGCTGACCAAGAAAGGAGAGAAATTTATCTGGACTGACAAGTGTGAGGAGTAATTCTGGACACTAAAGTCAAAGTTGATATTAGCAACCATCTTGACCATTTCGACATTAGGGGAGCCATTTATCCTATACACAGATGCCTCTGGATTGGGTTTGGGATGTGTTCTAATGCAAGGTGAACAGGTGATTGCCTATGCCTCAAGGTAGTTGAAGCAGCACGAGAAGAATTACCTTACACATGACTTGGAGACTTAGAGATACTACCTGTACGGTGAGATTTTTCAGATCAAGTCAGTCCACAAGAGCCTCACCTATCTCTTTACTCAGAAGGCGTTGAATATGAGATAGAGAATGTAGTTAAAATTACTAAAAGACTTTGATTATGACATTCAGTATCATCAAGGTCAGGCAAATGTAGTAGCAGATGCATTTAGCAGGAAAGGGATACTGAAGCCAAAAAGAGAACCTAGTACGAATGTCGCTTTGTGCTTTACGGTATCAGTTGCTGAAGGGAATGTGGTGCAACAAGTATTAGAGTCTCCAGACAACCCGATAGAGCAAGGACTGATCCATAAGTTCTTGCTTAAGTTCACAGTATTGAAGATCATACCAGACCTGAAGGACAAAGTGAAAGTTACAATTCTACTAGACCCGTACCTAAAAATAGTACAGGAAGATTTGGAGAAGGGTAAACCTAAACCTGATTTTGCTTTGGATGCGGAGAAAGTGCTTAGGTACCGAGGTAGGTTGTGTATATCTTAGAGTGAAGACTCAGATATTAGAAACAGGTTAATGATAGAGGCTCATTGTACTCCATATTCAGTACATCTTTGAAGTACCAAGATGTATCATGATCTGAAGCGATTATTTTGGTGGAGACGAATGAAAGCAGATCTGGCTCGATATGTGTTCCAATGTCTAAACTATCAGCAAGTGAAGGCCAATAGATAGAGACCAGCAGGTTTACTACAACCATTGCCTGAACCAGCATGGAACTAGGATTGCATCACTATGGACATTGTCACTGGGTCACCCTTAACTCCCAGATCCATCGAAGCAGTCTGGGTAATTATAGACTGCCTTACAAAGATGGCCTGTTTTATAGCAATTAGATTTCAATATACCTTGGAGAGACTAGCTAAGTTGTATGTAGACAACATTGTCAGACTCCATGGTGTACCTGAGAGCATAGTGTTTGATTGAGATCCTCGCTTTACCTTCAAGTTTTGGCAAGGACTACAGACAACAATGGGAACCAAGTTGAAATTCAGCACAACGTTTCACACTCAAACGGATGGTCAGTCAGAGCAAACCATTCAGATATTAAAAGATATGTTTTAAGCCTGTGCAATTGATTTCAAAGGAGCTTGGGATGATAAACTACCATTGATCGAGTTTGCTTACAACAATAGCTACCAAGCTACCATACAGATGTTACCTATGAGGCACTGTACAGTAGGAAATGCCAGACCCCTCTGTTTTGGATCGAAGTTAGTGAACAAAGGATAGTAGGGCCATAATTTATTGAGGAAACCTGTCAAGTGGTAAAAAAGATCAAGGAAAGGGTGAAGACTGTACAAGTTCGATAAAAGAATTATGTGGACAATAGACATCAAGATCTTGAGTTCATTGTAGGTGATAAAGTGTTCTTGAAGATATCACCTATGCGAGGATTGAAGCAGTTTGGCAAGAAAGGAAAGTTGTGCCCTGGATATGCGGGACCATATGAAATTCTAACGAGACATGGTAAAGTGACGTATCAGCTTGCGCTACCACCGTCGATGTCTGGTGTACACAATATATTCCACGTATCACTATTGAAGAAGTACATCAGGGATCCGTCTCACATATTGATGGTAGATCATCCATACCTGACAAAGGAGCTGACTTTCGAAGTTGTATGTCATACCCTAATTCTAGACTAACCAGTGGTGTGATGAACCGTCATGAGAACCAACTGTTCAAACCAAGATCTCGTATAGGTCGTGCCCACCTGGTTAAACCAGATACATTCCACAATAATAATCAAAGTAAATAAACAATAGCGAACGTCTTTATTATTAATGAACAGAAGTATCTAACGGTGATAATAAATAATTAAATTTAATTATTTCTAAATAACTCAAGACATAAAGTAAAATAATCAATTACACATTCCAATAGTTAAAAAAATAGCTAAACTAATCAAAAACACATTGATTGCACTCGCATGATGGATCATGTGCTTCCTTCATAGCTTCTACGTCCATGGCCACTATGTGTCCATACATCGGCACATTCACATAATCTTCAACAATAAGTCCTACATCAACTAAAAATATTCGATGTCAAAAAGGTGAGCACACATCACAGCTCTGTGAGTAAACAAAACAATGCGCAATATATGCATTCATTCAATTCATATCTTTGGTATGGTTTTAAGTTTGCAATGTGTTATAGAAAGGTTTGACTGCCACCGCACCTCTATACATGAGTGTGTAAATCCGTCCAATGGATCAAACACCATTGCCATCCCAGATGCACCCATCATGGAATAGAGATAGAGCTAAAGTGTCTGGATCACACACCATCAACACTTCCCCTGATGCCCTACCCATACCAACACGTAAGCCCCTGCTAGTGAGGGCTTGCAAATTGGGCTTGCAACTAACCAATCCTAATGCCATCCAATGTATCCAAGGCCTCACCCCAGCATCCCTCAATACGTCCATAGAGATAGAGATAAGGCCCCCTGACAGAGTCAGAGACCACACGATCGGAGACCACCTCCCCTGATGCCCTACGACATAATAGTTTCGCTAAGGTAATGGTGATACGACGATGTCAGTGGGTAAGACTTGAGTAGAGATAGAGCTAGTGTATGGTGACCAGGCCAGAGACTACAGTGCCACGTCCTCCCCTTGATGCTCCACTAGCATCCAACACACTAACCACATACACAATCACATGCCTATTCTTATTATCATCGTCATCATGTTATAAATAGATAGAAATAAATATGCATAAGCAGAATATAGCAGTAATATTGGATGACATATGAGATGCACATTACAAACATACAAGCATAGAAGCATTCATTGCATTGGATAAATAAAATAAAATAGTTGTTATTATCCAATTAGTTTAGGTCTTGTTCCCTCATCTTTGATTGATGTTTATTCCTCTCCCAAGATTTATAAGTCACTTTGAATCTATGGGGAACCTAAATAATTAATGTATTTAAGTTAGGATTTATGTTTACTAAGTTACAGTAGTCAGAAACCTAATATAAAGTCAAATAGGCCTTCTAAAACTATGTGGTCACAGGTGTGGCTGCACCTGTAGTCTCAATATTTGCAACCACAGGGTGTGTGGTCGATACGTGTGGTCGCATATCATGCGACCATACCTTCTCTGGGATCTTCCTGAGAGCATATGGTCAATCATGTGATCATTGTATGGTCCACCATAGCTGCGACCATACGAAGTTTTTGGTCAATTTTTATCTTCAATCCAAATCCCTTCATGAGTCAATCCCTTGGTTTATCATGAGGGTCATTCCTATGATCGATCTATGACCTTAAACTCATAATTTTGCAAAGTTATTCACCCTAACCTACTCTCTATGGTATTTCTCTGAGATTTGCCCATGGAGTCTCATGGTTGAGATCCTACCTTGATTCAGTATCTCAATTACAATGAGATCCTATTCTAGATGTTCTACTATTACAGGGAAAGGTTCCATACCTTGAGTTTGTAGAGAACTAGAACCTTCTTTGCAACTTTTCCTTCCAATCTTCTTCTTCAGACCTCCTTCTCTTTCTCTTCCACTCTCTCTTCCAATTTGGGTTCTAAAAGAGTGAGAGAGACTAAGAGGTCCTCTACATTGAGAGAAACTCTCCATATAGAATCTCACTTTAATTAGGAAAGAGATCCCTTACTTTAGGAAAGTTTTCAAAACTCGAAGTCAGTCTCATCATCATGTGGTCACACGAGTGGACGCAGAATCCGTCGACCACACTTCCCAAATATGCCACCACATGTTAGATTTTTGAGAGGTCTCTCTATTTTAAGGTGTGGTCGACCATACTAGCTCAGGTATGCGACCATACACTCCAAATCGACTGGTTTTGGGTCAATTTACAGACCTAGCCTTGTGGTTTCTTTACGTACTTGGTCCACTTGGTCCGACCATGATAGGAAGACCTGACATGACACGGTTAGACTGAATTAGTAGAGTGCGGGTCTTACATTGTGCCAATCGACATCACAAGTCAAAAGGTACAGAAGCATCAAAACCAGGACATCTTCTATGTCAAAGTAACCTGGAGAAGTCAGAACATGGAAGAGGTGACATGGGAAGAAGAATTTACGATGCAAAAATAATATCCTCACCTATTCGACTCAGAAGGTACATGTAAATTTTGAGGATGAAATTTCTTTATAGGAGGGCGAGTTATAAGACCCGCACTCCACTAACCAGGTCTAACCTGGTTAACGTGTTGTGACAGGCCTTCCCATCATAACCGGGTCTGACGAACCAACCAAATGATGGACCACAAAGCCAGGTATGGAAAACTTTTAACTCGAACCTTGTCCAGTCAAATAACTTAGTTTGTCTGGTCTATGTATTAGGCGACCGATCAAGTGACCAGTCAAACACAGAATGGACTCCGAACTTAGGAAAGTTTCCTAGTTTAAGTGGGTCTTCTCTCCTAATTGGGAGAGGACTCTATTAGGAAGTACCCTTTTATATAAGTGATGAACCTCTACCTTTTTCCACTCTTTTGGTCATACACAAACCCTAGAATTGAGAGAGAGAGAGAGAGAGAGAAAGAGAGAGAGAGAGAGAGAGAGAGAGTAGAGGAGAAGGCTAAGAGAAGAAGAAAGCTCTGGATAAGGAAGAGGGAGAGGAGAGAAGAAATCACTATCGGTTTCTAGCAACCATCGTCGAGAGATCAATGGTAAGTTCTTAGCCTACGTCACTAGTAACTAGGATATCTTGTGTGTGAGTTTGGATTCACAGCCGTTAGAGGCAATGATCTAATTTTACTATTGTATGAAACGTATAACAAAGACCATTAGGGTTGTATAGATCTAGGGTTATAGTGAAACCCTAACTCTAATGTATTCTTGAACTTAAAATGGTATAGAATAAATCCTAGATGAGAGTTGAAAAATTGACTCTGAAGAAAGTTAGATTGAAAAATAGCCTGAAAGAAGCTCTAGAGATTGTCCGATATGTGTTGTCTAGAAGCACCTAATAGGGGACCGGACAAGCTATCAGATACTCTCGGGAAGCATCTCACGACTGTCTGGTAGGTTGTCCGGTCACACCATTTACAGTGTTGGATAATTGACTGGACAATGTTCGAAAGGCTTAAATTGCCAGTCCGGACAGTCAGTTTGAACGTCAAAAATTAAACGTAATTAAACGCTAACTTGTTCTAATGGTTGTTTAGGATTCACAATAAATTCAAGGTGATTTTCAAAGCTTGGGAAAGAATCAACATCACTCAACAGGTGAGGGACAAGACCCAAACTAATTGGTCAATAACAAATTACCTTGTCTTATTGCTTGTTACTATGTTCTGTGTTTATGCATGTAACATGTCATCTAAACTGCTATTATTGTTTATGCATATTTTTTATTATTACTCCTTTATGCTGATGATGATGAGGATAGGCTTGTATTTGTATGGTTGGTGTGTTGAGTGAGGAGAGGTTGTATCCTCAAGCCATTTACCATACCAACATCGTCATATTGCTATTACCTTAGCATGCTTAGTGCGTCACAGGGTATCAGGGGAGTGCTCGCGACGTGGGCCGTAGCCTTACCAACGGACTCTAGCTCTATCTCTGTGCCATATTGAAGGATGCTGGGGTAAGGCCATGGATACATCTTGATGACATCTAGAATTAGTTAAAGACGAACCCATTTTGCAAGCTCTCGTCAGTAGGGTCATACATACTGGTATATGGGCTAGGGTATCAGGGGGTGCTGGCGGTGTGTGATCCATTAGGCTCTAGCTTTATCTCTATCTTGTAGTGAGTATTGTGGGGCGACATCAATTTTGGTAGGTGCCTGATCGTTGGGTGTGCTCACACTCACATGTATGGAGGTGTAGTTGTAGCCTATCCTTACCATAGCACATTATAAACTTTACCAAACCAAAGAATTGAATGTTACATTATCATATTGCTTGCTGCATGTTTTGTGTCTCACTGAGCTTTTTTTTTTTTGGCTAAAGATCCTTTGTATTAAAGAAAAAAAAAACAGTAACAAAAACACCGTAATAGCTAAGAAGCCACCTTTGGCATTGCCATTAGTAGCTCCCTAGCTAGGTAAAAAAATTAAAATCAACAAAACCAAAATCTCAGTCGATGGGATGGTCCCAAATGACCTCTCGAGCACCAAAATCAGGGCAGCTAAACCACACATAAGAACTTCTACAATGAACAACCTTTTTGGCTAACATGTCAGCCACAGTATTCATTTCCCAAAAATAGTGAAAATAGCAAATACGTTTTCCTTCAAGATCTTGCTGAAGCACAGACCATATATGTTTAACAAACCATGGGACCTTGTTACTACTCATGCAGGACACCACTGATTTAGAGTCACTTTCAATCCAAATATTATGAAATCCTAAAGAAATTGCTTCATGAATACCTCTAATAGCACTATGAAGCTCAACTTTATAATTTGATGATACGCCAATATGCTCTACAAACGCCATTAGAACTGCACCCCTCTAATTGTGAATATGTTTTGTGTCTCATTGAGCTAAGTTGTGAGCTCACCCTACGTATACGTCTTCTTTTTAGTTGATAATGTAGGTGTTACTGTGGAAGACTAGATCAATGCGCCGTCATAGGGACACGTAGCAGCCATGGATGTGCAGCCAATATAGAACAAGCATGACTCATCATATGTGTGTTTCTATTGCGTTTATTCTTAGGGTTTTTGTTTTAAGTTTGGGATTATGATACTTGTAGTGGATAATTACTTTATGTTTTGGTACACATTGTGATAATTAAAATTACTTATTTATTTATCATTTAGTTCTTAGTTCATTGTTAACAAAGATTTCTGTTATTTATTATTATCTCTGATTATGGTTTGATATGATGGTTTGAATTGTTGGCACGGTCCTATGTGATCCTGGCTTGAGCTGTTGGTTCATTGACGGTTCATTCACACTTCTGGTTCGATTGAAATTGAGGTGTGACAATTAACATGGTCCATGTGTCGTGCGTCACTCTCCTCTGGGTACCCGTACACCACACAAGCCATCATACTCAATCACACATACTATCCAAACAAACATAGTTATTGTTATGCAAATGCATGCTCATACATAGCAGTTATAGGATGGCATGTTATAAATTATTAACACAAAATACACACATCACATGCTCAAATTCTATGGACCCGACCCCTCACTTATGGACACCAATGGTGCTACAGAACCTAGAAACCAGTACAAGGCTCCTCCTCTACTCACGTCGGTTTACCTATTTAATTAGATAATTTCCTTAATTGGTTACATAGCTTTTAACCAACATGGATAGGTATTAAGTGTCCATACACGGGTCCCGCGATAAATCGGGAGCCCAACGGTTGGTCCCCAATGGTCTTAGCTAGGCATACTAGCTAACTAGGCCAAAAGCGGATGGTAATTCCAGATGGTATACCCTCCAAAATTAGTCACCGGTTAATACGTAGAAAATTTCCCTTCTAACCTAAATTGGAGGGTAAAATTGAATGGTCAATCATTCAGCTTACCATCCGGATGTATACCCTGTCATAACAAGCGGCTTCCAGAGAGCTATCCAAAGGCTCCGTCAGGTGGTGTAAATCCGACAATGCCTCCAGCTTACACATAAGCCTATCCATACCTCTTGGGTCAATTAGACCCACGGAGGTGGTCACCCGAAGGGTCATGCCCTCGAATGCATTGTCTCCGATTATGAACCTCCAGTTATTACTTAGGTTACATAACCAAGAGGAAGCGAAGGCTTTGGCGGATGGTATATTTGTCGGTATAGACTCTGGCTCAAACCACACACACACACACACACACACACACACACACATACACACACACATACATATATATATATATAGGCCAAGGCATCAACCCTACTGGAGGCAGTGCTTGCCAGATCCGGAGGTAGAGACTATGACCTAGCCTCTGGATCAATCCACCAGTTCAAGTCCAGAAATCAAACACGAATGGTCTCATTTTTGGGGGCTTGGATTCCCCGTAATTTCTACACCCATTTCAGTTGGTGGGAGTCATTCCCCCACCCCAAGAGCACCCCAAGAGCAATTACTGGAGCCATCAAGTCTCCACAATACCACCATTATGGAAGTGGGTGAATAACCTAGCCTTTGTAGGGTTTATGGTAGGTCTCCATTAATAGAGACCATAAATGGTAGGGTAACCACCATATGGCCTTGGCATTGAACTCCATAAGGAAGGGGAAAGATGAGTGTCTTACCTCTTAGGAGTATAACAAGCTTGAGCTCCAAGCTTTGAGCTTCAATCTTCCCACAACAACACTCTCACACAACCCCAAAGCCAAGAAAGAGGAATAAGAAGTCTTGGATCATTATTTATAGAATCCCGAGGAAAGAGGGAGTGTCTCTTGGACTAAAATCGATAGCTGACAACTGGGTGGTGCACCATCCGACAAAGCCACCGGTTTTACTTACAGGTAACCTTAGGCTTGGCTTAATGGGCCCACTCTAATGGAGTTTAGGTCTTTCCCCCACACACTCAACCCCTATTGGGTGATCCTATAATTTGACCTGATACTATCATTGGGTCACAATGTCGGGGGTGCCATGTGTTGTTACAGGAAGACCCGGCACAGTAGAATCCGGGTTAATGAGGATTCCAGGTGTAGGTCTTATAGTTGATATGCTTCTGAGGGTCTGAGACATCTGAGAAGAGGTTGAGTGAATGATTTCTTGTACAAAAGCCCGTCATACACATAGTAGTTGACCGACTTTGCTTGTATACATCGGACTTCTTTTCTGTCTGTCTATAACACATTATCTTTCAAGAAAGATAGGATCAGGTCGGTCCACCTCAACTCGGGAGTCACTTAAAGAATGGCTGAGCTTGGTGCAGTGCAGGCTGACTTCAACACATTTATGGAAATTAGACTGATGAAGTCGGTGAGGTCAGCTCAGACGAGCTTAGACAGAGTGTCCACTTCTACGTTAGCTTCCATCAAGACACTGTAGATTTTAAATTTGTAGAATTTCGTGATAGCTTCTTGTACTTTCACAAGGTACTCTTTCATATGCTCCTCCCTTACTGCGTAGATGTCGTTCACTTGTCGAATGAAAATTTGAGAGTCATTGAAGATGGTAAGATGCTGGATCATAAGGCTTTTAGCTAATCTAATCCCAGCAAGGAGTGCTTCGTATTATGTAAGTTGTTCATTGTAGAGAACTCCAACCATAAGGCCAATTGTACTCAAAAACCTTTAGGGCTGGTCAGGACCACTGCCCCAGCATGATCCTTATTTGAAGCTTCATCCACCTGTAGTGTCCATGTAGATGGTTCTTCTTCATTTGGAGTCAGCATATACACTTGTATGGCTGACTTTGGATTTTTAGGCTCTTCTTCTTCATTTGGGAGAGAAATCTTCAGGATGAAGTCGGCCAGAGCTTGAGCCTTGATGGTGGTTCGGGGTTAGAATCTGAGTTCAAACTATCCCAGTTCTACTACTCAATTGATCATTCGTCTTGAGACATTTAATATGGATAGTACTTTCCTCAAAGGCTTGTCAGTCAAAATTCTTATAATATAGCCTTGGAAGTAGGGTAACAGCTTTCGAGCAGCCGTGACAAGGGCTAGGGCCACCTTTTCGATCGGCTTATATCGAGTCTTAGCATCTAGTAATACTTTGCTAAAATAGTACACTGGATGCTAGATCTTCTCCATTTCTTTCACTAGTATGGCACTGATGGCTTCGGGCAAAACTGCCAAGTATAAATGTAGCTTGTACTGTGGTTCAGGACTGACCAGAAGTGGTGGAAACGAGAGGTACTCTTTTAATTCTTTAATTGCTTTCTGACACACCAATGTCTATGCAAAAGTTTGGTTCCCTTCAACGTCTTGAAGAAAGAAAGGCATCTATGGGCCGATCTTGACATGAACTGACAAAGGGCTGCAACTCAGCTAGTCAATTCTTGTAGCTGCTTAGGCTTTGTGGGTGTAGACATCTTTTTAATGGCCTCGATCTTGGCAGAATTGGTTTCTATTCTCCATTGTGAGACCATGAAGCTGAGGAGCATTCCCAAGAGAACCCCAAATGCACACTTAGTTGGGTTGAGGCACATATTATTTCTTTTGAGGACTCTGAAGGCTTTACTCAGGTCGTCTAGATGGCTTCGGGATTGCTTACTTTTGACGAGGAAGTCATCCACATATACTTTCATATTGCGGCCAATCTGATCTTTAAAGACATTGTTGACCAAGCGTTGATGAGTTGTTCTGGCATTTTTTAGGCTAAAGGGCATGACTTTGTAGTAGAATGTTCCTTGATTTGTTATAAAGGCATATATCTATCATCGTTGTTGAAAGAGATGAAGCCTCTTGTTCAGGTCTTCTTCCCTTTGTCCTCTATGACCTATATGTTGCTGACGGTACTAGATAGTATATTGTTGTTGGCAGGGTGTGCGCCAAGGATGCCGTTGATTCACCCTTGGTAGTGCATGGGCCCAGATTGTGATTGACTTGTTGCAATCTAGGTAGGCTGGTGCCTATTCTGCCAGGGTGGGCCCACGGTGGGTGCCTATCTGTTATTGTCGGGTTTTGATCGATCTCCTGATTAGGACACCTGTCCAACCAGAAGAAAGACAATCGAGTTGAGCGGGCTGGACTGGGAACCACTCTGATGCCTAAGTTAGCTCAAGGGCGATAAGCAGATGAACTCAGGGAAGTGAAGACTAAGTTTAGGTAAAGTAGGGCTTTTGGTAGTAAAAGCAGTATAATAGCTTGATAGCATCAAAGTTCAGTCCCTTTACCATTCATTGTAAGGGTATTTATAGAGCATAGAGTGACCTGAGGATGTCTCCTTGTTGTTGCACTGATCCCGGGACTCCTTCCGATATCTTAGGGGGTCATCGTGGTGAACAAGGAATCATCATTCACATTCTTCCCTCGAATGGAGGAACTATGATGGTACATGATTAATTAATGGTCATTTGATGGAAATCCCATGGCCAGATTATCTGTAACCACTTTGAAATGGTTTTAAGGAGTGATGGAACATGCCTCGTATTCTATGGGGAGGGCAATACGTGGAGGTAACCGCCTTGAGCTGGGTTATTGGGTAGTTATCCTCCCGGGCTGATTTCCCATATGCGGATTACTATCTGCGGGCATACAGTCGTGTATGACTCAATGTCTCTAAGATGTGGACACGTACGTGTCTGCCTGTGTCCTCAGTTCGCAAGGCGCAAAGTGTTGATGCTTGACTGACTTTGTTCTACATGGTTCGAACACTACGCTATGGTGGAACATATCCCCTAGCATCCTATGGTTCAGAGGCAGGGTTGTTCGTTTGTTTTTTTTTTTTAACTGATGGATAACGATAAAACCACCCCTATAATTCATTGATCAATCTCTCAAGACCAAACTAGGTTTGGGTTATGTTTATATTGTTGGAGAAAATAATGGTTTCTGATTAATCTAACTGTAGAAAGGGGATTTTAGAAGATGGCCACGTGGCGTCTATCCATGGTAGTGGAAAGAGGGCATCATGGTAAATATTGAAGGAAGTTCGTATTCGACCCGCCAGTCTGACTCTAATAGGATGTGACGAGTAGACAAGGGTGGTTGGGCCATTAATGGATTGTCTTTAATGGCCATAAATGCTGACAACAAACATTAATGGAAGGTATGCTAACTTGACCCGCCGATTCACAGGTTCTCGGTCCAAACCGGCGAATCGTCAAAGTATTACTTGGTAAAAGCACTCTGATGGAGACAGTGTTTGGTGGTTATGGGGAACATAACCCAAAAGGGGGGTCGAAAATAATCCAAGGGGGTCGAAAGGTGGCTGACGTGACGTTATAGCATGAACTAGAGGGGTCGTAGGCTTATTAACCTACTATGTCCTAAATAGTTAAATATCTAATAAAGGCATCCATAAGAAAGCGGGCCTAAAAAAGGAAGGGGCACATGTTTGTGAATCTATATATATGTAACGCACAAGCTTGTAAAGGGGACAATGGATATACAAAGAAAAGTTCTTGCTCCCCATCTAGTTATCTCTCCCATTTTTCTAAATCTCTTTACATAAGCTATTTGCTCCACATCCGAGTTCATGGTTAAGTTGGGAAGGTCTTTGAACATTCGCACCTCAGCGAACCCCTTGTTCGAGAAGGAACTCCGGTGTTTCACTGTGAGTTCCATATTGTTTGTCTTGGTCAAATCCCTAACGGATTCCATCAACAACAGTTTGGCGCCCACCGTGGGGCCCTGACGTTTTCTATTTGTTCAAGCCTTTTCTCTTAGATTTTCCCAAGCCTTTTTCCTTTTTCATGTTATTCCCATTCCCTTTCTATCTACTTTGAACCAGTGTTCCAGATATTGACATGGCACCAGCAGGAAGGGCTCAAAGTTCTTACAACTTACGAGAAACTCAAGCCTGAAGGGTTGAAGCAAATATGGCTAGAGAGCGGGATGAAGCCCAGAGAGGGCCAAATCCCCAAGAGGTATTTCCTGAGGACCAGCCAATGATGGAGCGGGCGGTTCTAACCCAGATCCGGCCCAGTATGTCTCCAAGGAGCAGTTTGACAGACTGGCCCAGCAGTTGGCGGCTATGATAGAACTGCTACAACAACGGCCAACAGGAGTACCAACGGCTTCTGCGCCCCCAGTAGACGTACCTGAAGTCCCGCAAAGATCATGACAATCTAGACGCTCTGTGTCATGCGCCAGCCTAAGGGGGGAAAGCCCATCAGTAGATTCGTATAACCGACAGGGTCGAAGCAGTCAGTGGGGGGACTTGCAACCTCAATCTGTCCCGGGGGTCGATCCCACTGAAGTGGTGGAAAGCTGTAAGACCCGTATCGAACTAACCCGGTCTTACCACCTTGAACCAGGTCTACCCATCATGGTCGAGCCAAATGGACCAAGTGCATGAAGGAGATACCGATCCCAAGTATTAAATTGACCCAAAAGCACTAAAATAGGGAGGAGGGTCGCACACCCAGCTAGGCAGGGTCGGACCCCCCCAATATAAAAGTCAGACCCTGAGTTTCTAACCGAGGGTCGGATAACTTAGAACCAGGGGTTGACGGGATCTCCGACCCCCTCATCGACCCCCAGTCTGCTGATAGAAATCGTGATTTGGAAACTTTCCAAATTTTAATGGGTTTCTTTCCTAATCTCAATGGGACTTATTTTTGGAGATTCTACTTTATAAATAGGACGTCCCTAAGCCTCTTTCACCCCTTTTAGAACCCTAATTGGATTGAAAGAAAGAGAAGAGAAGGAGAAGAGAAGGAGAAGAGGAGAAAAGTGGAGAAGAAGACCAAAGAGAAGGCTTTAGAGAAACAAGTCTACTTCTTTGGTATGAATACTATCATCATGAATTTCTTAAGACCTTAGAGTAGATAGTGAAGAGGGTATGATGTAGGAGAAACCCAAATCATCCATCCATGGTTAGGTTTCAATGGAAACCATGAAGGAGATCATTAAAACCATGTAGGTGAATTAACTATAGTTCTAAACCATAGAACATGTATGGAATGGATTATAGAAGAAAGCCCTAGGACCCAAACATGAAAGAATGGACTGTAGGATGAAAATCTCGACTAAACCCACGGGGGGTCGTACGTGGGGTCGATGGAGAATCGACCCTACCAGACCCTAGCATCGACCCCCAGTATTCAGGAAGTCCAGAAAAGGGGTGGTCGCACCCAGGGTCGATGGAACATCCGACCCTGGCATCGACCCTACTACAGGGGGTCGCAGAAAACTGCTACCCTACCAGCGACCCGTCCTGCGACCCCCAGTTAACAGCAAGCTTTAAAAATTAGAATTAATTCTAATTAAATTTTATCGACTTGATTAGGTCTTCTAGTGATATAATAGTGATATTAAGTTGATTCTTAAAGCTTGAAAGAGGATCTACAATCAAGTAAAGGTGAGGGAACAAAACCTAAATTAATTGATTAATAATAAACTATTTTTATTTCTTGAGTCCAACGCCATGATTGATTCTATGCGTGTATGCTTGTCATGTGCATTTAACATGTCATCTAATATTTTTATTAATACTGTTCATGCATATTTACATTTATTGTTTATAATATGATGATGATGATGATGATGATAGGAATAGGCATGTGAATGTATGTGTGTGATTAGTGTGCTTGATGCGAGCGAGTATCAGGGGGGGTGTCATAGGTCGGGCCTCAACACTCTAGCTCTATCTCTAACTCAAATCTTGTCCACTGACATCGTCGTATCGCCATTACCTTAACAGACTATTACGTCGTCTTGTATGAGGGGAGGTGGTCTCGGATCGTGTAGTCTCTGACTCTGTCGGGGGGCCTTAGCCCTATCTCTATGAACGTATTGAGGGATGCTGGGGTGAGGCCAAGGATACACTATTTGACATTAGGATTGGTTAGTTGCGAGCCCAGTTTGCAAGCCCTCACCAGCGGGGGCTTACGTGTTGGTATGGGTAGAGTATCAGGGGAAGTGTCATAAGCCGGGCCTCAGCACTTTAGCTCTATCTCTATTCCATGGTAGGGTGGATGGGGACGACAATAAACGTTAACCTTTGGGTAGGGCCTTCACACCCTGTGCATAGAGGCGAGGCGGCCACCAAACCTTTCTATAGCGCATTGCAAACTTATTTACCAGACCACATATATGAATTGAATGCATGCATATGTTTATTGTATTATTTTGTTTGCTCACTGAGCCATGATGTGTGATCACCCTTTCGACGTTGAATATTTTAGTTGATGATGTAGGTACTATGGTGGAGGACTATATGAATACTTCTGTGTACGGACACGTCGCTGCAATGGAAGCTGAAGACTTAGTGGAAACGCATGATCCCTCATGCGAGTGCAATGCATGCATTTTTTATTAGATTTTTATTTGAATTTATTAAGGAAATGTAATTGATATTTTATTTACTTATGTCTCAGTTGATACAACATAAATTGATACTTTATCTATGATTATCACAATTAGATTCCTCAGTTCATTTATTATTAAGACTTCCGCTATTGTGTATTTATTCTGATTATGGTTGTGGATGTGTATGGTTTTATATTCAATGGACACAACCTATTAGAGATCGTGGTTGAACCGTTGGTTTATTAGCGGTTCGTCACACCATTCTGGATAGTACGGAATTAAGGTGTGACAACTTTGTATCAGAGCTCTCAGGTCCTGTCTGTGAAACCAGTATACTTCCATTAAAGTTCGTGAACTGAGATAGGATAAAAATTTAAAAAGATGTAATAATAACACACCATAAGCATCTGTATTGTTTGAGACAAAACTGAAAGGGCATAATGCATCTATTAAATGAGAAATAAATTTATATACAACCAAAAGAAGAATAAATGTTTATATATATGACTAAAGTAGAGTACAGTCCATAACCCGGACAATTACTCTGAAGTACAAAAAGAAAGGTAAACGAAAATACATCAAGAAGCTAGAGGAGATGGGGGAGGTGGTGCCTCACGGTCTCTATCATAGTCCTCAGCGTAGACTCTAGTCAACCAAGCTATCTGAGTATGGGTCGTCTGGAGACTAGCTGTGAGATCAGCCACCCGCTGGTCGGTCACGTACTGAGCATCCCTAAGCTCTCCCACCCGTTGATCGGACAAGCGCTGAGCCTCTAGAAGCTCTCCCATCCTCAAATCAGACATGCGCTGAGCCTCTCGTATCTCATGCAATATCCCCACCATGTCATCAGAAGGTGGATACGAAGGACCAGCTGCATGTGAAGGACCAGCTGAAGAAGAAGGACCAGCTCTTGTAGCATGAGTAGGTGATGGAGAAGGTATGGCATCCACATATATGTACAGACGATCGTCATCATCCCCATGAACCCCTGCTCTAGCGGATGCTGTTGTTGCCTCAGCGTCAGCCATCTCTACTTGAGTGCGAGGGTGCACCATCGCGTTTCTCTCCTCATCGCTGACCTGGGCATCCTGCATGCCCATCTTACAGATGGCCTCCCAATCCAGAGGTGAAGAGAAGGATTTCTCTTGAATCTTCTCATCCATCAAGTCAACACCTAGGTGGGTAAGCAGCGTAGTGATCATGCGTCCATAAGGCAGATTGCCAGTATGACTGGGCAATGTGGCACTGATCATCGTCTGCATGATGATATAAGGAAGGCATACCGGCTGCCTACTACAGATACAGTACAGCAAAAACTGAGTCAACTGGGAGACCCTCTCGAAATGTCCACTCTACGGTATCAGGTTGTGCTGAATAATCTTGCAGTACACCCGCGGATCTGAACGTAGGTAACTCGCTTTCATCTCCCAGCGATCAGGTCTGATGAGCTAACGGTCTATCTCAGCCCTCATTTGTAATGAAAAGAACTGGGGCTCTCTAGGGGCACAGAACACGAAGGAGCCATCATATGAGATACCCAGCAAGTCTGCTAGCTGTCGATAATCAAAGGAAATCTCAACTCCCTTGACATAGCTATTGATCCTGAGCTCACTACCCCTCTCAACGTCATTGTAGTCAGGACAGGTACAGGCATCATAGGTGATGACAAGAAGCCAACCCATGTCACCAAAAGCCCTCTCTACATCAAACAGTACCAGGCTAGCCAAGTTCACTTTGCGGCCTCCCTCTACTTTCTTGCGAGCATAGCGGGCATACTGCATCTCGGCTTCATGGGAACGGAAAGAAGACGGTCGCGAACACTAGGTACCTTGGTACGAGCCATAGTATCTGCAAATAACAAAGAAAAACAGATATTGGGTTAGTAAAGATGAAAAACCCAAAATTTTGACATTATAACGACGTAAATTGGTCAAAAGCCTCACTTTTCACCCATACACATGGGCAGGAGGACTTAATAGATCCTAAACTATCCTGTAAGATTCATACAGTTGGAAATTTTAGAGATTGAATTGGAAGAAATTTCAAGAAATTTAAAATCTCGACAAATTAGGGCAAAAAGGATAAATTTCGAGTTTCTCGATAACCAACCGATGAAACTCAAATATTTTTTAGGGCTTTCATTCTTTGAGTCACCAACAACAAAAGCCCCCCAATAAAAATCGAATTTTTACGGTTGGAAAAAGTTTAATTTGAAGAAAACGAGATATACGAGCAAAAACCTAGGTAAGGAAACCTAAAAACATGAAAACGTAGAAGATATACCTGTAAAGGAGGTGTAGACGTCGAAACGAGAAGCACAAACCACCAATGGATCGGAGTTGTCACTGTAGCAACTCAGAGGGACAACACGAGTCAGAGTGGAGGAGAAAGAATGGGAAATGGACTCAGAATCGAAACTTAAAAATCTGATTTTTAGTCCGGGGGTCGGAGAATTCGACCAAAACCATCGACCCACCCATCAACCCCCTCATCGACCCGCGGCTCTCGGTAATTTGACAGAGAACCAGGGGTCGAACCTAGGGTCGGACACCCATCGACCCCCATATCGACCCTCGGCTCTCGGTAAGAATCAGTGATTCCCAGGGTCGATCCTAGGGTCGGATAACCATCGACCCTGCATTAGAAAGACAGTAATTTTTGACAGAATGATCTGAAAAGTTTGAAAATACCATTTGTTAGTGGTTTTAAAATATGAGAATGAATTATATAATGATTGTCTCACGTGTTTAATGATTTTCAGGCAATCCCACTACCAGATTAGACAATGGCTGGACGCAGAGTAACCAGACAAAGCCGTAACTCTATCCCACCACCACCACCACCTGTGGGGGAAGATAGCCAGACACACTTGGAAACATAGGGGAATACGAACACGGCACCGTCCGTCATTAATGGGCAAACAAATCCTACAAATCTGCCAGCTCCACCTACAGACCTGGCTACAGTCGTATTGAACTTGGCCCAACAGCTGCAGCAAATGCAACAGGCACAAGCTACTATACAAGCTGCCATAGGCATAACTTTTCCAGCTGCACAGACACCACCAATGCTAGCAGGACAGGCAAGCACAGCTCCAGGGGGAAGTAACACAGTACCCCACGCACCTCAGACTCCCATCATGCAGGCTCAAGTACAAAATCCTGAGATAGCTCAAGGTGGATATCAATACCAACCACCTATGTATGGGGCGTATGTCCCGCAACAACTAGATCACTCCAGACTGGTGGAGCATTTCCTTAAACTGAAGCCCAAAGAATTTAATGGCAAGCCAGCAGATCCTTTATGGCCGGCACACTGGGTTGACAAAATGGAAAGAAATTTTATGATGATGACAGTAAATGAAGAAGAAAAAGTGTTGTGTGTCACCTTTATGCTGAAAGGAGATGCACACCATTGGTGGAGGTCTACCAGGACATATTTATTAACAAAGCACGCCCAATTGACTTGGGATATTTATAAGGAGACATTCTTTGAGAAGTACTTTCCTAGAAGTTTCAGAGATTCTATGAAAAGAGAGTTCCTGAGTTTATATCAGGGGAAGATGACCGTGGATGCATATCAACAGCGTTATGAGGAGCTGTTCTTCTTTGCACCCGCCAGTATGCAAGAGGAAAACACCAAGACCCAAAGGTTCGTTATGGGACTTAGGGGAAGCATCCGCAAGCATGTTCTGGGACATGAAAAGAAAATCTATAATGAAGCGGCACAAATCTCGAGTTATAGAATCGAGCCAGAAGGAGATTTATTTCATGCAAAACAGAGGTATAAAAAGGTCAACTGGAAATTCTTATAACGGAGGGAATAACAAGACATTCAAACCCTTCCATGCTCAAGGCTTTACCGCTGCAACCAAGACTACTCTCGTAGCTCAACAGCAACAAAAGCCAATTACTGAAGGGATAAAATGTTATAACTGCAATCAAGTGGGACATATGGCAAGGGAATGTCCTAAGCCCAGGAAGCAGCTACATCAAGGATGGGTTTACGCGGTTACATCTGAGGATGCTGCCGCATCGCCTGATGTGGTCACAGGTATGACTTAAATTTTTTTTAAGTTGTATTACATTGTATGAGCATGTGGAGTAAGTTAAAATAAATCACAGGTATCGTACCTATAAATGGCATACCTGCCAGAGTACTCTTTGACTCAGGAGCTACTCATTCTTTCATATCGGTGTTATTTGGAAAGAAGCTGAATTTACCCATCAAAACATTAGACTACAAACTACTTGTACAATCACCGATGGGATTATAAGTGGAATTAGAAAAAGGTTATGGGCCATGTCCAGTTCTAATTGACGAGAAAACCTTAGATGCAACCTTGATTCAACTCGAGATGACAGACTTTGACGTCATCTTGGGAATGGATTGGTTAGCTCGGCATTCTGCAAACCTATTATGTGTCGAAAAGAAGCCGACATTTAAAGACAAGGAAGGAGCAGAGTTCAGTTTTGCGAGAACCAAACTTCCTCGTAAACGAAAGCTCATACTCTCTGTGCTAAAGGCTAAGAAGTACCTTGAGAAAGGAGCAGTCGGGTATTTAGTATCTATGGTCGACCTTACCAAGGAAGCACCACGAATGGAAGATATTGATGCCGTGCATGGGTTTCTAGACGTATTTCCTGAAGAACTACCAGGATTACCACTCGACCGAGCTACAGAGTTTGTTATAGATCTTATACCTATAGCCGCACTAGTATCGAAAGCACCTTATCGAATGGCTCCTACTGAACTAAAGGAATTGAAAGTACAACTAAAAGAATTGCTGGACAAGGGTTACATTTACCCTAGCATATCACCATGGGGAGCGCCAGTATTATTCATAAAGAAGAAGGACGGTAGTGTTCGATTATGTATAGACTACCGAGAACTGAATAAACTAACCATCAAGAATCGATACCCATTGCCTCGGATTGATGACTTGTTCAATCAGTTGCAAGGAGCAAAAGTGTTCTCCAAGATTGATATTCGGTCAGGCTACCATCAGTTGAAGATTAAAGATGGTGATATTCCTAAGACAGCATTCAGGACCAGATATAGACATTATGAATTCTTGGTCATGTCTTTTGGATTGCCAAATGCACCAGCAACCTTTATGGAACTTATGAATCGGGTTTTCCACGATATGTTGGATACGTCAGTTATTGTATTCATTGATGATATATTGGTCTACTCCAAGGACAAGAAAACTCATATTAAGAATCTAAACGCCACTCTACAGCGATTAAGGAAAGAGAATCTTTATGCCAAATTTACAAAGTGTGAGTTTTGGCTAAACGAAGTCGCTTTTCTAGGCCATGTAGTATCCGCTGAAGGAATTAAAGTGGATCCCAGCAAGATCGAGGCTATTGTAAAGTGGGAAGCACCGAAGTGCGTTGTAGAAATTAGAAGTTTTGTGGGTCTAGCTGGTTATTATCGACGATTTGTGGAAGACTATTCCCGGATTGCCGTACCTCTCACCAGTTTGACTAAGAAGGGCAAAAGGTTTGTTTGGACTGAGAAATGCGAGAAGAGTTTCCAAACATTGAAGGCTACATTGATATCCGCTCCGATCATGACTATTCCGATTCCAGGACAACCATTTATCTTGTACACTAATGCATCAGGATTGGGATTAGGATGTGTACTTATGCAAGGAGAACAAGTAATTGCCTATGCCTCAAGACAGTTGAAGACACATGAGAAGAACTATCCCACTCATGATTTGGAACTAGCGGCAATAGTACATGCTGTCAAGATATGGAGACATTTCCTGTACGGGGAGAAGTTTCAGATTAAATCAGACCACAAGAGTCTTACTTATCTATTTAATCAGAAGGAGTTGAATATGAGACAAAGAAGATGGCTGGAATTATTGAAAGACTATGACTGTGATATCCAGTATTATCCGGGGAAAGCTAATGTAGTAGCCGATGCGTTGAGTAGAAAGACAATGATAAAATCTCAGGAGAGGTTAGCACAACTGCCGCAATGTGTACTAACGGGAAGGTATTCAATCACGGTAATGAGCAGTTTGTGATAGATGCACCGGATGGATCAGCCAACCAAGGGTTTATTCATCGATTTTTAAATATGCTCACCGTATTGAAGATTATACCGAATATAATTGATGAAGTAAAGACAGCTATCAAATTAGATCCTTACCTAAGAATGGTACAAGAGGACATTGAAAAAGGTAGGACTATCCCTGAGTTCACCTTGGACGAAGAAAAGGTACTGAAGTACAAAGGAAGAATATGTGTACCTGAAACAGAAAGCTTGGACATTAGACACCGATTGATGAAAGAAGCCCATACCACCATCTACTCGATACATCCTGGAAGTACAAAAATGTATCATGATCTAAAGAAATTATATTGGTGGAGATGAATGAAAGCAGATGTAGCTAAGTTCGTGTCTCAATGCCTAAATTGTCAAAAAGTAAAGGCTGAACGACAAAGACCGACAGGACTATTACAGCCGTTACCGGAACCAGCATGGAAATGGGACTGCATCACTATGGACTTCGTCACAGGATTACCATTGACTCCTCGAGTAGTTGACGCAGTTTGGGTGATTATAGACCGCCTGACTAAAATAGCTCACTTTATACCTATACGACCTTAGTATACACTGGAGAGGTTAGCTAAGCTATATGTGGATAACATTATGCGATTACACAGTGTACCTGAAAGCAATGTGTCCGGTAGAGATCCATGATTTACTTCAAAGTTTTGGGAAGGATTGCAAAAGGCTATGGGTACAACATTGAAGTTTAGTACTGCATTCCATCCACAGACAGATAGACAGTCAGAGCGTACAATTCAGATTCTAGAAGATATGCTTCGAGCATGTGTAATTGATTTTAAAGGATCATGGGATGAAAAGTTACCACTGATTGAGTTCACTTATAACAATAGCTATCAGGCTACTATACAGATGTCACCCTATGAAGCATTGTATGGCCGAAAGTGTCGAACTCCTTTGTTTTGGAATGAAGTTGGAGAACGTAGTATTGTTGGACCGGAATTTGTTGAAGAGACTTCTCGAGTGGTCGACATCATCAAGGAAAGAGTGAGAACAGCTCAGAATCGTCAGAAGCAATATGCAGATACTCGACGCCGAGACCTTGAATTCGTCGTGGGTGATAAAGTATTCTTAAAAGTATCGCCTATGCGAGGTCTGAAACGGTTCGGACAGAAAGGGAAACTAAGTCCAAGATATGTCGGGCCATATGAGATTCTAGTCAAACGTGAAAAAATGGCTTACCAGTTAGCACTACCACCATCTATGTCAAGTGTGCATGATGTATTTCATATTTTCTTATTGAAGAAGTATGTCAAGGATCCGACGCACGTTTTGACAATAGACCTACCTGATTTGACTGAAGAATTGACATTTGAAGTAGCACCAACTGAAATCACTAGTCGAAAGGTTCAACAACTACGCAACCATGATATCTATTATGTTAAGATCACCTAGAGAAGTGGAGATATGGAAGAAATCACATGGGAAGAAGAGAATGCTATGCGAAAGCAATATCCTCATTTATTTGACTCGGAAGGTATGTACAATTTTGAAGATGAAATTTTTATAAGTAGGGGGGAGTTGTAAGACCCGTATCGAACTAATCCGGTCTTACCACCTTGAATCAGGTCTACCCATCATGGTCGAGCCAAATGGACCAAGTGCGTGAAAGAGATAACAATCCCAGGTATTAAACTAACCCAAAAACACTAAAATAGGAGGGGAGGGTCACACACCCAGCTATGCAGGGTCGGACCCCCCCAATATAAAAGTCAGACCCTGAGTTTCTAACCGGGGGTCGGACAACTTAGAACCAGGGGTCGACGGGATCTCCGACCCCCTCATCGACCCCCCAGGTCTGCCGACGAAATCATGATTTGGAAAC
>CM053270.1:23404791-23491582 GCA_028583415.1 Protea cynaroides
TATATTGGTTAGAAAGATACAAAAAAAGAGAAGAAGTGAGGAGAGACGACTTGATACAAAGCCGCACATTGATCCCGGCCGATCACCTCCAGGGGACAGGGCTTCAACAATTGATCAGTGGGGAGCCAAGCATGGTGGATGATTTCTTTGGGCTACCAGGCGACCATGGAGCTCCGCTGTTTAAAAGAGTGCACCTTTGGTGTGGTGCAAGATAGGAAGGACCGGCGCTCGTGAGCGGGGGCCGGGGCATGATGGAGCTGGGGCTTATGGGAGGAAGAATGGGAGATGGCCCGGTAGGTAGAGCAGGAAGGTTCGACCGTCAGTGGGAAGAAGAAGGGTCGTGGAAGGTAGCCCTAAGGAGTGAGAGGAAGAAGAAGCAACTACGCTTGAGGCCGGTGGGGAAGAAGATGCACAAGGAAGGTTAGAGGGGAACGCACAGGCTTGAAGAAGATGGATGAAAGGACAAAAGGTGGGCGCAGATGAAGGGGCGCGACCCTCGAGTTTAAATGCTCTTGTCGGTGAGAGCAAGGTGAAGAAGTGGGCTCCGCCGCTACCTCGAGAGCTAGGAGGCACGGAGTCAACCGGCGTGGCTCGTCCGAGGCCCGGGGGGCAAGCTTGACAGAGAAGACTCCAGCAAAAGACCGCAGGTGGGAGGTCCAACCAGAACCCGGTGCAAGGACATCCTCGAGGAGTAGTCTCGGGGAAGATGCGGCGGGGAGCCTCAGAGTTCAACCTCCTCCTTTTCAGCCTTCGCACTGTCTCCGCGACAGTGGCTACATCATCATCATCCTCTAAACAAAGAAGAAAGAAATATTAGAATCATGCAAAAATGCGCAAAACAACAGAAGACATAAGGAAAGGTACTTACCATCCTCATCCACCTCAATTATGGGTGGCTGGGTAGGTGCGCGGGCCGAAAGAAGGGGGTCGGAGGTCGGCAACTCCAGGGGAGCTTCTAGTCCCGAACCCTCGTAAGCTGGGAGGGTTGAGGGCCCGGGCCCGCCAGGTGATCGATGGTTTCTAAAGGGGCACTTTCGACGGAAGTGGTGGAACCGCCCGAGGGACCCCAGGAGCGTGATCTACGAACCCTCTCTAGGCTACCCGCCTGCGGGCCACGCAAGTCGCAATCTCTTCTCTTTCCCTTTCATGGTGTCCGAAAAGGTCGGTCCCCATCGATCTTCCTCGACACCGCCGCCTAAGCCCCTCCACCGCAACACAAGTCAACAAAAAAAATGTTAGAGTCAAAAATTGAAGACAAACATGGAAATGAAGGTTAGCACCACTCTGGAACTTACTCAGTCCATACAAGAACAAGAATTGATTGTTGGACAGGTCCTTGAACCGGACGACCCTCCCTCGATCTTCTACCCGTCCAAGGGTCTCCATCTCGAGCAGTAAAAGAAAAGGGGCGACCCCCACTATGGAAGGATCAACAAACTACCATCAGTTCCCGATGGGGAAAGAACACATTCCCTGCAGAGTATGATCCCGATTAATTATGGCCCCAAAAAATCTCTCCTTCCAGTGTGGAATGGAGGAAGGGGTGGTTTCTATCATAGCGGGAACTATGTCTAAATTTTGACGAAAAAAATAGTAGATCCCGTTGGGTTTTCCCTTATGGGTCGGATGGTCTCGCCAGAGCAAGACACCCACATAAAAGAGAAATTGGAAAAACCGCAAGGTAGGGGGTTCTCTACATCTAAGAAAGAAAATGAGGAAGGAGTAGTTATGGGCCCAAGAATTGGGCGTAAGTTGAGTGGGGGTTAGGCCATAGAAGCCGAGGATTTCGAAGATAAGAGGATGGCAAGGAAAGCGAAAACTAGAAGAGAACATGTTCAAGTTCACCACCATCCTATGAGAATAGGGATGGCATGCCCGATCCTCGAGGGTCGAAACTATTAACTCTACAAATCATGGACTCGAAAGGTAGCTCTAAGGTCCTGGAGCCTAGATTCGGTCATAACGGACTTCACAGAAGAAGCCACGCAAGGAGGGCCAGCCTCATCGGGGAAGCCTGGGGGGTGCCCCAGGGTGACTACTGGAACTCTCCCCACCCCGAGAAGATCGCGAAGAGGCGATCATCTAGTGGTAGGTTCGAAGCACGACCGACAATAGCTTTGTCTCGAGCCATGGTGAGTTAAAGGAGAAGTAAAAGAAGAAAGAAATGCGTAAATCAGAGGCGCAGACTTACTTAGATGGTGTCCGACACCGAAATCTATGGGATTGACTTGGCTCTACTGAACGAGAGTAGCGTAACTGCAGAAATCTTTGGAGAAGAAGTTATACAAAAGATCAATGCGTAAAGAAGGAGATGAGGAGAAGGATAAAGATATTTATAGATTTTCCTGACCAGTGGGTCCCAGCGTGACAGTCATGATGGTTCTCGAGCGGTGCGACTGAAGGGTGAAAGGCGGACGTAACGCTTGATGGGGAAACGACGCATGGACGGATACAATGAATGATAGGTGGGAGGAAGTTGTCACTATTCGAGAATCTACGGTTCGATGGAAATGAAAACGGCATTTAAAGTTTCGGAAATTTGGATTAGCCTTAATTAAGGCAAGGACGCTTCAGGAGCTAATTTGGGAAAACATGCGTTCAAATTTTAAAAAATGGGGCAAATAATCATGCAACAGAGACCCAATAAGTGGAGATCAACCACACACTCATGAGATACTCCTTATAATGTAAGTCCTTCGGTCGAAACGACTCGTAAAGGAGACAAGGGGGTTCTGTTGGGAAAAATAATGGTTCCTGATTAGTCTAACCGTAGAAAGGGGATTTTAGAAGATGTCCACGTAGCGTCAATCCATGACAGCGGAAAGAGGGCATCACGGTAAATATTGAAGGAAGCTCGTGTTCGACCCCCCCGCATTATCCCCAACAGATGTGACAAGTAGACAAGGGTGGTTGGGTCATTAATGGATTGTCTTTAATGGCCATAAATGCTGATAACAAATATTAATGCAAGGTATGCTGACTTGATCCACCGATTCACAGGATCTCGGTCCAAACTGGCGAATCGTCGGAGTATTACTTGGTAAAAGCACTCTGATGGAGACAGTGTTTGGTGGTTATGAGGAACATAACCCAAAAGGGGGTCGAAAACAATCCAAGGGAGTCGAAAGGTGGTTGGCGTGTGACGTTATAGCACGAACTAGGGAGTCTGTGTTGTACTTGTAGGGGTTCAAAACCTTCTTAGGTTGAGCTGGCTCTTAAATCTTTGGTGTCAAATATGATAAGACCCGTCGTCGTCCGCGGCTACAATTTAAATTAGTCTGGAATTCTGAATTGAGTTTTTCAGTCTATGCTATTTTTATTTTTTTTTTAATTTTGAAAATCTATTAGATTGAACATGGTTCTTTTGAAACATGGCCTGATTGGGGTTCTTCTATGGATCCTCCCAAATATTTACTACTAGTTGCTTGCCTAGTGACAGTTCGTAGCTTACAAAGTTGCATCACCAAAAAAAAAAAAAAAAAAATACAAAGTTCACTACCGCTGTTAAACATTATGAATAGTTCGTGAGTTCTTGGGGCAGTTCGGGCATGATCATAAACCTCCCAATTAGTTATTTGCAAACGGCCCTTTTATAAGTCGATGACATTGTCGGTAAGGGGAACTGAGAAAAATTGAGGAAATCAGACGGGTGTTGGTTTATGATTGAAGAAACTTCAATCCGAGCGCGATGAGAGAGAAAGCGGAAAATTATTCTACAATCTCCGGGAATTGAGGCGGCCAACCAGTGAAGTAGAACTTGGGCCGATTCTTTAAAGTTTTTAAGTTTTCAACGGAGGGAGAAAAGGATGGTTTATAGAGAAATGTGTGAATGAGAACACAGCCTTTCCTCCTTTCCCCTCGCCATTGACTCTACCCTCTTTAACATCTACCATCTCTCCGATCTCTCTCCCATTCCTGAGCACATTCTGCTCGAGTTCTTCCTGGTGCGTCCTCTCTCCCCTTCCTTTTTTTTTTTTTCGTTTGTTAGGGAAAACAAACTTACGGCTTTCTCCATTTTCCCATATTATTCTTTACTGTGTAATTGATTTTAATTTTCTGTATTCCAGTTGAAACTTTTGAGATATTGAGATGGGTTTCTCTTTAATTATGAATTTATGTCTGTAAATTATATTAAAGTCGATTCTAAACTTGGGGTAGTTAGTTTCTTTTTAAATTTATATGCTACTTTTCTCTGTTCTTTACGACGCTCAGGGATTAGCTGAAGTTTGGCATTGGTAGGATAAAATGTATCTTTGTTTCATTCCGATTTGAAGAAACTATCTTGTTAATCTCGTGAATTTTGATGACACTATTGTGGGTTCCGTTGTGTAGTGGATTGATGAAAAGTTACAGTTAATTTTGTTTGGTGGAATAGATGTGATCATGGTTTTGTATTTCTAATGGACTTCTCCGGTACAACACAGACTCCCCTGTGAACGCACTGTGGTAACCGGAACTATATCCAGAAGTGACATCTTCCGGGTCTGCTTCGGGTCACGGTCTGTCTGCGATCCAAGAGGGGTTTTATCAAGATTCCTCTTGGGGTTTCTTTCCCCTAGGTTAAGAACTCGACAATCAGTGTGGGTAATACCACCCTAAGGTCTCAAAGCTTGCCCGGTTCTCATTCCCTTCGCCTTAACGAAAGGCATGATGCCCTAGGTTTAACATCACCCCTATTATTCTACCCATTCTATGCATTACCCCAAGCTCTATGAGCCAGGTCTTCTTTCCCCCTCCCCCAACCCTAACTAAATATAATGATTGTTTTGGGGAGGATTGAGGGATTAGAGGTGGAGAGATCTCAAACATTCAATGAAACTTCCAACTCACGAATGCAGCAGTTGGGATGAGTTAGAGTTCATCCCAACCATTTATAGTGCTCTAATGGGTTTGTAAAGCAGATCCCGAACACACCGGAAGAAGTGAATCCGGAAGCACACTTCTTCTGGTGTATATGCTTCTGGTTAGGCTTAATTATGCTGATCTGCTCAGCAAAGGAAAATCCAGCTAAATACGTAGCCCCAGGGTCCATGTTTGACTCCCATAAACGTCTACCTCGACTTATTCAAAAACCTACGCAATCAAGGGGGTATGTACACTCCCCTAGATAAAATAAAAAACGTTTAGCCCTAGCTCCTCCTACTCCGGTGCCTGTATAGTGGGAAGACCTGCAGTAATAAGGATTATTAGGTGCAGGTCGTACAATATCCGTACCTCATGGGGTTGCACTTTTGGTCTTAAGATTATATGTGATTGGACCATGATGATGATGATGGTGAGTAACCAGAATTTTATTTTAAGATAATTCATGTACAACAATTATGGAGTTAAACATTGTCTCAAAGTATAGTGAGGGAGCTTGAATTGCATGTACTTAAGTGTTTGTAGTTGATGTGCATTCATGACTTGATGATGCATCCTTTTGATCGATTGCCTCCCAATATATATATATATATATATATATATATATATATATGTTTGCATTGGAACTAGACTATATAGGTATGGAATTCATTGCATTTAAGTCTGTTATGAGCTATTTTTTGTGCCACCCTAGATGCTAGTGGGCTGGGTGGCCTGGGGCTGGGCTGCTTGGACTGCAAGCTGATCTTAGTCTGAGGAGGATGCAACTGCACTGATGGAGGATGTTTGCTTTCCTGATGCTTGTAGGCTGGATGTGATCCACTAGCCTCTTTTATTTGTATATGCACATTTTGTGTCCTGCTTAGATAAGATATGTAAAATATTTAACTTTGGTTTTAGAAAAATGGCATTCTTCATATCCATCTACAAAATGAGGTGCTGAAAATTCATTTATGTTGCATTAATGTGGGGTGCTTGTTGAAATCCGACATGAGATGGAAGTGAGGCTTTAGGATCTTTAAGTTCCAAAATGTAGTGCAGTCTAATTATTTAATTACATTAGTGTTCAGAATATGGTTTCTATCTTTTCACTCTCTATCGTGAAAATTATTTCCAGTGTTGAAAGTTTTTTTTTTTTTTTTGGTCACTTTCAAATGTTGAACCTTACACTAATGAACCTTCATCATTTAATTCATAACAGAACCCCATGGTTCCAATTTTTTGGCTAATTATCTTGCAAGATATTCATGTACCATTGTTCCCATTCTTATTTTATCATACAGTTAGGGTGCTTTTATTATCAAACTATATGGTTATTGGACACTAAGCTGATGATTAGACATTCTATGATTTAATTTACAATTCTCCCACTCCCTGGGATTGGCACGGTTGGAGAAAAAGTTTGGTGTAACACTGTCTTGGGTTGGTTGCAATTGTGTTCCAAAGAGATATCTTAGAGAGCATCATTCTTTTTCTCAATGGCAGAGAACACTGAGCGCTGGGAAGCTGAAAAGAGAAGGTTTTGAAGCTGTTTGTGACAACCGGAAATGACCAGATCCTTTCACTGATCCAAAAACTTAATATTCAACACTCCATCACTCCTGTACTCCCTACTAGTGAGTCATTACTTAAACAAATCAGTTTATCTTTATCTTCCTCCTTTTTTTCCCCTTCCATTCCAAGAAGGCCTTCTTATGTTCATAATTCCTTTTACAGGATGCTCTGAAAATTTTTGAATCTGGTCTAAGTGGGGTTGTAAACAGAATCTTCTAGGCAACTGAAAAAGCAGGACATTTTGTTTTCAAGGCAGCACAAAGAGGGTTTTAGTTTCTCTTTTTGATTAATTCTGGTTTCAGTTTAAGAAAATGTCTCATCCTATCATCAAGGATGATGAGGTTGATATTGTGGTTGCTGCAATCCAGCCTGATCTTACCTCCTTTATGGAGGAATGGAGACCTATCTTTTGCCGATTCCACCTGATAATTGTTAAGGATCCTGACCTCCAGAAGGAACTTATAATACCAGAAGGGTTTAACATGGATCTGTACACGAAGTCTGATATGGATCGAGTTTCTACTTCCATTCTTTTTACTGGTTACTCCTGCCGGTATTTTGGTTACCTTGTCTCCAAGAAGAAGTACATCGTCGCTGTTGATGATGACTGTATCCCGGCAAAGGATGGTAAGGGATTTCTATTTGATGTTGTGGCCCAGCATATTTCTAACCTGAGATTGCCTGCAACCCCATTCTTCTTCAACACACTCTATGATCCATTCCAAAAGGGTGCAGACTTTGTGCGTGGGTACCCATTCAGCCTGAGGAACGGTGTGAAATGTGCCATATCATGTGGGCTATGGCTCAATTTAGCAGATTATGATGCTCCTACTCAAGCCCTGAAGCCAGGGGAGAGGAATGCTCGATATGTTGATGCTGTACTGACTGTGCCTTTAAAGGCCATGATGCCTTTGAGTGGGATCAATGTAGCTTTTAATCGTGAGGTGATAGGTCCTGCTTTATTCCCAGGGTTGCATTTGGCAGGGGAGGGCAAGCAGAGGTGGGAAACAGTGGAAGACATATGGTGTGGGATGTGTGCAAAGTTGGTTTGTGATCATCTTGGCCTCGGAGTGAAGAGTGGGGTGCCCTATGTGTGGAGGAATGACAGAGGTGATGCCATAGAGACCTTGAAGAAAGAGTGGCTGGGAATGAAACTGATGGAGGAGGTAGTCCCTTTCTTCCAGTCAGTGAGATTGCCAAGGACTGCAGTAGTGGCAGAGGATTGTGTTCTTGAAATTGCAGCAATGGTGAAGGAAAAGCTAGGTCCAGTGGATCCTCTGTTTGGACAAGCAGCAGATGCCATGGTAGAGTGGGTCCGTTTATGGAAGGCTGTTGAATCAGCATCCCCTACCCCAGGAGCATAAGCGGAAATGAATTTTTTCATCCTTTAATGTTCTTCCTTAGTTTCTCTACTGGGAGCTTCCTTTGTTGTTTTTTTTTTTTTTTGGGTAAGTAAAAAAGCTTCCTTTGTTGTTTCTTTGCTGCTGCCTAACATGAAAAAATGCCCTTCCAAAATGGGTGGCTGAAAATAAGTTTGTGATGATTATTTATTGTTGTTACAAGGTATGAAGTAGTATTTCATCTGCTTCGCCATTTGTAAGAACTAAGGTATAGTTTATCTGCCATTTCAACCATTAAGGTCTGTCTATAGCTGCAATACGTGCGGAGTTAGGGATGACCTTCTGATACCCAATTGATCTACCTGCTTGGACTGCATCGTGTTCATCCTCCCTAAATTAGGTATACTAAACACACTTGTTTTAAATTTGGTTTGGTTTCTTGAACTCTTGTAACCTAGGAATTCAACTTTCCCCTGATATTACAGGCTGAAATCTGGGAAATTTTCCATGGAGCAATAATTGCTAGTCACTGAAAATCTGATGAGTACCATTATTTTTCCCTACAAAAGCAATGGATGTACTATAAACGAAAACCTAATATTGCAGCCCAGGAGAGTGTTTCTTTCTCCCTTGCAAGTGGTTCTATGCTCTGGTACTAGTTGTATGCCTAGTTTAGTTGGATTGCAGTTTATACTTTACAAATGAAATAAAGATGGATTTAGAAAACACACACACACACACACACACACAAAAACGCTTCTTCCACTAAGAATCTCAAATCCTCAAGCTGCACCTTCAGAATGATTTGTTGATTTCAGCCATTTTTAAGTCTTACCCGGTCACACTATTTGACTGCTTCTAAGCAGATTTCACTTTCCTCTTCAAGTGGCAGCCAAATCGGTGACTGTTTTTCCCCCCTTCCCACACTCTTTTTGTGAGTTTCAGTCCAGTTTCTGTTCCTAGCAAACAAGCGGAATGCTTTATTGATTTCATCCATTTGTAAGTCTTAACCCCTTTATACTAATTTAACTGCTTCTAAGCAGATTTCACTTTCCTCTCAAATGGCAGCCAAATCACTCTTCTCTTTTTTTTGGGTGGGGGGGATATGGTCGAAGTAAAATGCCAGATTCAAATGGGGCTAGAGTATAAACTTCGGCAGGCAAAACTTACAAACTTTTGCATTTTATTGTGTTGTGATGAGAAAATTCCATTTCCTACATATTAGATCTGAATAATTGTAACAGTAAATTTATTTATTTATTTATTTATTTATTTATTTATTGATGAAATATCAGTAAAAATTGACTGGCAAAAGAAAGAAAAGCGTGACAATTAAAATCCAATATACAAACAACAATTGCAAGCAAGAAAATAATCAGACTGAAATTCCATAGTAACTTTTTTTTTTTTGCTAGAAATTAAGCTTGTATTAAAAAAGAAATAAAATACATCAAACCCATAATAGGATTAAACCTCCACTTTCGGCATTGCAATTAGCAGAGGTAATCTCTGGGATTACAAAAATTTATATCTGGGTCTTTGGGAAGCATCCCACATAATCTCCGATGCAATCGCATCTGGACATAGTGTCCAATGAACACTAATCCTTTCTCCAGCAGCTTTTTTGGACAAAATGTTTGCTACCATATTTACTTCTCTAAACCAATGGGTGACACGAACTTGGCAATCCAACAGGTCTTCTGAAATACCTCTCCATTCTTGCATCAGAGACCACGGCATCACACCATTTCGTACTGCAATAACCGTATCTGCAGAATCAGATTCAATCCAGATTTTTTTATATCCGAGTTTCATTAAACATTCCAAGCCTACCAAGACACTACGAATTTCAGCTATATAATTCATTGCCACTCCAACAGACACCGCATACGCATATAAAACCATAGCACTATCTGATCTCAACACGCCACCCACTCCAGCTTGACGTGGATTGCCAATACTGCATCCATAGTAACTTTGAGACTTCTTTTGTCAATACATTTCTTTCTCGCTTTGCCTCGGAAGGAAACTTAAAAATTTGCAAACGAGACAATCTGACTTAGGCTCTCTTTGGTATAGTTTATATTTATGTTTGTGAATTATTTATGACATAAATTATGAATAATAAATAATAACTTTTTAATACTATTAGATATAAATAAATAATAATAGATTATCACAATAATGATAAACACCTTTTAACCTATTTGTAGATTTTAGATTATATAAATTTATTTTAAATATAAATAAGTATCATAAATCATACCAAACAATTACATATGTCAAAATGTATTATATAATTAATTCTATAATACATACTAAAGAGAGCCTTAATCAATCTCATCTCCTAGAAGAGAATTTATAAGACCCAGACTAAGGAAATGTCCAAACAATTACAAATCTTGTGTTGTTGCCGGGGTTAGTGCCTAGAGCTAATCCTAATACCACTATTCCTCTCCCCCTCTTTTATTGTTTTCTATTATTTTAGTACTTTACCTTTGTACCCTTCTAAGGTTATTCTCTTTATAATGGAATGGATGGAATAGCAAGACTCGGCACAATATTGATTCCCAAAGTTACAACAACCTCTCTTCTCTCTTTCCCTTTCTCTTTTCTTCTCTCTAATAATTTACTTGTAAATAGAGCATGGTTCTTAGACCCTACTCAAGTCTCATCAAGCTTGTTCCTATCACCTTCAAATATACATCTCAGATCTTACTTGTTGCTGCCACACCTAGAAGTTTGCATCTACATTTAAAGGGGGTCTGTTCACCCCTTGTTTTGATATCAAGATCAAAGGCTGGTTGCTGATCCACCAAACTATTATGTGGAACAACATGTGATTGGTGGTTGATTTGATTCACTATAGAGATTTGATTTGAAGAAGCACAGATGTGGATGAGATCGATTGTAGGAATTGATTTTATTGTTAGATCGATTTTTGGAGGAGATTTTTTGGTTTGACTTTTTCTAGTTATATCAATTGTTTGAATCGATTTTCTAATTCACTTTTCTCATTTGATTTTTGGAGGAGATCGATTGTTTGAATCAACCGGGGAGTTGAAAATAAGCATAGATCCGGGGATTCTTGAATATATCAATCATGGATTAACTAAGCCCTCTGAGGGGTTTGCTTAAGAATTAGAAAGTTTCTGATTCACTTTTTTTGTTCGACTTTTTGGAGGAGATTGATTATTTGAATCGATTTTCTGGTTTGTTTTAGGACCTATAAATTGTCTCACTTGAAAGAAAGACATTAATAACTCATGACTCAGTGGATTGGCTTTTGATCTTACCAAAGAATGGAAAAGCGTCAAGTTACGAATTCGAAGGTGTTAAACACCCAACTTGCTTAGTCCTTAAACTGGTCTCCTTCGGTCCTATCATTTCCTATATTTTAAATTTGATGTATGATTTGGTCATTGAAACTAGAGTAAGTATCTAATTATTTGGGGAATCTTAACTAAATGTCTAAGTTCTATTAACTTAGGATGTTGCCACATAAGTTTGAAAAATAAATTGCAAGTACACAAATAAATAAATGAATAGACGAATGACAAAATTCAAATAAATAAAGAATTTAAAAATAGGTGAACAAACAAAAAAAAACAACATAATGGAGTCTCAATCTGCCTATATATCCCAATTTGACATGAATCAGGTCAAACGTAGTTTGAGCAAAGGTTGTGAATGTATGTGGTACTTGAATCAGGCCAAACGTACTTTCATTGCCTACATATCTCCGAATGTCTAAGTGAAATCAGGTCTGCGTATGGGCTGATTGGCTCCCAGATGGCAAATCAAGAAGTGTTGGACCTCAGCTCCCTATACTCGGCATGGGGGAACTAAGGATGAAATACGATTGGTTGTTTCGTAAACCAGTTCCAAGACTTGGGAGGCAATTGGCCTAAGACCACAGATAAATTGGATAATGGTCGGATCAGAGATCAAATGTGATCTCGACTGTCGATTGATTAACCTAAAACCTTTTTTTTTTTTTTTTTTGAAGGAATAAAGGAGTAAAATAAAAATCAATCTTTAATGATGAATCAAGGAACAAACCTAATGGATAAATGGGCCCACAATCAAGACGGACCCACGAAAGTGAGCATGGGATTTGGGATCCCAATGAAAATAGACTCATGGGAGTTGCACTAAAGTCTTACGTTTTGACGAACAGACCACGACCATACAACGTGGACCTGGGGTGGACCTATGTGTGCAGTGTTTATTCCTACAGTTGAATTGATTAAATAGGGATACATTTTGGTATGGAGATCAAGCATTTGACCTATTTAAACATGTTTCTTAAGAAGCTAGTTTAACTAAGTTAAGCATGGCATGATTGAGTCAAATTCGAACAAAATATGGCACCGGTTTGAGCACATAAAGAAGCACAAATGAACCAATATCTATCACGTAACCGGAACTAGCCCAAATATATAAATGGGCCCAAGGATAGGATTGAACCAATTCATCATGTAATTAACATGAACCGAAGCTCTGTATTTAATCAATCAAGCCTAAACCCATTTATTAAAACTGGATCAAACCCAAGCAGATAAACATGTTAAACATTTAGACTAATCCGAACATCCATTTAAGCAATCAAGCACATACTTGACCCAACCAAGCATATCATGGACAGATTTGTCATGATAGCATAGAAATTAAGAAGGAAAAAAAAAAAAACCTTATAGAATTCAGAGAAAACCAATAGAAACACAAAGGAAAAAACCAAGTTCTGTAAAGAAGACAAAACTAAGCAAAACCAAACCAAAATAGGCAGAAAGATAATAATAATAATAAAAATAATAAAAATAAAAAAATAAAAACTCTCCCTTCCAACTGAGTGCATTTCCTATAGAGAAGGAAAGAAATCCTCTCCCGCGGCAGGAGGTTCTTGCCGCTGATCCAAAGGCTGGGGATTAGTCGGTCCGCCTACCAATACATGGGGAGGTGGGCCGGCTGAAATCCCGCCCTTGGCAGGCGGCAGGTGGGCAGGAGAGGATTTTTTTGCTATAGAGAAGGGAATAAAATAAAGCCAGAACAAAAAGCCTGAGACTTTGGGATATGTGATTTGATCACTTACCCTCGATCCACACTCCCCAAGATCTCACAAAACTAGTGCAGAACTAATTATCCACACATTCTACAAACATACATAATAACCATCACAATCAGAATAAATAAAATATCAGTGAAAGACTTAATTAAGATCATAATAGGATAACGATGAAACTACATCATAGATAAACACAAATTAAACTTGATCCCAATAGTACTGAAGACAAAATAATATTGTATCCACATATATAATTGTATGCCAAAATAAGATCATGGACAACATGTCCTCAAAAACATATAATCTGGTAATCTTTACTACGTGCCATATACACATGCTCTGCATTCGCAGTCGCCACCACGGGAATCTTCCACTAGAACATCGGCATCCATAGAATAGTCAGAAGCCACCGTAGGGGAGTCAATGAACACAGCCACAATAAAGCAACCTGCATCAAAATCTGAAAAACAACATCAATATCAAGGGTGAGCTTCAACCAAGCTTAGTGAGAAAGTCAAGCATGCAATCAAGCAATAATGAATGAGATAATGCACAAGTTATTAGGTTTGGTGTAATGAAGCTGACAATTCAAGATTCACCAGCACTAATTGGGTTTTCCTAGGAAGGCAAGCCAACCCGCCTACATCAGTATGGATCTAACTCTCATGCATGGAATAAGGAAACAAGATCTGACCCACAAACCAAGATTGCGGGGCAATATATTGTTTGTTTGCTTTTTGGTAAATCTATGATATATTTCTTACCATATGTGATACTTGATATATTTGATAGAATATGATAGATTTCTTACTATATATTGTTGTTTGTTTGTTTGTTTTTTTTTTTATTTAATTTGGGATTGATTCCTTACCATATTCACGTTGTCATCCATATTGTTATATTTGGTGGAATGAGATTGATTTCTTGCCATATATATACATGCCATATTTAGATATTGCCATGCTTAGAAAATCTTATATCGGATCTTACCATGCTTAGAAGATAGTAAATTTTAGACTTGCCATATTAGATGATTGCCATATATATGATAATTGTCATGTTTAGATAGAATTTTCATTTTAGATAATAATTTAATTTATGCAACACGTTAGTTGAACTGTCATATCTGTACACTTTAGAAGACAATCTGTCACACCCCAATTCTGTACTATTCAGAACAGTGTGATGAACCACTAATAAATCAACGGTTCAATCCAGGATCTCAAATAGGTTGTGTCTATTAGCTTAAACCATACACATCCACAACCATAATCAGAATAAATACACAATAGCGAAAGTCTTAATATTAAATGAACCGAGAATCTAACTGTGATAATCATAATTAAAATATCCAATTATGTTGTATCAACCAAGACATAAACAAATAAAATATCAAATTACATTTCCTTAATAGTTCAAATAAAAATCTAATCGAAAACGCATGAGTTGCACTCGCATGAGGAGTCATGCGTCTCCACTATATCTTCAGCCTCCATTGCAGCCACGTGTCCGTACACAGAAGCATTCATATAATCTTCTACAGTGGTACCTGTATCATCAACTAAAATATTCGAATTCGAAAAGGGTGAGCACACATCACGACTCAGTGAGCAAACAAAATAATGCAACAAACATATACATGCATTCAATTCATATCTGTGGTCTGGTATATAAGTTTGCAATGAACTATAGAAAGGTTTGGAGGCCGCCGCACCTCTATACACGAGTGTGTGAAAACGCTCAACGGATCAAACACCATCGCCGCCCCCACATGCAACCACCATGGGATAGAGATAGAGCTAAAGTGCTTAGGACCGCACCGCATCACACTTCCCCTGATGCTCTACCCATACCAACACGTAAGCCCCTATTGGCGAGGGCTTACAAACTGGGCTCGCAACTAACCAATCCTAATGTCAAATAGTGTATCCAATGCCTCACACCAGCATCCCTCAATACGTCCATAGAGATAGAGCTAAGGCCCCCCGGTAGAGTCGAAGAATACATGGTCCGAGACCACCTCCCCTGATGCCCTACGACGTAATAGTTCTGCTAAGGTAATGGCGATACGACGATGTTAGTGGACAAGACTTGAGAAGAGATAGGGCTAAAGTGCTTATGACCGCACCGCATCACACTTCCCCTGATGCCCCACTCGCATCAAGTACACTAACCACACACAAACATTCACATGCCTATTCCTAGCAGCATCATCATCATCATCATCATCATGTTGTAAATAAACTGAATTAAATATGCATGAACAGTAATAACAGGAATAGTAAATGATATGTGATATGCACATTACAATCATACAATCAGAGAATCATACATAGGATTGGACTCAATAAACGAAAATAGTTTATTATTAGCCAATTAGTTTAGGTCTTGTTCCCTCACCTTTGCTTGAGTGTAAATCCTCTTTCAAGCTTTAAGAATCACCTTTATATCAATAGGAAAACCTAATAAGTCGATAAAAATACCTAAAAAGTCGATAGATTTTAATTAGAATTCATTCTGACAGTTTTAAGCTTGCTGTAAAGCTAGTGTCGCAGGTAGGGTCGCAGGTTTATGCGACCCCAGGGTATAGGGTCAATCCTAGGGTCGATTGTTGCATCGACCCTAGGTGCGACCACAGCTTCCCTGGACTTCCCGGGAGCTAGGGGTCGATCTTGTGGTCTGGTAGGGTCGATTCCCAATCGACCCTATGTGCGACCGCACGTGGTTTGAGTCGATCTTTTCATTTTACAGTCTAATCTTTCATGTTTGGGTCCTTTGGCTTACTTCCACAGTCCATTCTATGCTTGTTCTATGACTTAAAACTCCAGGTTACTTCCTTACTTTGTCTACCATGATTCCCTCCATGGATTTCATTGAAATCTTCCCATGGATGGATAATTCGGGTGTCTCCTAGATCATACCCTCTTCATAAACTATTCCAAGGTCTTAAACAATTCATGGAAAGCATATCCATACCTTAGGTTTGCTGAGATTCATAGGTTTCTCTGAATTTTTTTTCCTTAGTCTTCTTCTCCAACTCTCCTTTTCTTATCCTTCTCTTCTCTTTCTCTCGCTTTCAATTAGGGTTTCAAAAGGAGTGAAAGAGGCTAAGGGACGTCCTATTTATAGAGGAAAACCTCCCAAAATAAGTCCCATTGAGATTAGGAATGAATCCCCTCGAATTTAGGAAAGTTTCCTATTTACGATTTCTGTCGGTGATCCTAGGGTCAATGCTAGGGTCGTAGATCCCGTCGACCCTAGGGTTTCAGTTGTCCGACCCTAGGACTAAAAGTCATGGGTCTGACTTCCTGATGAGGTGGGATCGACCCTACCTGTTTAGGTATGCGACCCTACCCCCTATTTTACTGTTTTTGGGTTAGTTTCATACCTGGTCTTGCTATTTCCTTCACGTACTTGGTCCATTTGGTTCGACCATGATAGGTAGACCTGGTACAAGGTGGTAAGACCGGTTAGTTCAATATGGGTCTTACAACTCCCCCCTACTTATAAAAATTTCATCCTCAAAATTTGTACATACCTTTCGAGTCGAATAGATGAGGGTATTGCTTTCGCATAGCATTCTCTTCTTCCCATATGATTTCTTCTATATCTCTGCTTCTTCAGGTGACCTTAACATTATAGATATGACGGTTGCGTAGTCGTTGAACCTTTCGGTTGGTGATTTCAGTTGGTGCTACTTCAAATGTCAAATCATCAGTCAAATCAGGTAGATCTACTGTCAAAACGTGCGTTGGATCTCTGACATACTTCTTTAGTAAGGAGATATAAAATACATCATGCACACTTGACATAGATGGTGGTAGTGCTAACTGGTAAGCCACTTTTTCACGTTTGGCTAGAATTTCATATAGCCCGACATATCTCGGACTTAGTTTCCCTTTCTATCCGAACCGTTTCAAACCTCGCATAGGTGACACTTTGAGGAATACCTTATCACCTACGGCAAATTCAAGGTCTCGGCGTCTAGTATCTGCATATTGCTTCTGACGATTCTGGGCCGTTCTTACTCTTTCCTTGATAATGTCGACTACTCGACATGTCTCTTCAACAAATTTTGGTCCAACAATGCTACGTTCTCCAACTTCATTCCAAAACAAAGGAGTTCGACACTTTCTGCCATACAGTGCTTCATAGGGTGACATCTGTATAGTAGCGTGATAGCTATTATTATAAGCGAACTCAATCAGTGGTAATTTTTCATCCCATGATCCTTTAAAATCAATTACACAGGCTCAGAGCATGTCTTCTAGAATCTGAATGGTATGCTCCGATTGTCCGTCTGTCTAAGGATGGAATGCAGTACTGAACTTCAATGTTGTACCCATAGCCTTTTGCAATCCTTCTCAAAACTTTGAAGTAAATCATTGATCTCTGTCGGACACAATGCTTTCAGGTACACCGAGTAATCTGACAATATTATCCACATACAACTTAGCTAACCTCTCCAGTGTATACTGAGGTCGTATAGCTATAAATCGAACCGTTTTAGTCAGGCGGTCTACAATCACCCAAACCGCATCCACTACTCGGGGAGTCAATGGTAACCCAGTGACGAAGTCCATAGTGATGCAGTCCCATTTCCATGCTGGTTCCGGTAACGACTGTAACAGTCCTGCAGGTCTTTGTCGTTCAGCCTTCACCTTCTGACAGTTTAAGCATTGAGACACGAACTTAGCTACATCTACTTTCATTCCTCTCCACCAATATAATTTCTTTAGATCATGATACATTTTTATACTTCCAAGATGTATCAAATAGGCGGTGGTATGGGCTTCCTTCATTAGTCGGTGTCTAATGTCCAAACTTTCTATTTCACGTATGCATATTTTTCCTTTTGTATTTCAGTACCTTTTCATCATCTAAGGTGAACTCAGGAATAGTCCTATCTTTTTCGATGTCTTCTTGTACCGTTCTTAGATAAGGGTCTGATTTAATAGCTGTTTTCACTTCATCAAGTATATCAGGTACAATCTTCAATGTGACGAACATATTTGAAAACCGATGGATAAACCCTTGGTTGGTTGATTCACCCGGTGCATCTATCACAAACTGCTCATTACCGTAATTGAACACCTTTACGGTAGTACACATTGCGATAGTTGTGCTAACCTCCCCTTGAGATTTTATCATTGCCTTTCTACTCAACGCGTCAGCAACCACATTAGCTTTTCCCGGATGATACTGGATATCACAATCATAGTCTTTCAATAGTTCCAGCCATCTTCTTTTTCTCATATTCAACTCCTTCTGATTAAAGAGATAAGTAAGACTCTTATGATCTGATTTAATCTAAAATTTCTCTCCGTACAAGTAATGTCTCCATATCTTGACAGCATGTACTACTGTCGCTAATTCCAAATCATGAGTGGGATAGTTCTTCTCATGTGTCTTTAATTGTCTTGAGGCATAAGCAATTACTTGTTCTCCTTGCATAAGTACACATCCTAAACCCAATCTTGACGCATCAGTGTACAAAATAAATGGCTGTCCTGGAATCAGAATGATTAAGATTGGAGAAGATATCAATCTAGCCTTCAATGTTTGAAAACTCTTCTCGCATTTCTCAGTCCAAACAAACTTTTCGCCCTTCTTAGTCAAACTGGTGAGAGGTACGGTAATTCGGGAATAGTCTTCCACAAATGGCCGATAATACCTAGCTAGACCTAAGAAACTTCTAATTTCTGTAATGCTCTTCGGTGCTTCCCACTTCACAATAGCTTCAATCTTGCTAGGATCCACTTTAATTCCTTCAGCGGATACAACATGGCCTAGGAATGCGACCTCGTTTAGCCAAAACTCACACTTTTTAAATTTGGCATAAAGCTTCTCTTTCCGTAATCACTGCAGAGCGGCGCTTAGATTTATAATATGAGTTTCCTTGTCCTTGGAGTATACCAATATATCATCGATGAATACAATGACTGACGTGTCCAACATATCATGGAATACCCGATTCATAAGTTCCATAAAAGTTGCTGGTGCGTTCGTCAATCCAAAAGACATGACCATAAATTCATAATGTCCATATCTGGTCCTGAATGCTGTCTTGGGAATATCACCGTCCTTAATCTTCAACTGATGGTATCCGGACCGAAGATCAATCTTGGAGAACACCTTGGCACCTTGCAACTGATCGAACAGGTCATCGATCCGAGGCAATGGGTATCGATTCTTGATTGTCAGCTTATTCAGTTTCTGATAGTCTATACACAGTCGAACACTATCGTCCTTCTTCTTTACGAATAATACTGGCGCTCCTCATGGTGATATGCTAGGTCTAATATAACCCTTGTCCAGTAGTTCTTGTAGTTGTACTTTTAATTCCTTTAGTTCAGTAGGAGTCATTCGATAAGGTGCTTTAGACACTGGTGCGGCTCCGGGTATCAAATCTATGACAAATTCTGTAGCTCGGTCAAGTCGTAGTCCTGGTAGTTCTTCAGGAAATACATCTGAAAAGTCACGCACGACATCAATATCCTCCATTCGTGGTGTTTCCTTGGTGAGGTCGACCACTGAAACTGGATACCCAACTCCTCCTTTCTCGAGGCATTTCCTAGCCTTTAATGCAGAGAGGATGAGCTTTGGTTTACGGGGTAGTTTGGTTCCCGCAAAACTGAACTCTGCTCCCTCCTTGTCTTTAAATGTCAGCTTCTTTTCAGCACATAATATATTTGCAGAATGCCGAGCTAACCAGTCCATTCTCAAGATGACGTCAAAGTCTGCCATCTCAAGTTGAATCAGGATTGCATCTAGAGTTTTCTCGTCAATAAGGACTGGACATGGTCCATAACCTGTTTCTAATTCTACTTCTAATCCCATCGACGACCATACAAGCAGTTTATAGTCTAGATATTTGAGTGGTAGGTTCAGCTTCTTTCCAAATGACACAGATATAAAAGAATGAGTAGCTCCTGAATCAAAGAGTACTCTGGCGGGGATGCCATTAATGGGTACTATACCTGTGATTTGTTTTAATTTAGTCTACATGTTCACACAATGTAACACACAATGAAAGGTTCAGGTCATACCTGTGACCACATCAGGTGATGCGGCAGCATCCTCAGAGGTAACAGTGTAAACTCTTCCTTGTTGTGTTTGCTTTCTGGGCTTGGGGCACTCCTTTGAATAATGTCCCATTTGATTGTAGTTAAAGCATTTTACTCCATTAATTGGCTTTTGTTGTTGTTGAACTGCTGGGGTAGTCTTGGCTGCAGCATTAAAACCTTGAGTACAGAAGAGTTTGAATGTCCTTGTATTCCCTCCGTTATATGAATTTCTAGTTGGCCTCTTAATACCCCTATTTTGAGCAAAATAGCTCTCTTTCTGGCTCGACTATATCACTCGAGCAATTTGTACAGCTTCGTTGTAGACTTTCTTCTCAAGTCCTAGTACATGTTCATGAATACTTCCCCTAAGTCCCATGACGAACCTTCGGGTCTTCGTATCTTCTGCTTGCATACTGACTGGTGCAAAGAAGAACAGCTCCTCATAACGCTGTTGATATGCATCGACAGTCATTTGTCCCTGATACAAACTCAGGAACTCTTTCTCCATAGAATCTTTGAAACTCCTAGGAAAATACTTCTCAAAGAATGCCTCTTTATATATATCCCAGGTCAGTTGGGCGTGCTTTGTCAACAGATACGTCCGTGTGGACTTCCACCAGTGGTGTGCATCGCCTTTCAGCATGAACGTTGCACACAACACTTTCTCTTCTTCGTTCACCGTCATCATCGTGAAATTCCTCTCCATCTCATCGATCTAGTGTGCTGGCCACAACGGATCAGCTGGCTTAGCACTATACTCCCTGGGCTTCATCTTCAGAAAACGCTCAACTAGTCTGGAGTGGTCTAGTTGATGAGGAACATAAGCCCCATAGATATGTGGTGGGTATTGATATCCACCTGGAAGTACTTCAGGGTTTTGCACTTGAGCCTGCATGATGGGAGTCTGAGGTGCGTGGGGTACTGTGTTACTTCCCCCTGGTACTGTGCTTGCCTATCCTGCTGGCATCGATGTCATCTGTGCAGCTGGAAAAGCCATGCCTATGGCAGCTTGCATAGTAGCTTGTACATGCTGTATTTGCTGCTGCTGTTGTGCCAAATTCATTACGGCTGTAGCCAGGTCTGTAGGTGGAGCAGGCAGATTTGTAGGATTTATCTTCCCATTAACTACAGACGGTGTTGTGTTTAGATTCTCCTGTGTTTTAGGATGTATATGGTTGTCTTCCTCCACAGGTGGTGGTGGTGGAATAGAGTTTCGGCTTTGTCTGGTTACTCTTCGCCCAGCCATTTTTCCGTTCTGAAGATAGTAGTGCCTGTAAGTAACCATAGCACATGTGAGGCAATCAATATAATTATTCTCCAGTCAAAAATCCAACTAATCAAGGAAATTTTCAAAATTTTTAGATCATTCTGTCAAAAATACTGTATTTTCCATCGTAGGGTCGATGGATGTCCGACCCTAGGGTATGCGACCCTGAGAACCACTATTACTTAGTGAGAGCCTAGGGTCGATGGTAGGATCGATGGGTGTCCGACCCTAGGATCGACCCCTAGTTCTCTGTCAGATCACCGAGAGGCTAGGGTCGATGAGGGGGTCGGAGGTAGGGTCGCATGTCTTGGTCGAATTTTGCGACCCTAGGACTGAAAATCAGGTTTTTAATCCCGATTTTTGGATCCATTTCTCATTCTTTCTCCTCCTTTCCGACTCGGCTCGTTCCTCTGAGTTGCTATAGTGACAACTCCGACCCGTTGGTGATTTTTGCTTCTCTTTTCGACTTCTACTCCTTCTCTACCGGTATGTTCTCTATGGTTTCATGTTTTTAGGATTTCTTAACTAGGTTTTTGCTCGTTTATATCGTTTTCTTAAAATTAAACTTTTTCCAATCGTAAAAATTTGATTTTTATTGGGGGCTTTTGCTGTTAATGACTCAATGGACCAAAGCCCTCAAAAATATTTGAGTTTCATTGGTTGGTTATTGAGAAACTTGAAATTTCTCATTTTTGCCCTAATTTGTCGAGATTTTTGAATTTCTTGAATTTTCTTCAAATTCAATTTTCTTAGATAAAATTTCCAACTGTACGAGTCTTACAGCATAGTTTAGAATCTATATAAGTCCTCCTGCCCACATGTATGGGTGAAAAGTGAGGCTTTTGACCAATTTATGTCGTTATAATGCCAAAATTTTTTGGGTTTTTCATCTTTACTAAGCTATTATCTATTTTTCTTTGTTTTTGCAGATAATATGGCTCGTACCAAAGTACCTAGGGTTCACGACCCAGTTTGTTTCCGTTCTAACGAGGCCGAGGCGTAGTATGCCCGCTACGCTCCTAAGAAGGTAAAGGGAGGTCGTCGTGTGGACTTGGCTAGTCTAGCCTTGTTTGATGTAGAGAGAGCTTCTGGTGACATGGGCTGGCTTCCCGTGATCACCTACGACGCCTGTACCCATCCAGATTTGGTGAGACAGTTTTATTGTAATCTCCAGGTAGTGGGAGATCACAATGACACTGAGAGGGTAAGAGAGCTCAGGATCATGAGCTACGTCAAGGGAGTAGAGCTTTCCTTTGACTATCGATAGTTAGCAGACCTCTTGGGCATTTCATACGACGACCCCTTGGAATACTATGCCCCCAGAGAGCCCCAGTTCTTTTCCTTGGAGAAGAGGGCTGAGATAGACCGTCAGCTTATCAGAGAGGATCGCTGGGAGATGAAAGCGATCTACCTACGTCTAGAGCCTCGAGTGTACTGTAAGATCATTCAACACAACCTAATACCTTAGAGCGGACACTACGAGAGGATTTTCCAGTTGACCCAGTATTTACTCTACTGTATCTGCACTAGGCAGCCTGTCTTCCTCCCTTATATTATTATGCAGACGATGATCAGTGCTACACTGCCTGGTTAGGTAGGCAACCTGCCTTATGGATGCCTGATCACTACATTGCTTACCCGCCTGGGTGTTGATTTGGTGGATGAGAAGATTCAAGAGAAATCCTTCTCATCACCTCTGGATTGGGAGGCCATTTGTAAGATGGGCATGCGGGATGCTCAGGTCAGCGATGATGAGAGGAACGCTCTGGTGCGTCCTCGTACTCGGGTGGAGATGGCAGATGCTGAGGCAGCAGCAGCAGCCGCTGGGGCAGGGGTTCATGGGGATGATGCTGAGGATGAGGATCGTTTGTACATGGATGTGGACTCCATACCTCCCCCATCACCTACACATACTACTGGAGCTGGTCCTTCACATGCAGCTGATCCTTCACACCCACCTTCTGATGACATGATGGGGCTACTACGTGAGATTAGAGAGGCTCAGCGCATGTCTGATCTGCGGGTGGGAGAGCTTCTAGATGCTCAACGTGTGACTGATCTGAGAGTGGGAGAGCTTCTAGATGCTCAGCGCATGACTGATCAGCGGGTGACTGATCTCATAGCTAGTCTTCAGACGACCCAGACTCAGGTAGCCTGGTTGACTAGGGTGTATGCTGAGGATTATGACAGAGACCGCGAGGCACCGCCTCCCCCATCACCACCAGCTTCGTGATGTATTCTTCTTTTATTTTTCTTTTGTACTACAGAGTAACTGTCCGGATTATAGATTGTCCGCTTGAGATATGTGTATATACGTTTGTTTTTCATTCGAGTGTATATGAATTTGTTTCTAATTTAATAGATGCATTATTCTCTTTCAATTTTTGTCCCAAACAATACAGATGCTTATGGTGTGTTATTATTACAGCTTTTAAATTTTATCCTATCTCAGTTCACAACTTTTGTGGTAGCATACTGGTTTAAAAGACAGGGCCTGAGAGCTCCGATACCAAGTTGTCATACCCCAATTCCGTACTATTCAGAACGGCGTGATGAACCACTAATAAACCAACGGTTCAATCCAGGATCTCAAATAGGCTGTATCCATTAGCTTAAACCATACACATCCACAACCATAATCAGAATAAATACACAATAGCGAAAGTCTTAATATTAAATGAACCGAGAATCTAACTGTGATAATCAATATTAAAATATCCAATTATGTTGTATCAACCGAGACATAAACAAATAAAATATCAAATTACATTTTCTTAATAGTTCAAATAAAAATCCAATCGAAAACGCATGAGTTGCACTCGCATGAGGAGTCATGCGTCTCCACTATATCTTCAGCCTCCATTGCAGCCACGTGCCCGTACATAGAAGCATTCATATAATCTTCCACAGTGGTACCTGCATCATCAACTAAAATATTCGAATTCAAAAAGGGTGAGCACACATCACGGCTCAGTGAGTAAACAAAACAATGCAACAAACATATGCATGCATTCAATTCATATATGTGGTCTGGTATATAAGTTTGCAATGTGCTATAGAAAGGTTTGGAGGCCGTCGCACCTCTATACACGAGTGTGTGGAAACGCTCAACGGATCAAACACCATCGCCGCCCCCACATGCACCTACCATGGGATAGAGATAAAGCTAAAGTGCTTAGGACCGCACCGCATCACACTTCCCCTGATGCTCTACCCATACCAACACGTAGGCCCCTATTGGCGAGGGCTTGCAAACTGGGCTCGCAACTAACCAATCCTAATGTCAAACAGTGTATCCAAGGCCTCACCCCAGCATCCCTCAATACGTCCATAGAGATAGAGCTAAGGCCCCCCGACAGAGTCGAAGACTACATGGTCCGAGACCACCTCCCTTGATGCCCTATGACGTAATAGTTCTGCTAAGGTAATGGCGATACGACGATGTTAGTGGACAAGACTTGAGTAGAGATAGGGCTAAAGTGCTTAAGACCGCACCACATCACACTTCCCCTGATGTCCCACTCGCATCAAGTACACTAACCACACACAAACATTCACATGCCTATTCCTAGCATCATCATCATCATCATGTTGTAAATAAACTGAATTAAATATACATGAACAGTAATAACAGGAATAGTAGATGACTTGTGATATGCACATTACAATCATACAATCAGAGAATCATACATAGGATTGGACTCAATAAACGAAAACAGTTTATTATTAGCCAATTAGTTTAGGTCTTGTTCCGTCACCTTTGCTTGAGTGTAAATCATCTTTCAAGCTTTAAGAATCACCTTTATATCAATAGGAAAACTTAACAAGTAGATAGAAAAACCTAACAAGTTGATAGATTTTAATTAGAATTCATTCCAACAGTTTTAAGCTTGCTGTAAAGCTAGGGTCGCAGGATGGGTCGCAGGTAGTGTCGCAGGTTTATGCGACCCCAGGGTATAGGGTCGATCCTAGGGTCGGTTGTCCCATCGACCCTAGGTGCGACAGCAGCTTCCCTGGACTTTCTGGGAGCTAGGGGTCGATCCTGTGGTCCGACCTTACCTGCGACCGCACGTGGTTTGAGTCGACCTTTTCATTTACAGTCTAATCTTTCATGTTTGGGTCCTTTGGCTTACTTCCACAGTCGATTCTATTCTTGTTCTATGGCTTAAAACTCTAGGTTACTTCCTTACTTTGTCTACCATGATTCCCTCCATGGATTTCATTGAAATCTTCCCATGGATGGATAATTTGGGTTTCTCCTAGATCATACCCTCTTCATGAACTATTATAAGGTCTTAAACAATTCATGGAAAGCATATCCATACCTTAGGTTTGCTGAGATTCAGAGGTTTCTCTGAATTTCTTCTCCAACTCTCCTTCTCTTCTCCTTCTCTTCTCTTTCTCTCACTTTCAATTAGGGTTTCAAAAGGAGTGAAAGAGGCTAAGGGATGTCTTATTTATAGAGAAAAACCTCCCAAAATAAGTCCCATTGAGATTAGGAAAGAATCCCCTTGAATTTAGGAAAGTTTCCTATTTACGATTTCTATCGGTGATCCTAGGGTCGATGCTAGGGTCGCAGATCCCGTCGACCCTAGGGTTTCAGTTGTCCGACCCTAGAACTAAAAGTCATGAATCTGACTTCCTGATGAGGTGGGATCGACCCTACCTATTTAGGTATGCGACCCTACCCCCTATTTTTTTTATTTTTTTGGGTCAGTTTCATACCTGGTCTTGCTATTTCCTTCACGTACTTGGTCCATTTGGCTCGACCATGATAGGTAGATCTGGTACAAGGTGGTAAGACCGGTTAGTTCGATACGGGTCTTACAAAATCTAGGTGTAAGAACGTGCAGTTAGGCACTCACATGCAAGGTAAGGGTAAAAAGGAAAAATCATAAAAATCTTAATAAGAAGAGATAATGTTTTGCCAAACCTTCTAGAATTAGAGCTTAGGTTAAAAGGGTGTAAGCACCCCATTTTTGCCACCCCTCTCCTGCCATTATTGACTCGCTTAGACCACCAAGTATCCTGTGTCATCCCCTACCCAAAGGAGTCCAAACTTGCCACCCTCTAGTGTTCAAACCATAATTGAGTCCGAACCTACCATAAATAGCCCTCCTAGTATCCAAACCTTAGGCTGAGACCAAACTTGCCATAAATAGTCCCCCTAGTGTCCTAACCCTAGGTTGAGTCCAAACCTGCCATAGGTAGCCCCCCATACTGTCCAAACACTAAGCTGAGTCCAAACCTATCATATATGGGCCATCATGTGTTAAACGCCCTTAGGTTCAAAATTGCCTCATTTAGACCATCTAGGGCCATCTCCGGGCTTAAAACCATCAATTATCACTTCAGAGGCATTTTAGTCATTTTTGTCAAAGTTGGTCAAAGTTGAAAGAAATTGGTCAACTCTAGTCAGCTAGCTCATATATAGTCAATCCATACCTTCCCTTGTGACCGTAGGTCCATACTTTTCATTTTAGCCCATTTGGATCTATTGGTGCCCTTGAGGTCAAATATGTCTTTTTTGACTCATCCAAAGTCATTTTTCATCGCGGAACCCATTTTTGACCATTATGAGTTACCCAGTACCTTTAGTTAAAATTTTGAGAAAATCGGGAAAGGTGCAAAAAATTACTAACCAGGGGGTCACCCATCCTGAAATTACCCCGGCCCGGCACGCTTAACTAAGATGGTACGACAAATTTTGGCTCTTTTTAGGGACATTTACGGTTAAATTTCTGCAAGACATTATGCACATAGCTAAATGTCACCCATTCAAGCCCAATGAACTAACCAAACTTGGTTAGAATTGGTCATACCAACTGACCTAGTCAAAACCCAATCAGGACTTAGTCAACCCAGTCAACTCGTTAAAAACCTAGTCAATTCAATCAAAATAGGCAACCTAGTTGAACTTAGTCAAACCCAGTTAAACCTAGTCAAGTTTAGTTAAACCTAGGCAAACCCAGTGAAAATAGTCAAACCTAGTTAAACCCAGCCAACTCGATTTGTACCCAGTCAATACCCGTCCAGTCACCTAATGGCCCCCTAGGTGGCACTTAGAGTGTCACATGGCACTGAAATATTCCATATCATCTCCCTTGATGGTCCATGAAAATGGTCTAAAGAGAGGGTGGAGAAGAAAGAAAATGGAGAGAGAGGTTGGAAACACAACATGAACCTAACTAGAGCCCACCAAAGGCCTAGGCTAACCCTAATGGGCCTACCTTAACCTTAATGGGCCTAAGTGGGTGGCCCAATATTAGTCCTTTTGCTTCTTACGGGTTAAAGTGCAAATAAGTGAAAACTGAGGCAAAAAATACAAAAACCAAATAATAAAAAAATACAAAATAGAATAAAGAGGGAATCATGTGGGGCCCTCCCCCCAAAGGGGAGAAGCCAAAACCATGGGCCATAGGATGAGGGAGAGAATGAGTGCGTGAGAAAAAAGACAAAAACAAAATAAAATAAAATAAAGACGAGAAAAAAAGAAAAAGGGAAAAGACTAGAAAAAAGTGAATGAAAAAATAATAATAAGAAAATAGGGTTTTTAGGGGACCCACCTGTTCATCCAGACCTCCCCAAAATGTGGCTATTTTATGGTGTCATGGTGTGTGTGTGTGTGTGTCATTGGCTGCCATAAAATAATTAAAGAGAGAAAAATTTAAAGAAAGAGATAAAAAAAAAAAAAAGAGAATTTAAAAAAAAGGAAACAAACAAGGAGAGAAGCTAAGGATTCCTTTTGACACATCCCAAAGCCAAGGTTAGATAGAATGAAAGTGTGCCATGTGTCACTCACCTAAGTAGACACAATCTTAAGCTTAAAAGAAGGAAACAAACTAAGAGACTATGTAAGATACGCACGCTGAAAACTCGGTCTAATTAATTTTATCGGCTCATAGCAGGTCTTCATCAAGGGTACCGGGTTAAACCAATGATGGAATAAGCCGCACCAATGGGTTAGACAATGGAAACAAATACAATTTTTGACAACAACCAAAATGGGACCAAACCGGGCTATGAAACAAGGGAAAACCTCATGTCCAATTGGAGAGGCAGTGTTGCGGTCTCCAACCGCAAGCTCTGGGTGAGATCCAGTTGGGTCGAAACCCCAAAAAGGGCCCTAGCTGAGGAGGAAGGAATACTCCTTTCCCACCTAACTTAAACCTACGTGGAATAACTCCTAAACCCACTATCTCTCGTAAGAGGAGGGAGTTAATTTTCCTAAACCCTTTACAAGGGGACAAGTGGCGGAATATTCCCAAAAAAACCCTAGGATTAAAGTTCTACTCTAAGAGAGAAACTTTAAGTCATCTAAAAACCCCTCCTTGGTATGTGCAACCACACAAAACCCTAGGAGAAAGTTATGATGCGGCCTTAGAATGTGAGGGAGAAGAGGAAAGGGAGAAGGAACCGTGCTCGAGAAGAAACCAAACGACGGCAAGCTCGGATCCTCATACGACCTATTAGGCATCGTAGGTAATCTTTCTCACTCCTCTAACGATGTTCGTTGATCTAAAACCTAGCGTAAGTCTCCTTCCTCATCATTGAAAGGAAGCCTTGGTTCCCAAGGTTCACGCATAATGTGTACGGCCTTCTTGCACGAAAGTACGATAAGGAAACCGAAGGGAGACCATTGAGCCAACCCTCTTAACCTAGTCCTAATAACCTCCCTAAAGACATTGTGACGTATACAGAGAGGGAGGTCACAAGCCCAACAATTAAGAAACCCAACCATGGAAGAAGGGTTATAAATGTCACACCCCAATTCTGGACTAACCAAAATGGTATGATGAACCGTCAATAAATCAACGGTTCAACCAGGATCTCAAAATAGACTATCCCACATATGATAAACCAAAACACATTCCACATTAATCAGAGATAATAAAATAAATAGCGGAAGTCTTACAGATAATGAACTGAGGTCTAGTCATGATAAATAATTAATATTCTAATTATTTTCAAGTAACCAAAACATAATTTAATACATATTACAATATCTAAATACGAAACTAAACACTAAATGTATCCACCGTTGAAACGCTCGCTTAACGAACCATGTTCGTCCTCCACAGCTTGCTCATCATAGCCGCCACATGTTCATATTCAATCATAGTACCTGCAACATCAGAAACTAAAAAGAATTGCACGTGCAAGGGTCAGCTCTCCAACTTGAGCTCAGTGAGTAAACAAAACAATGCAACAAACATATGCATGCATTCAATTCATATCTGTGGTCTGGTATGTAAGTTTGCAATGTGCTATAGAAAGGATAGGTGGCCGTCGCACCTCTATACACGAATGTGTGGAAACGCCCAATGAAAATGGCACTGTCGCCCCACATGCACCCACCATGGACAATATACACCCCATGAAAAACGGCATGGCTGTATCGGTTGCCCATACCAACATGTAAGCCCCTGTTGGCGAGTGCTTGCAAACTGGGCTCGCAACTAACCAACCCTAATGTCAAACAATGTATCCAAGGCCTCACCCCAGCATCCCTCAATACATCCATAGAGATAGAGCTAAGGTCTAGTGACCAGGCTAAACCACAATGCCACGTCCCCCCCTGATGCCCTACGACATATTAGTTCTGCTAAGGTAATGGCGATACGACGATGTTAGTGGACAAGACTTAAGTAAAGATAGAGCAAGAGTCTGGTGACTAGGCTGAACCACAATGTCACGTCCTCCCCCTGATGCTCCACTCACATCAAGCACACTAACACTTGCTTAGTGGACATGAATTGAATAGACCATGGCACAATATACCCCGATGAGAACGGCATCGAAGTACCGGTTGATACCATCCCTACCCGCACCATGTACACCAGCCAAACACAAACATTTATATGCCTATTCCCACCATCATGAACACCATCATGTTATAATCAATAAATTTAAATATGCATGAATAGTAATAATAAAAATATTGGATGACATGTTGAATGCACATTACAGGCATACACGCATATCACAATCATGGTATTGGACTCAAGAAATAAAAATAATTTGTTATTAACCAATTAGTTTAGGTCTTGTTCCCTCACCTTTGCTTGTTTGTTGATCCTCTTTCAAACCTTAAGAGTCACCTTTATATCAATATTATATCGCTAGAAGACTTAACAAAGTCGATAGAATTTAATTAGAATTTATTCTAATTTTTACAGCTTACTGCTAACTGGGGGTCGATGCCAGGGTCGGACCTTCCATCAACCCTGGGTGTGACCACCCCTTTCCTGGGCTTCCCGAATGCTGGGGGTTGATGCTAGGGTCAGATGTTCCATCGACCCTAGGTGTGACCCGCCATGGTTTGAGTCGAAAATATCAAATTTCGTCCATTCATTCATGTTTGGGGTCCTATGGCTTGTTTCTACAATCCATTCCACATGTTCTATGGTTTAGAATTATTCTTTATTCACCCACATGGTTTCAATGATCTCCTCCATGGTTTCCATTGAAACCTAACCATGGATGGATGGTATTAGGGTTTCTCCTAACCTAACTTCATCATAATCTATTCTAAGCTTTCAATTCAGATGGGGATTAAGGTTCATATCTTCTGTAGTCTGAGTTTCCAAGATATCTCTGAACTTCTTCTTCTTCCTTAGCCTTTTCTTCAAGTTTTCCTTCTCTTCTTCTCTTCCTTCTCTTCTCTTTCTCTCAATCCAATTAGGGTTGTAAAAGGAGTGAAAGAGACTTAGGGACGTCCTATTTATAGAGTAAAACCTCTCAAAATAAGTCCCATTGAGTTTAGGAAAGGTTCCAATTGAAATTAAGAAATTTTTCTAATTTTTGATTCGTGCTGTTTTTCCCGATTACCGGGGGTCGATGGGTGGGTCGGACCTGCCTGTTTAGGCATGCGACCCTACCCTCATTTTGACTATTTTTGAGTAAAATTTCAAATAGGGTCTTGGGTTTCTTCACGCACTTGGTCCACTTGGCTCGACCATGATATGTAGACGGATCACGACATGAAATGTAAGGTTAGACCGGATTCGTGGCGTGCGGGTCTTACAACTCCACCACCCTTAAAAGAAATTTTGTCCTCGAAATTTGAACGTACGGATCTTACAACTTCCCCTCCTTAAAATAAATTTTGTCCTCAAAATTTGAATTTAGGTGGGAATTCTATTTCCGCATTGCATCTTCTTCTTTCCATGCCATCTTCTCCACGTCTTGTCTTCGCCAGATTATCTTCATATAATAACTATCTCAGTTTTTGAGATGTTGTACCTTCCAACTAGTGAACTAGGCTGGTACCACTTCAATAGTTAAATCTTCTTTCTAATCCAGTGATTCTGTGGTCAATACCCTTGATATGGATCTCCAATGTACTTCTTCAATAGAGACACACGAAATACATCATGCACACAAGACATGGATAGCGGTAACGCTAATTGATATGCAACTTTTCTACGTCTCTCCAAAGTTTATAAGATCCAACACATATATAGAATATAACTTTCTCTTCTTGTCTAATCGTTTCAAACTACGCATAAGTGATTTCTTCAAGAACACTTTGTCCCTTATGGCGAACTCAAGGTCTTGGTGTCTTTTCTAACATCTTGAGCTATCCTGCCCCTTTTCTTTGATCTTATCTGCTAATTGATAGGTTTGCTCAATAGGCTCAGGTCTTAAAACTCTTCATTCATCAACTTCATTCCAAAACAAAAGAATTTGACATTCCTACCGTACCATGCTTTTTAGGTAACATTTACATGGTAGCTTAGTAGCAACTTCCATTCACGGTAACTTCTCAAATCAAGTTCCTTGAAATCAATTTTACAAGGTCGGAGCATATCTCTTAGGATCTGTATAGTCCGCTCCGACTGTCCGTCGGTTTAAGGTAAAATGCGGTACTAAACTTCAACTTTGTTCCCATTGTTTTCTGTAGATTCTCCCAAAACTTCAGGATAAAACATGAGCTTCGGACCAACACTAAGCTCTCATGCACACCATTCAATCTGGCAATACTATCCACATATAGCTTAGTTAGCCGCTCCAAAGCATACCGAGGTCGTATAGCAATGGAATGAGCTATCTTCATATGGCGGTCAACAATCACCCAAACTGCGTCAACCGATCTAGGAATCAGTGGCAAATCAGTGACATAGTTCATTGTAATGCAGTTCCACTTTCAGACTGGTTCCGATAATTTTAGTTGTGAGCCATGTTGGTTTTTGTCTTTCAGCCTTTACTTGCTGATAATTCAGACACTGGAACACGCACTAAGACACCTTTGATATCATCCCTCTTTACCAGTACAATCTCTCCAGGTCATGATACATATTGGTACTCCAGTATGTCCTGAATATGGAGTACAATGAGCTCTTATCCTTATCCTCTTCATGATATCCGAGTCTTTACCTTCATGTATTCAGAGTCTACCTATGTATCTGAGTACCGTCTCCGCATCCAAAGTAAGTCAGGGTTAGGTTTTTCTTTCTCTAAATCTCCTGACATTATTTTTATATACAGATCTAACAAAATTGCTACTTTTACTTCATCCATTAATTCAGAGAAGATCTTTAATGTAATGAACGCAAGAAAACTATTGTTTCATAATTCATTCATAAGCTCTCGCTCAATTGGATCATCACTAGCTTCTATTATATGTTACTTTTCTTCCAAATCTGAATCTGTTGCTACGGAACATAAGGTAGCATTTATACTGGGTCCTTCTTCGGACTTCATAATTTTCTTTTTGCTTAAGGCCTTAGCTACTACATTAGCCTTGCTCGGGTGGCATTGAATATCACAGTCTTAATCCTTTAAGTATTCCTAACCATCTCCTTATCCTCATGTTCAACTCTTTCTAATGAAGAGATACATAAAACACTTGTAATCCGATTTAATCTAAAATTCTTCTCTGTTTAAATAATGTCTCCAAGTCTTGATTGCATGAATCACAATTGTTTACTCCAATCATGAGTTGGGTAACTCTTGTCATGCTCTTTCAGTTTTCTTAAAGCATATGAAATCGCTTATTTACCTTACATCAACCCGCATCCTAGATCCAATCTGAAAGCTCTGATGGATAGGGTAAAAGGTTTCCCTGGTGCCGAAACGATCAAGATGGGAGCTGATATCAATCTTACTTTAGAATCTGAAAATATTCTTCACCCTTGTCAGTCAAATTAAACTCCTCCCCCTTTCTGGTTAGCTTGGTAAAAGGTTTTGCGATCTTAGAGTGGTCCTCCAAAACTCATCTATAATAACCAGCTAAACCCAAGAACTCCTCTATCTTAATAGGGTCCACTTTAATCCCTTTTATATGATGCTACGTGATCCAAGAAGATCACTTTGTTTAATCAGGTCTCATATTTCTTGGACTTGGCATAAAACTTTTCACTTCTCAACTGTTGTGAAGCTGTTCTAAGATCCGTTGTATGAGTTGCTTCATTCTTGGAAGAAACCAAAATATCATCTATGAACACTATGACCGACGTGTCCAACATGTCATGAAACACCCAGTTCATCAGTTCCATAAAAGATGTAAGGGCATTGGTTAATCCAAATGTCATAATCGAGATCTCATAATTGGCCAATCTCGATTCTAAAAGCTATCTTCGAGATATTTCTGTCCAAAATTCTTCAGCTGATGATATCTTGATTGAAGATCAATCTTAGAAAATACCTTTGCCCCTTGCAACTGTTTAAACAAGTCATCAATCTAAGGTAGTAGATATCGATTCTTGACTGTGAGCTTGTTTAGTTCCCGGTAGTCTATAAATAATCTGACACTACCGTCCTTCTTCTTCACGAGTTGCGTTGGCGCTCTCCGTGATGCAATACTTAGCCGATTAGAATCCTTGTCTAATAACTCTCGTAGTTGAGTCTCAGTTCCTTCAACTCCATAGGAGCTACATTATAGGTGCCTTTGACACAAGTATCGTCCTTGGTACCAAGTCGATGACGAACTTGGTCACATGATTAGATGGTAACCCAAGTAACTCTCCTGGAAACCCATCAGAAAATTTATGCATCACATCAGTTTCTTCCATCTGGGGTGCTTCTTTGGTAGCATATACCACATATACCATATATCCAACTTCTTTCTCTTCAAAGCATCTCTTGGCCATTAGCATAGAGAGGATCAGCTTTCTTTTCTTAGGCAACATACTTCCAATAATACTAAATTATATGCCTTCTTTATTCTTGAATGATAATCTCTTCTATGCACATAACAACTTTGTAGAGTGTTGAGACAACCAGTCTATCCCCAAGATGACGTCAAAGTTTGCCATCTCAAGTCTAATTAGGTTGCGTCCAAATTCCATCCATCCATACGATTCAGACATTGTCCATAATACCCATCTAATGCAACATTTAGTCCAAAAGGGCTTGAACTAGCAAAATCTGGTGTAAGGGTCTTAAGAGCTTGCCTAGTTTCTTCATCTCTTATGATTTTTTTCAAAGACTATCGTCAAAATCTCATATCCCAAATCTATTTATAAGCATTAGGGTATATGCTTATAATTTTATTAATTCAGCCAAACTCTTTTGGTCTTTTCTTAATCATATCACTCAACATTGGGCATAACTCAATTATCATTATGTTAAACTGAGTAGTATTAATGCCATGATTTTTGACTTTATCCTAGTATCCACTCTTAGATTTGCCTTTAAGAATCTTCTACCTTGTTAAAATTCATACCGATATAGCCATCTTTAACTCTACTAGAGTGCTATCTATTTCTTTACTGGATACCCTTGATAATTCTCACTTTTTGCTCTCTTTTATAGACATGACTCATATCCATTCATTTAGCAATCTCAAAATAGATTCTCCATTACTTCATCTGAGGTTCATTGGCTTTAGCATTTAATCTGAATCTAATCATCTTTCTTCCAATAATTCCATTATCACTAATCATCTTTATCAACAAAGGTCAGGGAGTGTATGAATCAAAATGTTCATCCAAAAGTGATTCACTTCCTTCTGTCGATTTAGCATAATGACAAACATTTGCTTTATCTAGTGAACCTAGGTTTAAAGAATCAGGAGTAAATTTGTGGTAATCCAACCGACATCAAAAGATCGTTAAGTTGCACGGTGGTCCAAATACATGAAAATAGAGGTTTTACAATTCTTAACCTCAAGATTACAGTTCTATCGAATATATAATGCCATTGGTCAAGGCATTACAGGAATAAATCTGAAGCAGATTCGTACATCAGTAAATCAGGTATAGATCAGAAGATATACTCTCAACACGATTAAACATTTAACTATTCATTCAGTTCATATCTCTGTTCATGTTGTCGATCATGAGAGTGGCTCAGTTTGGTATAATCAGGACTAATACTAAAGAAATAATATCTATAACTCCAATTGACAGGTTAAATCAAGAAGGTATCCTGTCAAGGCACGAGAAATTAAAATCTGGTATGTACATCCTCTATAATCATAAGAGTAAATCAATAATGCACCACATCCTATATAAACCTATCTAGATATATGGCCATAATAGATTTGATCATTTGCTGAAAATGTCTGAGGTATCATCTTCAGAAGACATTCTTCAATCCTTGTCGGATCATTCTGTCATGATGCAACTATCCCATACATCGGTGGCTGATAAGGTTAACTACCTTGATACACTGTTTGTTGTGCACCAAACTTCTGCACTGGGGTGTGCATTACTGGGACTTGCGGTGTGGTAAGCACTGTGTTATAGCTAACAGGTGTTGGGGTACAGTGATGCTACCAATTGGAACCGTACTTGGTTTGATCCGGAGGTGTTGATGTAGCATCAGCAACTTGGGTAGTGATTACATAGCAACTTGCATAGTCGGTCTCATCTGCTGTTGCTCTTGTATTTTATTGGGTCAAGTGTATGACAACCATAACCAAGGTACTTAATAGTCCAGGTGGTTGGCTGGAGTGGTCTGGTTGTTCACCTCCTTTGATTCGCTCTAATCTGATTATCATTATCTAGCATCTGCTCAGATGAGTTTTCATTACCCATTCTGGGCCCTGATAGTGGTGGGGTCAAGTTGCAACCTCTTCTTAATGCTCAGCAAGTAATGGATCAGCTTGTGGTGTTTCTCACCCTGAGTCTCCATGTCACCCAGGAGTATAGTTACTCTTATTCTTAATGTATAGCCATTATTCTCTTATCTCTGTTGGATTTAACCCGAGATCTTTTCTTTTATCTCTACAGGGGTTTTGGCATTACTATCCATTTTCCTTTTTCCTCTATCCTACATCGAGTTTCCCATCTTGTGAGTACCAATGTCACACTCCGATTCCGCACACTTCAGAATGGTGTGATGAACCGCCAAATAACCAACGGTTCAACCAGGATCTCTTATAGGCTATCCCCGCGTTATCCAAACTTAACACACATCCACAATCATAATCAGAGTAATACACAATAGCGGAAAATTTATAAATAGTATGAACTGAGAACTAAGTTGATATCCATAAATAATAGCAAATTATTCTGTGATTAACCGAGACATAAATATTTAAATACCAAATACATGTCTTATAAATCCAATAAAGAAACCTACAAAAAATATCTAATCGAATACACACGAGTTGCACTCGCAAGAGGAGTCGTGTGTATCGTCTTCAGCTCCAACTTCCATAGCTGCTACAGTTCCGGGACGACGCGTTCATATAATCTTCAACAGTATATCCTGCATCATCAACTGAAAATATTCGACGTCGAGGGGTGAGCACACAACACGGCTCAGTGAGTAGCCAAAACAATGCAATAATACATATGCATGCAAAAAATCAATTCATATCTTTGGTCTTGGTTTATAGTTTGCAATGTGCAATAGAAAGGTTGGGTGATCAAAGGATAACGTTTATTGATACCGCCTCTATACACAGGGTGTGGAAGCCCGCCCGAAGGTTAACGTTTATCGTCGTCCCCATCCACTCTACCATAACATTATACAACAAAGGTTAACGTTTATTGCTATATAATGCTATACCAACACGTAAGCCCCGTTAGCGAGGGCTTGCAACCGGGCTCATTGCTAACCAATCCTAATGCCAAACGGTGTATCCAAGGCCTCACCCCGGTATCCCCCGAATGCCCATAGAGATAGAGCTAAGGCCCCCCGGTAGAGTCAGAGACTACAAGGACCGAGACCACCTCCCCTGATACTCTACGACATAATAGTTCCGCTAAGGTAATGGCGATACGACGATGTCAATGCACAAGACTTGAGTTAGAGATAGAGCTAAAGTGCTGAGACCCGCCAAAGGTTAACGTTTATTGACGTTCTCATCACACCTCCCCTGATACTCTCTCGCATCAAGTACACCAACCACACACATACAAGCACATGCCTATTCCTATCATCATCATCATCATCATGTTATAAACAGTAAAGTAAATATGCATGAACAAGTAATAGAAATATTGGATGGCATGCTGTATGCACATTACAATCATATTCGCATAGAATTAAACATGGCATAGGACTCAAGAAAAGAAAAATAGTTTATTATTAACCAATTTAGTTTGGGGTTAAGGTTCCTCACCTTAGCTTGCTAATAGATATTTTCCAAGCTTTCGATTCACTGTTATAACGGTATTATATTGCTAGCAAACCTAACAAAGTCGATAGAATTTAATTAGAATTAATTCAGAATTTAAAAACCATTCTGTCAACTGAGGGTCAATGCTAGGGTCGATGGGCCTATCAACCCTCCCAGCATTCTGAACTTCCCGAATGCTGAGGGTCGATGGTCAGAAACACCTAGGGTCGGATGGTCTATCGACCCTCGGTGCGACCCTCGGTGCACTCTGGTCCAATTTTTACTTTTTAATCCATTCTTCGTGTTTGGGGTCCTATGGCTTGCTTCCTACATTCACTCAACATTCATTCCATGGTCTAGAACCATGTATGACTCATCTAGATAGCTTTCGTGCATCCTCCCATGGTTTTCCATGAAAACCTAACCATGGATGGATGGTTTGGGTTTCTCCGAAATCCTACACTCAATCATATCTAACCTAAGGTCTGTAGAAACTCATGGAATTAGTATCCATACCTGAGAAGATTACTTTCCTCTGCAATTTCTTCTTCTTTTTGCTAAGCCTTCTTCCTAGCCTCCTTTCTTCCTTTTTTCCTTCTTCTCTCTTTCTCTTAATTCAATTAGGGTTGTGAAAGGAGTGAATGTGGCTTAGGGACGTCCTTTAAATAGACTAGGAATGTCCTATAATAATCCCATTGAGATTTGGAAAGAATCCCAACCAAAAATTAGGAAATTTTCTTAATTTCAGTTTTCGTCAGAAACCGAGGGTCGATGGGAGGGTCGATGATCCCGTCGACCCTAGGGTCTTAAGCTGTCCGACCCTCCCTCAAAAACTGAGGGTCGATCTTTCTGGTTTGGGAGGTCCGACCCTGCTTAGCTTGGTGTGCGACCCTCCCCTAGAATTAAGTGTTTTTAGGTCGATTTCATACCTGGGATCTCGATCTCCTTCATGCCCTTGGTCCATTTGACTCGACCATGATGGGTAAACCTGGTTCAAGGTGGTAAGACCGGGTTAGATTGACATGGGTCTTACAACCAACTCGGTATTCAAATTTTCTATTTTATAGAAGCTCCCTTCTTGCTGCTGTACTATATCCTTGCATACTTGGATAACTACCCAACTTATAGATAATACCCTATAATTTTTGTTTATCAGAAAAATTTTTGGTCTTCTCTTTCTGTTTGAGTTTATATATATGGTTCCACCTTTTATATGTACATAATTGTCTTGCTTAAGTTCTGTTTCAACCAACACAAGTGCTTACGGTTTGTTTGTATTAAAACTTTTAATTATCCTAACTCAGTTTATGGACTACAGTGGTAGTATTCAAGTTTAATGGGTAAGGCCTACGAGAGCTCTGATACCAAGTTGTCACACCCCAATTCTAGACTAACCAAAATGGTGTGATGAACCGTCTAAACCAATGGTTCAACCAGGATCTCAAAATAGGCTATCCCACATATGATAAACCAAAACACATTCCACATTAATCAGAGGTAATAAAATAAATAGCGGAAGTCTTACAGATAATGAACTGAGGTCTAGTCATGATAAATAATTAATATTCTAATTATTTTCAAGTAACCAAAACATAATTTAATACATATTACAATATCCAAACATGAAACTAAACACTAAGCGTATCCACCGTTGAAACGCTCGCTTAACGAACCATGTTCGTCCTCCACAGCTTGCTCATCATAGCCGCCACATGTTCATATGTTGGCGTGTCAATATAATCTTCAATCATAGTACCTGCAACATCAGAAACTAAAAAGAATTACGCGCACGAGGGTCAGCTCTCCAACTTGAGCTAAGTGAGTAAACAAAACAATGCAACAAACATATGCATGCATTCAATTCATATCTGTGGTCTGAAATGTAAGTTTGCAATGTGCTATAGAAAGGATAGGTGGCCGCCGCACCTCTATACACGAATGTGTGGAAACACCCAATGAAAACGACACTGTCTCCCCACATGCATCCACCATGGACAATATACACCCCATGAAAACAGCATGACTGTACCGGTTGCCCATACCAATACGTAAGCCCCTGTTGGCGAGGACTTGCAAACTGGGCTCGCAATTAACCAACCCTAATGTCAAACAATGTATTCAAGGCCTCACCCCAGCATCCCTCAATACATCCATAGAGATAGAGCTAGGGTCTGGTGACCAGGCTGAACCACAATGCCACGTCCCCCCCTGATGCCCTACGACATATTAGTTCCGCTAAGATAATAGCGATATGACGATGTTAGTGGACAAGACTTGAGTAAAGATAGAGCTAGAGTCTGGTGACTAGGCTGAACCACAATGTCACGTACTCCCCCTGATGCTCCACTCGCATCAAGCACACTAACACTTGCTTAGTGGACATGACTTGAATAGACCATGGCACAATATACCCCGATGAGAACGGCATCGAAGTACCGGTTGATACCATCCCTACCCGCACCATGTACACCAGCCAAACACAAACATTCACATGCCTATTCCTACCATCATCAACATCATCATGTTATAATCAATAAATTTAAATATGCATGAACAGTAATAATAGAAATATTGGATGACATGTTGAATGCACATTACAGGCATACACGCATATCACAATCATGGTATTGGACTCAAGAAATAAAAATAATTTGTTATTAACCAATTAGTTTAGGTCTTGTTCCCTCACATTTGCTTGTTTGTAGATCCTCTTTCAAGCCTTAAGAATCACCTTTATATCAATATTATATCGCTAGAAGACCTAACAAAGTCGATAGAATTTAATTAGAATTTATTCTAATTTTTACAGCTTGCTGTTAACTGGGGGTCGATGCCAGGGTCGGACCTTCCATCGACCCTGGGTGCGACCACCCCTTTCCTGGGCTTCCCGAATGCTGGGGGTCGATGCTAGGGTCGGATGTTCCATCGACCCTAGGTGCGACCCCCCATGGTTTGAGTCGAAAATATCAAATTTTGTCCATTCATTCATGTTTGGGGTCCTATGGCTTGCTTTTACAATCCATTCCACACATGTTCTATGGTTTAGAACTATTCTTTATTCACCTACATGGTTTCATTGATCTCCTCCATGGTTTCCATTGAAACCTAACCATGGATGGATGGTATTGGGGTTTCTCCTAACCAAACTTCATCATAATCTATTCTAAGCTTTCAATTCAGATGGGGATTAAGGTTCATACCTTCTGTAGTCTGAGTTTCCAAGATATCTCTGAACTTCTTCTTTTTCCTTAGCTTTTTCTTCAAGTTTTCCTTCTCTTCTTCTCTTCCTTCTCTTCTCTTTCTCTCAATCCAATTAGGGTTGTAAAAGGAGTGAAAGAGGCTTAGGGACGTCCTATTTATAGAGTAAAACCTCTCAAAATAAGTCTCATTGATTTTAGAAAAAGTTCCAATTGAAATTAGGAAAGTTTCCTAATTTTCGGTTCGTGCTGTTTTTCCCGATTATCGGGGGTCGATGGGGGGGTCGATGGGGGGAGTCGGACCTGCCTGTTTAGGCATACGACCCTACCCTCATTTTGACTGTTTTGGAGTAAAATTTCATATTGGGTCTTGGATTTCTTCACACACTTGGTCCACTTGGCTCGACCATGATATGTAGACGGGTCACGACACGAAATGTAAGGTTAGATCGGGTTCGTGGCGTGCGGGTCTTACAATAAACTAACCCTAACCTTGGACCTAATCGTCTTCGACAAGACCATAATGGAGGTTGTCCGGAAGGAGGTCCGGTTGTAAACTCCATATAACCAAACATGACCAAAGACCTCCTTGTAGGCTATTGGGAGTGTCCGGTCATAGGTACCAATCGCAGACCTATGCGACCAGACATGCCTTCAACACTCACGAGAGGTCCGGGTCCTATCCGGAGGGAAGTCCGATCGTAAGCCTATCCAACCGGACAGTCCAATTGGACAAGCCCAGTAATGAATGAAAATGAGCATAAGGCGATGGGTGTTTGTACACATCGGTACATCACAGCCGCCAAGTGCTGAACATCCTTAGTGATTACTAACCATCTATTAAATAGAAACTACATGGTAACTAATGAACTTAATATTAATGTAGGTACAAGTATAAGCGAGTCAGGACAAACTTTTGTTGTGCAATGGGTGCGTAGATCTTACTCATCAGGTGAGGGATAGTTTAACTTTATATTTACAAAGTTTTTCTTGTAAGATCCGCACTCCATGAACCCGATCTAAACTTTGACTTCATGTCGTAACAGGTATTCCGATCATCACCGGGTCAGACGGGACAAGCGGATGACAGACAGTTACGGAACGGACCATCTTTTGTATGATTTTATTCATACCGGTCGATGGTACCAGTCGTTGGTACTGGTCAATCGGTATAGTCTGCACAACAGACTACTAAGATCCGGAACAGGATCTCTACGGGTCCCACCTTCCAAAGTCCGAACCCTAAGACTTTCCTAATCCTAGGAGGCTTCCTAAACCTAAATCCTAGCCTATTTAAACCCCTCTAAACCTCCTAGAATCCCTTCCATTGACTCTCACAAACCCTAGAGAGGAGAAGTTGATTGAAGAAGGAGAAAGAGCTAGGAAGAAGAAGGAAGAGCCGCCATTACCGTTCGACGAAGAACACCTTACGCAAATCGACGGTAAGTTTCTGAACCTTCCTCTACTCTATGAACTCTAGAATGGTTAGTGTAGTTGAATCAATACCATGCAAAGCAGGTATTGATCTAAACCCTACTTTGCCATCAAACCCTAATTTAGAAGATAAACCCTAGATTCGAGTTCTAGGATGAAGACCAACAAAACTAGGACTTGAATGGAGTTGGAAACAACTCTAACTCAATGCTCAGACCTAGATTGTGTAGGAGAAACCCTATAATCAATAGGGGATGACCGACGGCAGTCGAGAAACCAAGTGTATGGTCTTCTGGAGACATACTGGTCGCACCTTATGCGACCGGTACCACAACCAGTACCTCTCGGGGAGTGGTCTATGGGGACCGGCTAACCATACCAGTCACAGGTTTTCCCCACAGTGTCGCGATCGGTACATGCGACCGGTCAGCTCTGTGAGATGTATTTTGTAACCTCGTTGGTTTTCTGACCAACGTAAACCCTAAGAAAACTATTCTAATAGAACCCTAATATTGTATAGGACTTTGTGATAGCACGTTTGGATCATGCGACGTGGAGCAAGCTATCAAACGAGCGTCAGGTAAGGGAATCGGACCTAAACCCATAATATAATGGACAGTAAACTATTGCTAATAACAATGACTCTGTGGATTGATGTTTGTGCATATTCGCATGTCATCCTTTACTTTCAGTTATTATTATTGTTCATGCATACTCGCTATGCTAGGATGTGATTGTTAGGCATGTGATTGTTTTCGTTGCTGTGTGGAATGGAAATGGCCTGGGGTCTGGGATCATTCCTCATACTAGCACCTTTTTGTAGCATTCTATTTTAGCATGATTGGTGCGGGTAGGGCATCAGGGGGAGGACGTGACACTGTGGTCTCCGGCCTGGCCACCAGAGTCTAGCTCTATCTCTATGCCGTAGGGAGTTATGTTGGGATAGGGTCTACCTTACGTATTGTTCTGTCTTAGTATGCTTGGTGCGGGTAGGGCATCAAGGGGAGGACGTGGCACTGTGGTCTCTGGCTTGGCTACCAGACTCTAGCTCTATCTCTATGCCGTAGGGAGCTGTGCTGGGATGGGACCTACTGTGATGACATATAGGATTGGTTAGTTGCGGGCCCAGTTTGTAAGCCCTCGCCAACAGGGGCTTACGTGTTGGTATGGGTGGAGCATCAGGGGAGGTGTGTGGATGCCTTAGCTCTATCTCTATTCCATGGTGGGTGCATGTGGGTTGGCAGCGGTGTGATCTACTGGGCGATGCCACAAACTTGTGTATAGAGGTGCAGTGGCCGCCAATCCTTTCTATAGCATATTGCAAACATAAACCAGACCATAGCATAAAATGATTGTTACTCATGCATATAAATGTTACACTGTCTGATTGTCTTACTGAGCTAAGTTGTGAGCTCACCATTGTATATATACATGTTTTTAGATGTTGATGCAGGTTATACGGTGGATGATTATGTGAACGCTTCGGCGTATGGAGGTATTGCTGCTCTGGACGTGCAGGCAGGAGAGGACGAGCATGACGCTTTATGCAAGTGCCCTTTCTACGTGTACCTTTAGGATTTGATTTTATTTTATTTATTTTAACTATTTTTCAGTTGAGATGAAGTTGATGTAAAGATATTATTTAAGATCTGGTTATTTGAATAATTGAATATTTTATTTAAATTTATCAATAGATTACTCAGTTTATTTTATTAAAAACTTCCGCTGTATTTATTATTATTCTGATTGTGATTATGTGCAATGGTTTGTATGAGTGGACACGGTCTTATCGAGATCCTGGTGTGAGCCGTTGGTTCAGTGACGGTTCACTCACACCATTCTGGTTGGTTCAGAATTGGAGTGTGACATTTCTAATCACCCTTGCATGTCTGTGTTGCATATTGTGTGAATAACATGCCATCCAATATTTGTAATAACTTCTCATGCATATGCATATCTTTAGTTATGAATTGTCTGTGAAAATGATGTCTGTTTACTACGTATGGGATTTTGGAATGGCAGGTATGGGACCGTCAGCCTAATTGACTACATGAGCATTGCTTTGCATCACCAAGTATCCTAGTGGATTTCTTCAGCGTCTCGGGGGGTAGTTACGGATTGGACTCTTTGCTGGGGTACGGTCATAGTTGCGCATTGATTTTCATGTAGGATTGGTTAGAGACATAGAACCCTTGTTTGTATCCCTGGCTAGTAGGGGGTTAGGTACTAGTGTAGGGTTGGTGACCTAAAGATGATTATTGGAGCATCGTCGACTAGAGCTTTCACGCATCGAGCCTACAACTGGGAGTCGCATGGCTATGGTAAAGTCTGCTAGGCAGGATTGCCCGGTGCCCATTCACTCTCGTGCATGGGAAGTTGGACTAGCTCTGGGAGTGTAGTTTCCTTCTTCCATGTGTATAACAAACATTATACCAGACCAAATATTAAATGCCATCCCATGCAATATTACTTGCTTTAATGTGCTCAAGTTGTGGAGCTCATGCCACAATCATATTCTTTTTTTAGTTGATGATACTGGTACTATTGTTGAGGACTTTGTCAGTGCACCGGTGATCTCCAATCTCACCAACTTGGAGGCTCAAATAGTTGATGACGAAGGACATGGTGAACTATGCGAGTGTAATGACTACGTCTTGAGCTAGATGAAGTGTTGCTGATCTCCATAGGTACGCTAGCTTGTTTTTATTTTTAGTTTAGAATTACTAGGTTTATAAACTGATGGTTGTGGATGTTTAATGGGATTTTTACTAAACATGTCCTGATACAATAGTTTAATCGAGGTTGTTATTATTTTATTTATCATTAGAGATACTCAGTTTCATTTTAATAAAGTCTTCCATTATTTTATTTATACTCTAATTTGTGATATGTTATTTGGGATGTGGTGGTTGGATTGTGATGAGCACTATTTTTCGTGATTCTAGAGAAGGTTGAGCTAGTTCATTCATAGTTCAACCGCACCTCCAGTTAGACAAAAAATCAGGGTGTGATAAGTTGGTATCATAGCTGAAAAGCTCAGCTATCACGCCAATTTGCCCAAGTGTAGAACCACTAGTCCAATGAAACTGAGACTAGGAAATAAAAGCCTTAATAAGAACAAAGCTAATAAATGCCTTTAACACTACCTTACATAGCTATGAAATCCTGAAAAGTATAAACAATACTATATTAACTAGAAACGCTAAAAAGTAAATGCATAAAATGTTATGAAGATAAAAGTAAAGAATGTTCAGTGACAAAAATATTCAACATAGGTATGGTCCACAAGTCGGATCATTACCTTATCAAAACCTAGAAGACAAAATGCATAGATAAAGAAAACTACTGATGATTGGGATGCTGTAGAGACTGTACTTGGGGAGGAGTAGGCGCTTCATCCTCGTCGAAGTCAGCTATAGCAATGATACTTGCTCCCACGAATGCCCTCCTCTGTGCCCTAATTCTCTCTGAAGAGTATTGGTTTGACTAGACAAAGCAAATTGGGCATTGTGGAGACACCATAACTAGAACTCCATTGATTGGGCGATTTCCATCATCATGTCTCTCATCTGTGCACTGAGAGAGTCAAGAGTAATAGGCACTTCGGAAGGACCAGCTGCAAAACCACCAGCAATAGTCAGAGGGTCTTCTGTCTCCATCTCAGTAGACCCTTCATGTCTCTCCCTAGCATCTACTATTGCAGCAGCCCTAGCAGCCACTATACTTTTGGGTGCGGGCCTGGCTTCCAATTTCTCATCAGACAAAACTACATCCTGTAGTAGCATCTTACCAATCGCTATCCAGTCAAAGTCAAAGGATACAGTCTCATCAAAGGGAAAATTGTCAGAAAGATCCACGCCAACACATTCAAATAGATGGGCCAATAATTTTCCATAGGGCAGATTTCCTACCCAATCACACTCTGCTGCCACGATTATCTACCGCATCTAGACGTACGGCAAGCACACTTGATGACATATCAAGATGCAGTAAGTGAGGTTCTAACCGAATGATAAAACCTCATTGTAGAGACCACCTTGAAGGAAAATGTTATGTTGGATGATCCAACAGTAAACACAAGGAACGGGATGATTATTGACTTTCTTGTGTACTGCCCTGGGTTTCAAAAGGAGATTTTATATCTCTTGATGCTGCCCATCTATAAGAAAATCTCTCTCTTTTGTGCCGCTGAACACCACCTCTCCAACCATGGGTATACCCAACAATCCAATCAACATTTCGTGTTGAAAGAAATATTGACTCCTTTTAACGTGCTGGTAATGCGCAGATCTTTCACCGAATCATAGTCCCCTAACCCTCCTTCAACTCTAAGGTTACAATAGAAAAGACAAACCACTTTGGGCCTAGTCACAGCCCATAATTGCAATATGGAAGACTGCCCCATTGCATCAAAAGCCGCCTGTACACTGAAGTGCTCCATCTCTTTGAATTTTATAAAACTTTCAGCGTCCACCAATTTGTTCTCGAACCAAGGAAACAACGCAAAAGATTCCAATAAATAGAAGCGGTAACCATCTAGTGGCACGAGATTGCTCCTGCCACGATTGGGAGTCTCTTGCCTTGGCACTATTATCCTGTGAAAACAAGGAACAAAGAGAAGGCACATTCACTATACAATTAGACATGGATGCCAAATTAGAATGAGTTCGTCACATTGGATTACCTTGGAAAGGACTACAGTAGAACACTATGACTACCACCATGCCAAAGAATCCTATGATTGCCATCTCAAGTCATTAAGTGATTCTTTAAAACCCAAAATAAAAAATATGGTTGCATGAGCATCTAAACCCATCATAATAATAGAATGCCAAAGATTTGTACATCATAAGCACACAAGAACGTTATTACCATGTTATACAAACAAGTGTGATTTGCAATATTGAGAGTATAAAAACAAGGCTATTAATCATTCAAACTCAAATAAAAAAGGGAATAAAACCCAAAGTTAGAAATTCTTGTTTTGAGAGAAACCCAAGCAAATGCTCAATAATATCAATCATAAATGCCAAAGACAGAGGGATTATCACGTATAAGCATTATGAGTATGATTCGATGGATGAATGGAGAAGAACAAGGAAGAAAATCCCCAAATAGATAAAATCTAGGGTTTCTTGAAACCCTAGGTCCAAGAAGAAAGAGAAATAGTGAGATTCCGCACCTTGGAGATGATGAAACCGATAAAAATTGACGTTAGAGTCGCTTTCGGGAGCACCGGAGGCAAGAACTTCAACTCCAGAGGTACCAGGGAACTCCTCCGCTACCAATACATTGGAAGGTGGGCCGGCTGAAATCCCGCCCTTGACCGGCGGCAGGTGGGCGGGAGAGGATTTTTATACCATGTTCTTATTTATAGATGGACAAATTAGGTTATTCGGTCGCACGGCGCGACCAATAGGTCCGACCGGACATCCGATCGGACAGAATCGACTATGGAACCACTAACATGTGTACCCTCCATCACAATTACATGAAAAACCATTCCACGAATCAAGCTCTCTAAAATTTCGGTAGAGAAGATACGGAAGAATGCACATCAGACTCTCCGAGCAAAGATCAAGAGTAGGGCTGAAACTGCCCTCCCCATAAATAATAATCACCCGCAGATGTTGCTTCAGTGCCCCTACTGCTACAGTATCAGACACTTTACAGGATGTGTGCTCAACTGACGAGCAATATCGGGATTCACTAGTGGTACGAAAATGACCGGAGGACAGAGGATACAAGTAATAATGTCGAAACTCGACCAGGTATTTCGATGAAAACTTTGATACTTTGTAATCGTTAGAGTTTCATGTGCATGATTAGATAAGTGCATCTGCGTCAGTAGTTAAACATAACAAGTATGGTGGTCTAGAACATAGGTCACACCCCTACCACCACCTTACTGACTAAGCTAAAAGTGGGATCAGAAAAAGGGAGAAGTCCTGGAATAATACTTATCCCCTCAACCTAACCAAGTATCGGGAGATAGGATCCTGGTTCAAGTGGCCAAGCTCATCGGACAATGGACTACTCACATCATAAGCATGGAAAGGGGGGAAATCCCAAATCCCTGCATGTCCTACCCGTCAAGGTCTAGGCACCTATAGGATTTACCAATACTGAGGAGGACCCATCTTGAGCTTCGATTCCAATTCCAATGGAAACACTGGGACTAAAAACATATAATCAGGACACCCGAAGCCTAAAGATGATCAACGTCGTGCATCTTGCGCAAGAAATTTAAGATGAGCCTACCAAAGGAACATCTCCTTCACTCAAGAAGGAAGAAGAGGTGAAACGAGCTGCACCATACACCAATGCTTGCAAAGCAACGAAAGTCTCCCACGGAGCTTAGCAAGCTTACAATAAAGAACAAATACCCGCTGCTACGAATTGATAACTTATTCAATCAACTTCAGGGCACAGTAGTATTCTCTATGATCGATCTTCGATTAGGATACCACCAACTAAAGATCAAGGAAAGCAACAACCCCAAGATGGCATTTCGAACTAGAAATGGACATCACGGATTCCTAATAATGTCATTTGGATTGACCAATGCTCCAGCATCATTTATCGAATTTATGAACCGAGTGTTCCATGACATGCTGGACATCTCGATCATTGTGTTCAAAGATGACATATTTGTATACTCCAATATGAGGAAGAACATGCCACCTACCTAAGATAAGCACTGCAACGTTTGAGGGATGAGGTGCTATATGCCAAATTCAAGGAGTGCGATTTTTGGTCAACGGAAGTATCCTTCTTAGGTCCTGTAGTATTAACCGAGGGAATTAAATTGGACCCAAGCAAGATTAATCCCATTGTAGAATGGGAAGTTCCGAAGATAGTCATAGAAATACAAAGTTTCCTAGGTTTGACAAACTATTATAGGAGATTTGTGGAAGACTTGTCACAGCCTATTCTGAGAATCGGGCATGATATCAGAGTCGACCCACGAGGTGACCCGAATCCACCTACGAACCGACAACTACAATGGTTTATCAACAAACCCCACAGTCTATATAGGCAATATCCACATAAATTAATAAATAAGTAGAGTAATAATAGTGAATACAATTTAATATGTGACAATGGCTAATTAATTATATATCATAACTTAAGTAGAGTTTAGAGTTATGATTACATTCATTGTTTCCACTGTAGCTTACTAGCTTGGGGTTAGATGGTCAAGTCAACCAATGCGTGGCTAATCTTAGCTGATTTGGGCCATGTGGTCGACCATAGCTGTCAATGAAATTGACTTGCTCAACCGCCCATCTGTGATCGATCGCCCGATCACAGAATTGGGCCAAACCTTGGTTTATTTATGTGGGCTTGGTTCTGACTGGTGCCTAGTCACCCCTGGTAGTCCCTAAGCTTATGGGACCCACCTCTTGAATTGTTTGAGTTCCAATTGGAAATTCCTAAGCTTCCTTGTTCACTCATTTATATTACAACTCTAACTCTTGATTAACTCCCTAATAAAAACTCTCTAAAAGCTATTAAAACCCTAAATTGAGAACCCTAAAATTCTAACATACATTTTAGAGAGAGAGAGAGAGAGAGAGGAAGAGAGAGAGAGAGAGAGAGAGAGAGAGAATTAGAGAAGGCTGAAGGAAGAAGAAGAGGTAGAACCACCATTGAAGATCCTCCCTCAAGCTTCTTGCTGTAGCTATACTTAGCAAGCATTAGAGTAAACTCTACATCACCCTTTCTTTACCTAAAATGACCCCTTGCTAATCTCTTGAGGTAAATCCCAACCTCTAATCATGTTGGAATGATATTCCATTAGCCATTAATGATCAATGCTGTAGAATTACTTAATAATGCTTAGCTTTGATAAACTGATGTAAAGGAATGAATGTAGATCATGTATGAAGTTATAATGTGGAATTATTGCAGGGAATTAGTCAATAATGTTGTATAGACCCTTAGAGACCCTCTGGGAATGCCCTTAATCCCGTGCCATGGAGAACGGATCGAATCAAGTTCAGTCCAAGCTCACTGGTACGAGGCGATAGACCAAATTGGTCTGATCGATCGCCCGAGTCACAGAAAGGTGTAAAGTTGGTATTTTATTCCCATTCGACCACTATAGACTGAGTTGACTATCCCACACCTCAGGAATGATGTAATGAACAATGTAGAATGATTGGTTTGATTAGAATGCATCCCCAAGAGTATAAGCACGTACGGTTGCATAGCCAACATTCACAGTTGATGACCATACTTGCATATAAACTATGGGAATGGGATTTTACCACAACCAGTGATTGTTATAAACCTTAGACTATCTGTAGAAGTGATCCTAATGAGGTGCAAGCCTCTGGGACCAATAATGACCTAAATACCCTAACCAGTTGATGAGATGTGTCTGATCGACCACTTCATCTGATCGACAACCTCCATTGACCACCTATTGACAACAAGTCTATTTTGGTTGATTCTTCAACCAGTGATCTTGAAACTTGACTAATTAACCCTAGGACATGTTTCTAAGACTAATGAAGATACCCTAGACCTATTAAAAGCGTGACCAAACAATCTAATGTATTGATTATACATTAATCAACTATGTAGCTGACGTGGAAAGCAGTGAAGGTACTTTGTCTACTTTAGAGTAATAGTTACTCACCCAATTTCAAGTTAGAGATTAGCTTTGTTTTATTTTCTTATTTTCTATGTGCATGCTATATGTGATTTATGTTTGGATTACTGTGTGATAACATGCCATCCAATAATTGCGATATCTGTTTATGCATTTTTACATACTATTCTTGTATTGGATTAATAACATATGGATGTTTGATAACATGATTGTTTGGCATTTGCTTATGTCCTAGTGGATCCAGATGGCTGGAATGGGACGGTTCATCTTGGTCCATTAAGCTGGGATACAAGTACCTGCATTAGTAATATTCATGGTTTAGGTTTCAATATCCCATAATTGGTAATCCTTGCCAATAGGGGTTTAGGTATTGGCATAGGCTAATTGATTAAAAAGAGACAAACCGTGGGTTTGTAGCCTTCCTGTTGTTTTGTGATGAGACGTAGGGATGAGTCCGGTGCTAAGTTCTTATTACGATGGATTGGGAGCGTACCCAATGAAGTATAGTTGAGGCTTAATACTATGTTGCCAAGAAGAAGCTTATGATGGGGAATGCTGGTAGATGCTAAGGAATTGTCTTTGGGTCGTATCTTCATTCTTTGGGTAACGTTTCACATGAGGCCTAACCAAGTGTGTTTCATTCACCTTACCTGTGCTTGAGTACTCATTACTAGGATTTAGGTATGATGCTACTTGTGCATGCTAGTTTACAAACCAGATCACCTTAATAATCTATTCATGCATTTGTAAGCTTGTATGTGCTAATTTCTCACTGAGCATGTGGTTTGCTCACCCCTTGTACGTATAATTTTTTTAGATTATTTTATAGATGATAATTCTGTTGATAATGATGTGATTGAAGATGAAGTACTTGAAGACGATTCGCATGATTCTTCATGTGAATGTGATGACTGTTTCTATGGTTAAAGGACAAGGATTACTTATTTGAGGATGTAAAGACGTCTCTATCTGAGAAACGAGATTTTACTTAGACTTATACTAAGCTTAGTTATTTATTTTATTTTCGAGCATTGTTTGACCCGTGATAGTTATTGGAATATTTAATTACTTGTTATTATTTATTTATGTCTTGGTTACAAAAACATAAATTTCTACAATGTATTTAACACATCTAGACATGGCTTCTGGTTTTAATATCTTGATTCCTCTATTATTTTGATTATCTCTGATTTTACCATTGATCAGTATTGTGATTGATGGAATGGTTGTGATTCATAAGTATTGTAAATGGATTCTGGTATGGTAGTACTTACACTGCAAGGAATCCATGGTCATACCAAACCGCTGTGGTTTTGGGTTGTGACATTAGTTGCTGACATCACTTGGCCATATTAACATGGACGACCAAACTACCCGTTAAAGGTAGTGAAGTTTCACTTTTACCCTTCAAATAGAAATAGGCCTTCTTCTTCTTTGCGATTTCTAAACACATTCTTTTTCCTCTTCTTTGCTATTTCTCTCACCTTGTGCAATTTCTTCTCCACAACTGCATCCCCATCTGCAAGTCATTTGCCGCCACAACAAAACTTGGAGCTCACCTCTCATAGGAGACCACTCGTAGCCTACAACGACCTCCAAACTGTAGTTACGATGGTCGTCATTTTGCTCCTATTGTTGAGTTAGGTTTCTACTGTAAAACTAGCACTCCATGAACCATATCTAAACCTTTAATTCATGTCGTAATAGGTCTTCCAATCATCACTAGGCTAGATGGGACGAGCGGATGACAATCAGGTATGAAAATGGATCAAATTAGGATAAAATTTTATACCAGTCTATGGTACCGGTCGACCGATATGTCTGCGCAGGCAGACTAGTTAGATCTGAAAATGGATATTTTGGGTCCCGCTTTTTAAATCTCTAGCCTAGGGACTTTCCTAACGTTCCTAAACCTCAACTTAGTCTATTTAAAGACCCTTAAACGTCCTTAAAACTTTTTGATTTTCTCACAAACCCTAGAGAGGAGAAAGAGATCGAAGAAGGAAAAGAAGCTAAGAAAGGTGGGAGAGGAGCCACCGTTGGACGAAGAACACCATAGTTGCGAACCAACGGTAAGTGCTTAAACTTCTCTCTAAGTTAAGCATTATTGATGATTAATCATAAATTTATCAATACCATGCAAGACGAGGTATTGATCTAAAATCCTTAAATTGTCGTCAAATCCTAATATAGTCGATAAATCCTAGATTCACATTCTAGGCTAAAGATCATCGAAACTAGGACATGAATAGAACATGAAACAACTCTAACTCATTGCTCAGGCCTAGAATGCATAGGAGAAGCCCTAGAACCAATAATGGGTGTCCGACAGAAGGCGAACAGCAAGATTGGTAGTCTTCCAGAGGCATATCGGTTGACCATACCGATCGCATCATATGCGACCAGTACTACATCCGGTACCTCTCGGGAGTTGGTCTATGAGGGACCGGTCGACCATACCGGTCGCACCTTTCCCTACAGTGCCGCGACCGGTACCTACGATCGGTATGTACTGTGAGGGGTGTATTTTGATCAAGTTGGTTTCCAATCAACGTAAATCCTAAGAAACTAATTCTAATTTAACCCTAACATTGTGTAGGACCTTGTGATAGCGAGTTTGGATTCTGTGACGCGGAGCGAGCTAGCAATCAAGCGTCAGGTAAGGGAATCAGACCTAAACCCTAGTAACTTAATAATAGTAAAACATTATTGGTAATTGTGATTCGGTGGAATGGTGTTTGTGCATACTCACAATCATCTTTACTTTTAGTTATTATGTTGTTCATGCACACTCACTATGCTAGGATGTGATTGTTAGACATGTGATTGTTTTCATTGGTGTATGGAATGGGAAGGGCCTGGGGTCTGAGATCATTCCTCACACTAGAACCTTTTCATATCGCTTCTATCTTAGCATGCTTGGTGCAGATAGGGTATCAGGGGGAGGAAGTGGTACTATGGTCTCCGGCCTGGCCACTAGACTCGAGCCCTATCTCTATGCCGTAGGGACCTGTGCTGGGATAGGGCCTACTATGATGACATATAGGATTGGTTAGTTGCGAGCCCAGTTTGCAAGCCCTCGCCAATAGGGGTTTACGTGTTGGTATGGGTAGGGCATCAGGGGAAGTGTTGGCGGTGTGTGATCCGAACACTTTAGCTCTATCTCTATTCCATGGTGAGTGCATGTGGGATGACAGTGGTGCTTGATATCATTGGGCGGATTCACACACTCGTGTATAGAGGTGCGGTGGCCCCCAATCATTTCTTTAGCACATTGCAAACTTATAACCATACCATAATGTGAATGTTATTCATGCATGTTGTTTGTTGTATTGTCTGATTTTCTTACTGAGCTAAGTTGTGAGCTCACCCTTGTGTACACACTATTTTTAGATGTTGATACAGGTTACACTGTGGAAGACTACGTGGATGCTCCAGTATATGGAAGAGTTATTGCCCTGGAAGTGCAAGCAGGAGAGGACGAGCATGACGCTTCATGCGAGTGTTCTTACTGCATGTACCTCTAGGATGATTTTAATTTATTTTATTTATTTTAGTTGGATTTTATAAACAGTGTAAGGATATTTATTTATGTTTTGGTATTTGAATAATTGGATAACTTATTTAATTTATCAATAGAGTACTTAGTTCATTAAAAGACTTCTGCTGTATTTATTTATATTCTGATTGTGGTTATGTGCAATGGTTTGTGTTAGTGGACACGGTCTTATTGAGATCCTGGTGTGAGCCATTGGTTTAGTAACGGTTGACTCACACTTCTAGTTCAGCTGGAATTAGGGTGTGACATCTACCACACGATTTACATCCTTAACTCTCAAACATTTGAAGATCGCAGCAATATACTTTAGACCCCTGTTGCATATATTATTTTACCCTATTTTACTTCAAATCTAATACACTAGTTTTTTTTTTATTTCAATCTCTTTGAAATTCTGAATCTGTTTTACAAATAATTTAGGTTGGCTGAGTTGTTCTAGTTCTACTACTTGTTTTCCAGAAGCATTAGGATTTCACTGAAACTCTATATTCTGTTGTCAGAAGTACTTCTTTAAATTCAGCATATTTGTAGTGTCAAGTAGACTACCCGATCTGAGTTCTGGTCATTCCAACCAATCCTTAACAAGATATAAATTCTATCATATGTCACTAAATTTGAATTTGCTTTACTATTTCTCCATTTTTGAAGATCCTGTGTTTGGAAATCACTAGATTTGCATTAGGCACCCCCCATCTGCTCGCAAACACTTCTATACCCAAAACTTGGCTCCTTTAGGCAGGAGCTACCTCTGCTTTTGACTATTACTACTCTGTAACTTGCACTCCGTTGATATCCAATGGCATCAATAGCTCTTGCATTTCCTTTCTTCTTGTTCTAGTAACTTCTTTAAGAAATGATAACAAATTGATTTATGAAAAATTACAACGACCTCCCCTATTTTTTGCCCGAATTCCAACAACCTCCCAAAGATTTCAAACAATTACAACTACCTCCCCTAGATTTACTATACTATATATTACACATAAACCCACTCCATCTGGCATCTTCTATTAGATGCTAAAGTGTAATGGCCATTAATTTTGTAATGGCCAAACTACCCAATTAAGGGATGAAGTATCTGATCAGAACAAAAGGCAAAGTGAGAAGCAGAGTGAAAGCATCAGAGAAACAGAGGAATTGAGGGGTGTGGGTAGTATGGATATGGCGAATCTGGTCGAGAATGACAGAGAGAATGTCTGGAAGACAGTAAACCTGGGCCGCCTGAGAATGGGTAAAGCAGATGTGGAGAGAGGAGATACTAAGGGATAGAGGTGCTTGCATGAGGAAGAGAGCGAGAGCAGGTGTAAGACCCGTACTCCATAAACCCGGTTTAAACCTTGATTTCATGTCGTAGCAGGTCTTTCGATCATCACCGGGCCAGACGGGACGAGCGGATGACAAACAGGTATGAAATCGGATCAAAGACAGTCAAATAAGTGTCATTTTATGTTGATCGGTCGATGGTACCGTCTTGGTACCGGTCAGCTCTACGCATCTGACTACGGAGATCCGGAATTGGATCTCTGCGGGTCCCACTTTCCTAAACCCTAATACTTGGACCTTCCTAATCTTAATAGGGTTACTAAACCCTAATCCTAGCCTTTATAAACACCTCTAAACCTCCTCAAATCCTTTCCATTATCTCTCACAAACCCTAGAGAGGAGAAGGAGGTTGGAGAAGGAGAAGAAGCTAGGAAGAAGAAGGAAGTGCCGCCATTGCCGTTCGACGACGCTCACTTTATGCCAGTCGATGGTAAGTGTTTTAATCATTCTTCTTACTCTATGACTCTAGGATAGTTGTATGGTTGGATCAATACCATGCAAAGCAGGTATTGATCTAAAAACCCTAATTGGACATTAAACCCTAGTTTGCCGTCAAACCTTAGATTCGAGTTCTAGGATGGTTATCATCTAAACTAGACTTGAATGAGTTGGAGATAATTTTAACTCAAAGCTCAGACTTAAAATGGATAGGAGAAACCCTGGAAACCATGGAGAATGATCGACGGCAGTCGAAAAACCTAAAGTATGGTCTTTCGGAGACATACCGGTCTACTGTACCGATTGCACCCTGTACGACCGGTATGTTGCCACCGGTACCTTCCGGGGGGCTAGTCTGTGGGGAGCGGCTGACCATACCGGTCGCCAGTTTTTTCCACAGAGCTGCGATCGGTACATGCCACCGGTCAGCTCTGTGAGTGTATTTTTGTAACCTCGTTGGTTTTCCGACCAACGTGAAACCTTAAGAAACTATTCTAATGAAACCCTAATATTATGTAGGACTTTGTGATAGCACGTTTGGATCTTGCGATGTGGAGCAAGCTATCAAACGAGCGTCAGGTAAGGGAATGGAATCTGACCTAAACCCTAATAATTAATGGACAGTAAATCGTTGTTAATAACCTGAATATATATGATGTGATGTTTGTGCATATTCACATGCCATCCTTTACTTTCAGTTATTATTATTGTTCATGCATTGATAGGATGTGATTGTTAGGCATGTGATTATTTTCGTTGGTGTGTGGAGTGGGGCATGGGCCTGGGATCATTCCTCACACTGACACTTTTGTAGTATTCTATTTTAACATGCTTGGTACGGGTGGGGCATCAGGGGAAGGTCGTGGTACGGTGGTCTCCGATGTTGATGTTGGCCTGGCCATGGTTATGTGGCACTGTGGTCTCCGATGCCGACGCTAGCTTATCCACGATGCTTTAGCTCTATCTCTATGCCATAGGGAGTTCTGTTGAGATAGGGTCTACCTACGTATTGTTCTATCCTAGTGGGTTAGTTGCGGATAGGGTATCAGGGGAGGTATGGGGATACCTTAGCTCTATCTCTATGCCATAGACGGCTGTGCTGGGATAAAGCCTACATCGATGACATATAGGATTGGTTAGTTGCGAGCCCAGTTTGCAAGCCCTGGCCAGTAGGGGCTTAGGTACTAGTATGAGTAGAGTATCAGGGAAGGTACGGAGATATCTAGCTCTATCTCTATTCCATGATGGGTGCATGTGGGCTGGTGGTGTGATCTACTATGCGGTGCCACACACTCGTGTATAGAGGTGCGGGGGCCACCAAACCTTTCTATAGCACATTGCAAACTTAAACCAGACCACAGCATAAAATGGTTGTTACTCATGCATAAGATTGTGAAACTGTCTGATTGTCTTACTAAGCTAAGTTGTGAGCTCACCCTTTGTGTACACATTGTTTTTAGATGTTGATGCAGGTTACACGGTGGACGACTATATGAACACTCCGGCGTATGGTGGTGCTGCTGCTTTGGGTGTGCAGGCAGGAGAGGACGAGCATGACGCTTCATGCGAGTGCCCTTTCTGCGTGTACCTTTGATTTGACTTTTATTTATTTTCAGTTATTTTCAGTTGGATTAAGTAGGTGTAAGGATATTATATTTTCTGTTTGAATTTGAATAATTGGATATTTTATTTAAATTTATCAATAGATTCTTAGTTCATTTATTTAAAGACTTCCGCTGTACTACTTATATTCTGATTGTGGTTTTGTGCAATGGTTTGTATGAGTGGACACGGTCTATTCGAGATCCTGGTGTGAACCGTTGGTTCAATGACGGTTTACTCACACCATTCTGGTTGGTTCAGAATTGGGGTGTGATGACAACTTGGTATCAGAGCTCTTAGGCTCTGTCCAACAGACCATATTGCACTTAACTATGTCGATGAACTGAGTTAGGAAAAATTTAAAAATTTTAATACAAACACACCCTAAGCATTGTTTGATACCTGAGATTGATTAAAAAAGAGCATAATATACTATGTTAAATATGGAATTTAATGATACTCATGCACTAGTTAAGAAAACCATAAAACTGTCATTAAACAGAAAAGAGAGTATCAAATGTAATAGTACTACAGGGTACAGTCCACAAACCGGACAGTTACCCTGTTATATAAACAGTCAAGAAAGAGAAAATAAAAGGAAAAATCATGGGGTAGGGGGCCTAGGAGGAATAGGGTCCGCTATGTCATAATCTCGCTCGTAAGCGACCCTAAGCCAGTGTACCTGGTCCTGTGTGATCCGTAGGCTACGAGCCAGACGTCCCAACTCCTGACCCATCTCTCGTTGAGACTCTAGGATGACCCTCTGGGTATCCCTGGTCTCCGTGAACATGCTCAACACTGGGTCCGGAGGGGGATGAGACGGTCCAACTGTAGATGTAGGCTGTGGTGCTACAGGTATAGGCTGGGAAGCTGGCACTAAAACATCCTCTGCCCTATCATCGTCATCCCCATCATCACTCTCAGCCTCTGCTGCGTGTGCCGCATTGGCTGCTGCTGCTGCTGCTGCCGTGGCTGCTACCCTCCTAAGTGGGCGAGGGCGAGCCTCCAGCTCATCATCACTAACAGGCAGATTATCCATATGCATCCTAAGAATGGCATCCCAGTCGATGTCTGAAGTCATAGTATCCTCAACAGCCACCTCGCCTCTCATGCTCACTCGTAGGCGCCGCAGAAGAGTAGTGATGAGACGGCCAGGTGAGCTGAGATAACTCACTGTAGTGGCCGCTCTGGGGCACAATGTTGTGCTGGATGATGCGGCTATAAACTCGAGCCAGGGGCTCTAGACTAGCAGCCTTCATAGGAGCCCCAGGATTTAGTATTTGCTCCGCTATCTCTCAGCGTAGATCCTCGCTCAGGTAACCCTTCACTTTTGGAGGGCAGTACACTAGATCTCCATCATTGGGGACCCCTACCAGGTCAGCCAACTGATGAGTATCAAAGGAGATGTGGACGCCCTTGATGAAGCTAGAGATGCGCAAGTCTCTACCCTGATTTGGATCGTTGACATCCCCATGAAGCTCCAGGTTGGCGTAGAAGTGTTTGACCAGATTGGGGCAAGTGGTCTCAGTGTAAGTAATGACAGTTGCACATCAAACCTGTGCAACTGCTCCAAGTTGACCCGCCACCCAGACTCTATGTTCTTGCTATCGAACCAAGGGAAACGGGCTTGTGCCACCTCAGAACGGAACCACTGCTCATCGAGCTGTGGAACTGATGGATGAGGAGCGCGCATGCTCAAGCCATAGGAATGCTTGCCAAGATCGTGTCTTGCAGCCATTTAACCTGCAAAACAAAAGGAAAACAAGAAGAAAAACGTTAAGAATTGTCGAAAATTCGACAGCATAACGACAGAAATTTGAGAAAAAGCCTCAAACTCACCCAAAACTTGGAAAGGAGGACTTAGGTAACCCTCGCACACTTCAAGCAAACCAATCCCATGCAATTTCAACAAGAAATTTAAGAAATTTAAGAAAATCAAGAAATTTCAAAAATTTTGAAAAACCTAGGTTAAAATTAGAAAAAAATTTGATTTTTATGAAAACCATTCGGTGGAAGTTCAAATTGATTGAGGGCTTTTGCTCTTGGGGGTCTCTAAACCCTTTTTAAGCCGAAGGAAAGAAGTTCCTACGGTTAGAATCTTCCAATCAAAGAAAAATAAAAAATTTTAGGTAAAGACGATATGAAAACTATGTAAAAGTTTGATAGAGAGGGAAGAAACTTACCTGGAGGCGATGTTCTAAGTCCGGAACGGAAGAAAATGGCTTCTAAGGTCACCGGCCGGACTGTAGCAACTCAGGAGCCAGAGAGGAATTGCCACCGGAGAGAAGGAAGAGGGAAAAAGTGAGAAAAATCTCACTTTTTTGCGATTTTAAGCCCTTTCTGGGCATACCGGTCGACCGGTACCCCATAGGGGCTGCGACCGCTATGTCTCGGTCAGAATGAAAATTCTGACCGGTCGACTATACCGGTCGCACAACTTTCTACAGAGTAGCGACCGGTCAGCTATAGAACAGCCAGAAAAAAAATTTCTAAAAATTTTTAAATATTTTGTAAATTTAAATTTCTACTTTTCGACTGTTTCGCCTTATATTGTTCAAGACTAACACCACTATTATTGTTCTCATGTGTTATGTCTTCTTCTCGAATCAAACAGAATAGTCTGAGATGGTAGGCGGAAACGGTCGTAGGGGTCGAAGCGTCACCAGGCTAGGGTGCGCCATGAGGAAGAAGAACATCTAGAACCAGGCTATGTTAGAGAGCCAAGCCCGGTAGTTGAGGAAGAATAGGTTCCAAGGGTACCGATAAATTTGCCTGACCCTCCTCACACGAACTCTGAGACTATTGTGACCAATCTGGTATATCAAATGGAAGCTCAGCCAGGAAAGAATTCTGAGCGAGATGTTAAAGATGTTCGAGGCCACCGGGTCATGTTTCCACGAAGGTACGCCTGGGTCTGGAGGGAATAATACTACGCCGATGCATGGTAGTCCCGGGGCCGATGGGCCAAGCACGAATGTACCACCACACCCAGTTTCCATCGTCTTCTTCTTATCAGGGAGCCTATCCGTATCCACCACCATGGTATGGGATGAATACACAGGGAAAACACGATCTGAGTCGGGCGGTGGACAGATTTTTAAAGTTGAAGCCTTCTTCATTCACGGGTAAGACCGGGAAACCATTGTGGCCAGCACAGTGGGTTGCAGAAATGGAGAAGAATTTACGCTTTGATGACTTGTCTGGAGGATGAGAAGGTTCTGTTTGCCACTCATATGCTGAAGGAAGATGCGAATGCTTGGTGGAATTCTACAGGCATATCTAGAGACAAAGCATACACAAGTGGATTGGGAAGTGTTCAAGGTAGCCTTCTTTAATAAATATTTTCGAAGAGTTTGAGAGATCGGATGGAGAAGGAATTCCTTAATCTACAAGCGGTCTCATTCGGGTGTGGATGCTTACCGAGGAGAGGTACGAGGGAGTTATTTTTTCTTCGCACCGGCAAGTATGCAAAGAGGAAAAAGACCAAGACACGTAGGTTCACCATGGGACTGCGTGGAAGCATCGAGAGCATATATTGGGTGCGGACAAGAAAATTTATAATGAGGCTGTACAGGTTGCGAGAGTGATAGAATCAGTCGGAGGACGAGATTCTTCGCGTCGAGGGAGTGAAGAGACCGCTGCGAGTTCAAGGTAGCGGTAACAATAGACCTTTTCGCCCCATACGGGGCTCAGTCCTACAGATGCACGCAAGAAACAATACGGCACCACATTGCCACGTTCACTGGACATAACCCGAACATTAAATGTTTCAATCGTCGCCAAGTGGGTCATGTTGCAGGACCTGCACTCTACCTAGGAAACAACCTCCCGGCAAGGAAAAGTATTTGCCGTCATCACCCGAAGAGGGTCGCATCACCGATGTGGTCACTGGTATGACTCTATCCCTTACTATTTAGCTTACTATTTCATTGTGTGTATGAGCATGTAGAACTAAGGGACAATAAAATTTCAGGAATTGTAAATATAGCTGATATACCGCGAGTACTCTTTGACTGCGTGCTCCTTTGTTTCTATTTCCTTTGGAAGCGAATGGAGTTACCGATCAAACACTTGAACCCAAGATTGATAGTTCGCTCTCGCTGGGAGTCGAGTGGCTTTGACTGAATGTTATGGGCCGTTAATACAGTATGTATTGAGGGCCGAGACTTAGAAACAAGTCCGGTACTACTCGAGATGGTAGACTTTGATGTCATCTTGGGAATGGATTGGCTAGGCCATCATTCAGCTATCCTATTATGTGGTGAAAGGAAGCTTATGCTTACAGGACAAAAGGGAGAAGAGTATAGCTTCACGGGACCAAGTTACCTAAGAAGCGGAAGCTGATCCCTCTCCGCCCCTAAAAGCTAAGAGATGCTTAGAGAAGGGGGAGTGGGGTACCTAGTATCCGTAGTTGACATCCTTTGCGGAGTCACAAAAATGGAGGATATAGATGTGGTACGAGAATTCCCGGATGTATTTCCGAGGATCTTCCGGTCTACCATCGACGGGGCTCACGAGTTTGTGATAGACCTCATGCCGGGTTCGGTCCGGTGTCTAAAGCACCATGCGGGATGGCCCCTACGAAGTTAAAGGAGTTGAAGACCCAGTTACAAGAATTGTTAGATAAGGGTTTCATACGACCTAGCATATCACCTTGGGGAGCACCTGTATTATTTGTCAAGAAGAAAGACGAAAGTGTACGACTGTGCATCGACTACCGTGAGTTGAACAAGTTAACGATCAAGAATCGGTATCCTTTTCCTAGGATCGATGACCTGTTCGATCAGTTAAAGGGTGCAAAGGTTTTCTTGAAGATTGATCTCCGATTAGGGTATCACCAACTGAAGATCAAGGCCGGAGATATTCCGAAGACTACTTTCAGGACGAGGTATGGGCATTATGAGTTTCTAGTTATGTCATTCGGGTTGACCAATGCCCCAGCTTCATTCATGGAACTGATGATCCGAGTGTTTCATGATATGTTGGACACTTCGGTCATCGATGACATATTGGTCTACTCAAAGGACATGGAGGCTCATACAACACATTTGAGGGCAGCCTTACAACGGCTGAGACAGGAGAAGCTTTATGCTAAGTTCAAGAAGTGTGAGTTTTGGCTGAAGGAAGTGGATTTCTTGGGCCATGTAGTATCTGAAGACGGTATCAAGGTTGATCCAAGTAAGATGGCTGCTATAGTAGGATGGGAAGCACCAAAATCTGTTGCAGAGATTCGTAGTTTCCTTGGGTTGGCTGGTTATTATAGAAGATTCGTGGAAGATTACTCCAGGATCTCTGTTTCACTCACCAGATTGACCAAGAAGGGAGAGAAATTCATATGGACAGATGAGTGCGAGAAGTGCTTTCAGACTTTGAAGTCAAGACTAGTCTCTGCACCTATCTTGACCATCCCAGAACCAAACGTACCGTTTACCTTATATACGGATGCTTCAGGGTTGGGTATTGGGTGTGTATTGATGCAAGGAGAACAGGTGATTGCTTACGCATTAAGACAGTTAAAAGAGCATGGGAAGAACTATCCTACGCATGATTTGGAGTTAGCGGCGGTTATACATGCAATCAAGACTTGGAGACACTACTTGTACGGTGAAAAATTTCAAATTAAGTCAGATCACAAGAGCTTAACTTATCTTTTCACTCAGAAGGATCTGAATATGAGACAAAGGAGATGGCTGGAGTTATTAAAAGATTATGATTGTGACATCCAGTACCATCCGAGTAAAGCAAATGTTGTGGCTGATGCCTTAAGCAGAAAGTGGGCATCGAAACCTGAGGCCGGGCCAAGTACAAATGCAGCATTATGTGCCACAGCCTCAAGTTCAATTGAAGGCGATGACGAGTTTATAATAGAGACTGCAGAAGATCCAGTCGAGCAAGGCTTAATTCATAAGTTCCCCATGATGTTCGCAGCTTTGTAGATCTCACCGGATCTAGTGGATGAAGTCAAGATAGCAATCCTACAGGATCCACATCTTAAGACAGTGCAAGAAGACCTAGAGAAGGGTACGAGCAATCCTGACTTTACCTTGGATTCATACAAGGTACTCAGGTATCATGGACGATTATGTATACCTGAGAGTGTAGACTGCAATATCAGAGATTGAGTTATGACTGAAGCTCATTACACTCCATATTCGGTACATCCAGGAAGTACCAAAATGTACCATGATTTAAGAAGGTTGTATTAGTGGAGGGGTATGAAAGCAGATATAGCTCATTTCGTGTTCCAATGTCTGAATTGTCAACAAGTTAAAGCAGAAAGGCAAAGACCCGCAGGTTTGCTACAACCACTATCGGAGCCTGCATGGAAGTGGGATTGCATTACTATGGATTTCGTCACTGGCCTACCTTTAACACCAAGGTCAGTGGATGCAGTTTGGGTAATAGTCGATCGACTCACCAAGACAGCACGATTCATTGCGGTCAGACCTTAGTATACCATGGAGAAGCTGGCCAAGCTATATGTAGATAATATAGTCAGACTCCATGGCGTCCCAGAAAGTATAGTATCTGACAGAGACCCTCGTTTTACATCAAAGTTCTGAGAAGGATTACAGAAAGCTATGGGAACAAAGTCAAAGTTTAGTACAGCTTTCCACCCTCAGATGGATGGGCAGTCAGAAAGGACCATTCAAATTTTAAAAGATATGCTCCGAGCTTGTGCATTAGATTTCAAGGGAGCTTGGGACGAGAAGCTATCGCTTATCGAGTTTGCTTATAACAACAGCTATCAGGCTACAATCCAGATGGCTCCATATGAAGCACTCTATGGGAAGAAGTGTCGTACACCTCTACTATGGAACGAGGTGGGAGAAAGAAGAATTGTAGGACCGGAGTTTGTTGAAGAAACTTGTCGAGTAATTGTTCAAATCAAGGAGAGAGTAAAGACAACTCAAGTTCGACAGAAGCACTATGCGGATAATCAACGTCGAGATCTGGAGTTTGCAGTGGGTGACAAAGTATTCTTGAAGATATCACCAGTGTGAGGTCCAAAACGGTTTGGTAAGAAGGGGAAGCTATGCCCCAGGTATGTGGGACCATACGAGATATTGACTAGACGTGGTAATGTAGCATATCAATTGGCTCTACCACCATCTATGTCAAGTGTTCATAATGTGTTCCATGTATCGTTATTGAAGAAGTATGTCAGGGATCCGTCGCACATCTTGACAGCAGACCCCCCATACTTGACTGAAGACTTAACATTTGAAGTGGTTCCTGTGATGCTCTCAAGTCGAAAGGTACAACAACTTTGAACCAAGGATATCCATTATGTGAAGGTGCATTGGAAAATCCAAGATGTCAAAGAAATTACTTGGGAAGAGGAGAGCGCGATGAGGAAGGAGTACCCTAACCTTTTTGACGATCAAGGTACGTTCAAATTTCGAGGCCAAAATTTCTTTTAAGGGTGGGGGAGTTGTAAGACCCGTGACTCCATAAACCCGGTCTAAACCTTGATTTCATGTCGTAAAGGGTCTTCCGATCATCACCGGGCCAACTACGGAGATCCAGAATTGGATCTCTACGGGTCTCACTTTCTTAAACCCTAATACTTGGACCTTCCTAATCATAATAGGGTTACTAAACCCTAATCCTATCCTATATAAACACCTCTAAACCTCCTCAAATCCTTTCCATTATCTCTCACAAACCCTAGAGAGGAGAAGGAGGTTGGAGAAGGAGAAGAAGCTAGGAAGAAGAAGGAAGTGCCGCCATTGCCGTTTGACGACGCTCACTTTATGCCAGTCGACGGTAAGTGTTTTAATCATTCTTCTTACTCTATGACTCTAGGATAGTTGTATGGTTGGATCAATACCATGCAAAGCAGGTATTGATCTAAAAACCCTAATTGGACATTAAACCCTAGTTTGCCGTCAAACCCTAGATTCGAGTTCTAGGATGGTTATCATCTAAACTAGACTTGAATGAGTTGGAGATAATTTTAACTCAAAGCTCAGACTTAGAATGGATAGGAGAAACCCTGGAAACCATGGAGAATGATAGTAGCGGTCGAAAAACCCAAGAGTATGGTCTTCAGGAGACATGCCGGTCGTTGTACCGGTTGCACCTTGTGCGACCGGTATGTTGCCACGGTACCTTTTCGAGGGCTCAGTGCATGGGGACCCGGCTGACCATACGGTCGCTAGTTTTTCCCTGAGCTGGCGGTACATGCCACCCGGTCATCTCGCGGAGTGTATTTTTTTGTAACCTCGTTGGTTTTCCGACCAACGTGAAACCTTAAGAACAATTTGGATTGTCCAGTCTTCGTATATGGTGACCTGTCAGTCGACTGATCATGCCCTGAATCAGACTCCAAGTTTAGGAAAGTTTCCAAACTTGAGTAGGACTTATAAGACCCGCACTTTACTGATCCGGTTTAACTGTGTTGTGCCAGGTCTTCCCATTATAACGGCTTAAGAGAACCAACTAGATGAAGAAACCACAAAGCTAGGTAAGAGACCAGTCTCTCGTAGGTTGTCTGGTAGGTAGGTTTAGGTTGTTCAGTCCTCGGGATTGGGGACCAGTCAGTCAATCAATCGAGCCTAGATTTAACTCTGTGATTAAGAAAGTTTTCTAATTTGAGGAGGTCACTCTCCTAATTGAGAGATGACTCTATATGGAGACTTTCTTTCTATATAGAGGACATCCCTCTACCCTTTCTCATTTTTTTGATCATTCTCAAAACCCTAGATCTGAGAAAGAGAGTAAGAAGAAGACTTGGAGAAGAAAAAAGCTTGGGAGAAGGAAATGAACTCTATAGAGAGGGATTGTGTTGTTGGGTCTCCAACCTACCACATCAAGGATCCACGATAAGTACCTTGTCTCTATAGAAGATCAGACTATGTTGGATTTGGGATTTTAGGTCACAGTGTGTGAAATCGGATTCAATTCAATACTAATACCATGATTTCGATCTTAAGGTTTTCAATGTAAATCTGTAGTAATTATAGTTGTTAGGGTTACAATGAGTGATTGAAACCAATGGTTAAAGGACATAGAATGACCCTAGGATGAATTTCATTGTTGAGTCAAAGAATTAACTCAAAAGGATTTTGGATTGAAAGATAAACCTGGAACATGACTCAGAGGTTGTCCGGTCCCTTGACCTGCCGGCTAAATAGAAGACCAGAGAGGTGACCGATTACTCTCAAAAAGTGCTATAGGGTTTGTCTGGGTTGCTCATTGATCGGCCAATGCAAAACTAGTGACTCGATCGGACAATGTCCGACAGGCTTAAATTAAAGACCGGACAATGAAACAGTAAACTATAACTCGATGAATTGGAACCATAATTGGAATCTATCAATTGTTTAGGTTTTCAACTAATCCAAGATAATTTCTAAGGCTTTGGAAAGAAACAATCATCACTCAACAGGTGAGGGACAAGTCCTAAACTAATTGGTTAATAACAAGCTACTTTGTTTTATATTGATTTATTTTTGTACTTTGCATGTTGCCATGTTTTGTTGTTTATGCATACAACATGTCATCCAATATTTGCTATTATTGTTCATGTATATTTTATTATTTTCTTATGTGATGATGATGATAGGGATAGGCATACATATGTATGTGGTTGGTGTGTTGAATGAGGAGAGGTTGGAGCATCGAACCATTCATCACATTGACATCATCATATCGCTGTTACCTTAACAAACTTAGTATGTCACAGGATATCAGGGGGAGTAATCGCGGTGTGGGACCTAGTCTAGCCATCCGACTCTATCTCTATCTCTATGGGCATATTGAAGGATGCTAGGGTAAGACCTAGGATACACCTTTAATGGCATCTAAGATTAGTTAGTCATGAACCCAGTTTGTAAGCCCTCACCAATAGGGGCATACATACTAGTATGGGATAGGATATCAGGGCATTAGCGGTGTGTGATCCTTCAGGTTTCAGCTCTATCTTGATCTTGTAGTGAGTGTTATGAGGCGACAGTGGTGTGTAATCCATTAGGCGTTCTCACACTCTCGTGTATAGAGGTGTGGTGGCCGCCTATCCTTAACATAGCACATTGCAAACTTATACCAGACCTAAAGATATGAATTTGACATTATGTATATATTTGTTGCATTGTTTTGTTTACTCATTGAGTTAAGTTGTGAGCTCACCCTCCGGTATCATTTTTTTTTAGTTTCTGATGATGCAGGTGTTACTGTCGAAGATTATGTCAATGAACCATCTTATGGACACGTGACCTCTATCGACGTGCAAGCGATGGAAAATGAGCATGACTCATCATGCGAGTGTTTCCATTATATTTACGTTTAGGGTTTTATTTTTGTATTTGATTTATGGGATTTGTAATAGTTATTTAATTATGTTTTGGTTACATTTTATAATTAGATTATTTATATTTATAACCGTATACACTCAATTCATTATTAAAACAAATTCTGCTATTATTTATTATCTCTGATTATGAGGTGGACATGTATGGTTGATTATTGGCACGGTCCTATGTGATCCTGGCTTGAATCAATAGTTTAGTGATGGTTCATTCACACTTCTGGTTAGTCCAGAATTGCGATGTGACAAGACTCCGTCCTAGTTGGAATCCTACTCTCTATGGAAGTTCTCCCTCTATATAGAAAACGTTCCTTTACTTTTTCCCACACTTGTGATCACTCACAAACCCTAAAACTAAGAGGAAGAGTAGAGAAGAGGGTTAGAGAAGGAGGAGAAAGCTTAGAGAAGAAGAAGTGTTACTGCAAAGAAGATTGCCATTGGTTTCTAACTTCGGATAGCAAGGAACCCATGGTAAGTGCCTAGTCCCGGTAGATAATAGGTTGGAGTTAAGATTAGATCTCCAATCACAGTGTTGGTAGATCAAATCCAACACTATGACTAGCAGTCTACGATCTTTCAAGCAAATTTAATGGAAATCATAAGATCATAAAATTAGGGTTACATGTAATGGCTAGAATTCTAATAACCAATGACTATAGAATGACTCTAGGATGAATCCCAGTGCTGAGCCAAAGAATCGACTCAGAAGGATTTTGGACTGAAAGACAAACCTGGGATATGACTCAGGAGTTGTCTGATCCCTTGACCGATCAATTATATAGCAGGCCAGAGAGGTGACCGATGACTCTCAGGAAGTATGATAGCGTTTACCCTGATGACTCATCTATCAACCAATGAAAGACCGGTGGCTCTACCGAACACTGTTCGGAAGGCATATAATGGAGACCGCACAGTGAATTCAAATTGTAGTAACTTAACAAAATAAGACCTTAATTAAGCTATTCATCTAGTTTAGGTTCTCAACTAAATCAAGATAGTTTCTAAGGCTTGGAAGAGGAACAAACATCAAATACAGATGCAGAAACAAGACTCAAACTAATTATTTAATAACAAGCTACCCTTTTACTTTCTGTTAGTTTGATGCCGTGCTCAGCATGATTTTTTGAACATCTCATATGTCTTCCAATATTTGCTATATATCTATTCATACATATTTATTTATATTTCTTTATGATATTGATGATGAGGATAGGCATGTGCTTGTGTGTGGTTAGTATGCTGAGTGGGGAGAGGTTGTAGCATTGAACCATTCATCACACTAACATCTTCATATCGCCATTACTTTAGTAGAACTAATACATCATAGGGTATCGGGGGGGGGGTGATCATAGTGTGTGGCTATAAGCTCTACCACTGTACCCTAGCTGTAAGACCCGTATCGAACTAACTGGTCTTACCACCTTGTACCAGGTCTACCTATCATGGTCGAACCAAGTGGACCAATTGCGTGAAGAAATCACAAGACCCGGGTATGGGTTTAACCCAAAAGCGATAAATGTGAGGGTAGGGTCGCATGCTTAAACAGGTAGGGTCAACCCTACCTCAACAGGAGTCCAACCCATGACTTTTAGTCGTAGGGTCTCATGACTAAGAAGGTGTAGGGTCGCCGGATCCTGCGACCCTACGTCCGACCCTACGATGACAGATAGAAATCGAAAATTAAGAAACTTTCCTAATTCAAAGGGGATCTTTCTTAAACTCATTGGGACTTATTATGGAGGATTTTCCTCTATAAATAGGACGTCCCTTAGCCTCTTTCATTCCTTTAGAACCCTAATTGAGAGTGAGAGAAAGAGAAAGAGAAGGAAGAGAAGAAGAGAAGAAGAGAAGAAACTTGAAGAAAAGACTAAGGAAGAGGAGGAAGTTCAGAGAAACCTCTGAATAAAGGTATGAACCTAATTCCTTACCTGAATAAGAGATCCTAAAATAGTTATGAAGAACATAGGATTAGGAGAAACCCAAATCATCCATCCATTGACAAGTTTCAAGAGATTTTATGGAGAAAATTGTTATGGACAATGTATAACTTAGAGTTTTGAGCCATAGAACAATCATAGAATGGACCATGAAAGTAAGCCAAAGGATCCAAACATGAAAGAATGGACTTTAGAATGAAAGTTCAACTCAGAATACGTATGGTCGCACGTAGGGTGAATGATATCCGAGCCTACAAGACCCCGGGATCGACCGCATGCCCTGGGAGCCCGGGAGGGATGGTGTCGCCCGTGAAAATAGAATGGTACATCAACCCCACGTCCAGACCCTCCACCCTAGGGTCGGAAACTGCTACCCTAGGTGCTACCCCTACCTGCGACCCTACGATTTAGTTAGTTTAAAATATATTAAATTAATCTAATTAAAATCTATCGACTTGTTAGGTCTTTCTAGTGATTTAAAGTGATTCATAAAGCTTAAGCGAGGGATCACTTAGCTGAATCAAAGGTGAGGAACAAGACCTAAACTAATTGGCTAATAATAAACTGTATTTGCTTATTGAGTCCAATACCATGAATGACTCTATGCTTGTGTGATTGTAGTGTGCATATCACATGTCATCCAATATTTTTGTTATTATTGTTCCTTGCATATTTAATTTTTCGTTTTATTTATAATATGGCGTTGTTGATGATGCTGGAGCTAGGCATGTGATTGTATGTGTGTGGTTAGTGTACTTGATGCGAGTGGGGCGTCGGGGGAGGCGTGTGCTGTGATTCATCCCGGTCACGGACTCTAGCTCTATCTCTGCTCAAGTCTTGTCCACTAACATCGTTTGTATCGCCATTACCTTAGCGGAACTATTACGTCGTAGGGCATCGGGAGGTGGTCTCGGACCGTGTAGTCTTTGACTATGTCGGGGGCCTTAAGCTCTATCTCTATGGACGTATTGGGGATCTTTGGGGTGAGGCCTTGGATGCTTGTTTGACATTAGGATTGGTTGGTTGCGAGCCTGGTTTGCAAACCTCGCCAACGGGGCTTACGTGTTGGTATGGGTAGAGCATCGGGAAGTGTGATGCGGTGCGGTCTAAGCACTTTAGCTCTATCTCTATTCCATGGTAGGTGCATGTGGGGGCAATGGTGTTTGATCCATTGGGGGTTCCACATTCGTGTATAGAGTGTGGTGACCACCTATCCTTTTTATTACACATTTGCAAACTTATGAACCAGACCAAAGATATGAATTGAATGCATCCATATGTTTCTTTGCATTGTTTTATTTGCTCAACGAGCCGTGATGTGTGCTCACCCTTTCGGCCGTTGAATATTTTTAGTTGATGATGCAGCTACCACCAGAAGATTATATAAATGCTCTGATGTATGGACATGCGGCGCGATGGAGCGAAGTTATGATGGAGTCGCATGATTCATCATGCAAGTGTAACTCTTGTGTTTTCGATTAGATTTGATTTAAGTTATACAGACAATGTAATTGATTTAATTATTTTAATTTATGTCTTAGTCCTTTTGGAGATAATTGGCTAAATTATTTACTTTATTACAGTTAGACTCTCAGTTCATTTAATATATAAAACTTCTGCTATTGTTTATTTACTCTGATTATGGTTGTAGATGTGTATGGTTTAAGCAAATGGACATAGTCTATTCGAGATCCTGGTTGAACCGTTGGTTTATTAGTGGTTCATCACACCATTCTGAATAGTGTAGAATTGGGGTGTGACACTAGCTCTATCTCTGTGTCATATTGAGGGATGCTAAGTAAGGCCCTGGATATAAATCTGATGACATCTACGATTGGTTAGTCACGAACCTAGTTTGTAAGCCCTCGCCAGTAAGGACATACGTACTGGTGTGGGCTAGAGTATCAGGGGGAGTGTTGGCGGTGTGTGATCCGTTAGGCTCTAGCTCTATTTTTATTCTATAGTGGATGATGTGGGGTGATAGCAGTGTGTGATCCATTGGACATGCTCATACTCTCGTGCATGGAGGTGTGGTGGCCGTTTATCCTTACTATAGCACACGTGAACTAGACTAAATATATGAAATGATATCATGCATATATTTGTTGCATTGTTTTGTTTTCTCGCTAAGCTATATTGTGAGCTCACCCCACAATTTCGTTTTCTTTTTAGTTGATGATATAGGAAACACTGTCAAAGATTATGAATGCGCCATTATATGGACATGTAGTGGGAATGGAAGTGCATGCTATGGAAGATGAGCATGACTATCACACCCCAATTCTAGACTAACTAGTGGTGTGATGAACCATCATGAGAACTAATGATTCAAACTAGGATCTCGAATAGGCTGTATCCATTTGGTTAAACCCAGTACATTCCACAATAATAATCAGAGTAAATAAATAATAGCGAAAGTCTTTATTAATAATGGCGAGTATCGAACGGTGATAATAAATAATTAAAATGTATTCTCAAATAACTCAAGGCGAGAAGTAAAATAATCAATTACATGTTTTAATAGTCAAAATAGCTAAACTAATAAAAAAATTGGTTGCACTCTTGTGGTCATACCTTCCCCTCCATCTTTCCATCCACTTAACTGCTACATGTCCATCATTCGACGCATTCATATAATATTTTACATTGGGACTTGTTAACAACTAAAAATGATCGATGTCGAAAGGGTAAGCACATCGACCTCCGGTGACCAGAACAAAATAATGTAAATATATACATGCATTCAATTCATATCTTTGGTCTGATTTTAAGTTTACAATTGTGCTATAGAAAGGTTTAACGACCACCGTACCTCTATACATGGGTGTGTAAGCCCACCCAATGGATAAAACACCATTGTCGTCTACATCTATGCCACCATGGAATAGAAAGAGAGCTAAAGTATTTGAATCACACATAGCCAATACTTCCCCTGATGCCCTACCCATACCAACATGTAGCCCCTACTGGCGAGGGCTTGCAAACTGGATCTAACTAACCAATCTAATGCCATCCAAATGTATCCAAGCTCAGCCCAGCATCCCCCAATACGTCCCATTAAGATAGATAAGGCCCCCCTAATAGAGTCGAGAGACCACAAGATCGAGACCACCTCCTTGATGCCCTATGATGTAATAGTTATACTGTTTAGGTCTTGTTCCCTCACCCTTGATTGATGTTTGTTCCTCTCCCAAGCTTTGAAAGTCACTTTGAATCTATTGAAAACCTAAACAATTAATGTATTTAAGTTAGGGTTCAAGTTTACTAAGTTACAGTAGTCAAAACTATAATCTGAAATCAAACAGACTTCCTAAGATTGAGTGGTCACAGGAGTGGTAGCACCTGTGGTCTCAATATTTGTGACCATAGGTAGTGTGGCCCATACGTGTGGTTGCATATCATGCGACCACACATGCGACTATACCTTCGCTAGGATCTTCCCAAGAGCATGTGGTCGATCATGTGATCATTTTGTGGTCAACTATAGCTGCGACTACACTAAGTTTTGGTCAATTTTTATCCTCAATCCAATCCCCTCATGAGTCGATTCCTTGGTTTATCATTAGGGCCCCTCCTATCAGTCCCGGTTATGGCCTTAAACTCATAATTTTTTGCATAGTTATTCACCTAACCTAGTCTCTATGGATCTCCTTTTTTTAACCCATGGGGTCCTCATAGTTGAGATTCCTCATAAAATTTCACATCTAGTTATAATGAAAAAAATCCTATACTATGTAAACTACTTCTACAGAGATGATTTTCTTACCATGGCCTTTTATAGAAAACTAAATCCTTTCTTCCTCTCAGCTTACCTCTTTAGATCTCTTTCTCCTTATCTTCCTCTTTTTCTTTATCTCTTAGGTTTAGAGTTATAATTTGGGTTCTAAAAGAGTGAAAGAGGCTAAGGGACATCCTTTATATAGAGGAAAAACCTCCATATAGAGTTTTCCTTCAACTAGGAAAGAAAATACCTAGATTGAAAAGTTTCCAAAATTTGAAGTCGATCTCGTATCAAATGGGTCCGCGCGTATGGTCACGAGTCTGTCGACCACAAGTCCCAAATATCTGACCCACATTGAATATTAAAGTGGTCTCACTTTCCTAAGGTGTGGTGGAGCTATACCGACAGGTATGTGACCACGCACTCAAGTCTTGGTTTAGATTGGGTTACATACCTAACCTTATGGTTTCTTCTATACCCACTTGGTCCCTCGATCCACCATGATAGAAAGACGATACGACATGGTAAAGCTTTGGGTTAGTAGGTCTGTGAGTCTTACAGCTCCCCCCATATATAAATTTTGTCCTCGAAATTTGTACATTCACATTAAGAGAATAGGTGAGGATATTTCTCATAGCATTTTTCTTCTTCCATGTAATTTCTTCTATATCTTGGCTTCTCCAAGTAACTTTAACATAATAGATGTCACTTTTTTGGTTGCAAGGCGTTGAACCATTGCAGTAATTTCAAAGATTCTTCCAACCGTCAATCTTCAATCAAATCTGGTGGATCCTTTGTTAAGATGTGTGTTGGTTTCTCAAATGTACTTTTTCAACGAAATATAAAATCCACGTCATGCACACTCGACATGGATGGGGATAGTACTAGCGATAATCCACCTTTCCACATCGGTAGAATCTCCATATGCCTGACATACCTCGGACTTAATTTTCCCTTTTGTCCGAACCATTTTAAGCGCGCATAGGTGATATTTTTAGAATACCTTGTCTCCCACGATGAACTCAAGGTCTAGACTTTGGTTATCTACATGCCCCGACGATTACGAGCTGCCTAACTCTTTTCTTAATTATGTTGACTACTTTGGGGTTTCTTTGACAAACTCGGGTCCTCGATCCTCCTTTCTCTCCACTTTATTCCTAAAACAACGGTGTTCAACACTTCCCACCATACAATGCTTCATAAGGCTACATCTGTATAGTAGCTTGATATTTGTTGTTATAGCCGAACTCAATCAATGGTAACTTCTCATCCCATGATCCCTTGAAATCAATCACATAGCTTCGGAGCGTGTCTTAAAATCCGAATGGTATGCTCTAACTATCCCATCAGTCAGGGTCAAAATCTGATCTTGAACTGTCTTTGTACCCATGACCTTATAATCCTTTCCAAAACTTTGAATTAAAGCATTGGGTCTCTATCCGGACATGATGCTTTGGTACTCCATGGTTTTGACAATATTATCCACATACAACTTAGCTAATCGTTCCAAAGTATATTTGGGGTTGTATAGCAATGAAATGAAGCGTCTTGATAAGTATCGTCACAATTACCGAGCGCATCTACCGATGGGGTGTCACTGGTAGCCCGATTGAGGTCCCTTAGTAATGACAGTCCCATTTCGAGGCTGGTTACGGTAGCTTTTGTAATAAGCCCCTCTTGGTCTTTGTCTTCTGCCTTTACTTGTTGACAATTTAGACATTGAGACACATATCGAGCTACATCATTTCATTCCTCTCCACCAATATAGTTTCTTTAAATGGTGATACATCTTCATACTTCAGGTGTATAGAATAAGAAGTAGAATGGGCTTCTTTCATTAATCTATTTCGATATTTAAATTTTCCCTTTCGGTACTCACCCTCTTCCCTTGTACCTTATGCGTCCTTTCGGAATCAAAGTGAAATTAAGAATGGTTCTCCCCTTCTCTAGATCCTCTGAACTATCCGTGAATGGGGTCGAGATTGGATTGCCGTTTTTATTTCGTCGATTAGTTCAAGAACAATCTTCAATGTAGCTAACATATTTGAAAACTTGTGGATAAACCTTAAGTCCTCGAACCTCTAGTTTATCAATCATGAACTTTTCATTATCACAGTCAAATACTCTTGCCGCATCTCACTGCACAACTTGGTTGTACTAACTTCTTCTTCGAGGGCTTTGCTATAGGCACCCGACTTAGTCGTCGCCCTCCTTCAGCCTTTCCTTGTGACTTTGGGATGTACAATCGTAATCCTTGAGCAATTTCAACCATCTTCATTGTCTCATGTTCAACTCTTTTTGGTTAAACAGATAAGTAAGACTCTTATGATCCGACATTACCTGAAACTTTTTTCTATACAGATAGTGTCTCCATATCTTAATGGCATGTACCACCGCTGTTAACTCTAAGCCATGAGTAGGGTAATTCTTCTCGGTATACCTTGGTTGTCTAGAAGCATACACAATTATCCTCTCCCTTGCATGAGAACACATCCTAAACCTAACCCGAAGCATCGGTATACAAAAAGTAGATGGCTGTCCTGGTACGCCAGGATGGTCAAAATGGGGGCTGATATCAATCTTGCCTTCAGTGTATGAAAACTCTCTTCACACTTGTCTATCCAAGCAAACTTTTCACCTTTCTTAGTCAAACTGGTGAGAGGTACGGCGATTCTAGAGTAGTCTTCTACGTACCGTCGATAATACCTAGATAAACCTAAGAAATTTTGGATTCTACAACACTCTTAGGTGCTTCCCATTTTACAATAACTTCTATCTTGTTGGGATCCACTTTGATTCCTTTTGAAGATACTACATGACCTAAGAATTACACTTCCTTCAATCAGAATTTATATTTCTTGAATTTGGCATAAAGCTTTTTTTTTCTCAATCGTTGTAAGGATGCTCTAAGATGCCATCACATAGGTGTACAAGCCTCCTCCATTGAGATATATCAGTTATGTCATCCTTAAGACGATGATTGAAGTATCTCATGTCGTGAAAACACTTTCGATTCATGAGTTCCATAAAAGAAGCAGGTGCGTTGGTTAGTCCAAGAGACATCACTAGAAACTCATAATATATTATTGTATGTAATATATATATATATATATATATATATATGTATCTTATGGATATATTATATGTATTAATACATTTATATATATATATATATATATATATATATATATATATATATATGTATGTATACATATATATTATAGGAAAGAGAGAGGATAGTGAGGCCATGGAAAGAGAAATAAAAGAGAGGCCATAGGAAAGAGAATGGGAGAAAGAAAAAGGAAAGAGAGAGAAATAAAAGAAAAGAAAAGATCCCCTTCCATGTTTTCTAGAAAGAAGCGTGAAAGAAGGGAGAGAAAAAAAAAGAAATGAAGGGAAGGGAAAAGAAAAGGAAAAAAAAAAAAAAAAAAAAAAAAAAAAAAAAAAATAAAAAAAAAAAAAAGGGACATTTTCTAAGAAAAGCGTGAAAAGGTGAAAAGAGGGAAAAAAAAAAGGAAGGAAAAGGAAGAAGGAAAGAAGAAAGAAAAAGAAAAGAGAGGAGGAATTTTCTAGAATAGGAGAAGAAGAGAAAGAAAGAGAAGGATTTTCTAGAGAAGAAGGAGAAAAGAAGGAAAGAAAGGAAGAAGAAAAATCTGGGAAGGGAGAGAAGGAAAGAGAAAATGCAGGAAGGAGAGAGAAAGGAAAGAAGAAAAATAGAAAGAAAGTTTTTTTAGAAAAAGAAGAAAATGAAGGAAGAAAGAAGAAGGAAAGAAAGGAGAGGATTTTCTAGAAAGGGAAAGAAAACTTGTGGAATAGAGGGGAGAAGAAAAGGGGAAGGAGAGAAAAAAGAAAGAAAGAAAAAGGGGAGGAAGAAAAATATTTTCTGAAAAAGAAGAAAGGAAAGAAGGATCTTATAGAAAAAGCATAAATAGGCCAGAGAAGAGAGGAGGGGTTTTTTCCCAGACCATGGAGAGAGTTGGACGTGATAGAAGGAGGGCGTGAGTGAGAGAGAAAAGCGTTGAGGAGAGGGAAAGAAAGGAAAGAGAAAAGAAAAGAAAGAAAGAAAAGAGAGAAAGAAGAGAGAGAAGTAGGAGAGAAGAGAAGGAGGATTCACATTCAAAAGGGTTGATACGACCTCAATCATCCTTCATTTGCGATTTTATCTCGATTTGAGCACAAGGTTAGTACTCTAACAAATTTAGAGTCGTTAGAATGCTCGATACCTAATTTTCTTGAAAAGGTTAATTTCCATGAAATCTCATCATGAATGTTCTATTACATGCTTGTTAATATTAGGATACCTATGTACAATATTTTCATGAATGATAATTTATCTAAGCTATTCAATGACATTTTTTTGAATGATATACAATGATGTTTGATGTTTTTGCAAGAATTTCATAAAGTGGTTTCTAATCGAAATTTCTAGATTTAGGATTCACACTTAGGACGTACATCACATATATTTTTCTAGTTTGACCCAAATTTTGTGGGAGTCTCTCTGATATGTTGAAGACTACCTAAAAATTCGTTCCATTGGAATTGGAAAAATATATCAAAAAATTTATCTTTGACATTGCTGTTTTTCTGGGATGTATTACAATCACTCCATGAGAGTCTCTAGACGGTCTTATGCCCATAATCAGAAAATCCACTTAATATGAACTTTTTAGACATAAAAGTATTCTAAAAAATGGCACTAGTTTCATATTTTTTAAATTTTTTATTGAATTGATATCAATTTTTAAGTGCATAATACTCTGATTTTGAATCTATCATGATGTATTGATTTGCATGATTGAAAAGAATCATTTTTCACAAAGAAAATATACTGTTTTAACTTGTTTTTCTTGATAGAATTTTATATTAGACAGTTATCTACTCAGCCAAGAAGTCTTGCCACCTTGCTTGCTTAGGGCTGAGCTTCTTATGTGTTTGGAAATAGCTGGTGGCTATGTTATCCGTTCGGACAATTTGACCCGGCCGGAGATGGTGTCTCCAAGTCACTTAGACATTGCACTATGGCGATCATCTCCCCTTCTTATCTGTGTATTTCGCTTCATTGTCATTGAGCTTATGGCTCTCATAGGTGATTGGGTGCCCCTCTTGCATAAGAACTCCACCGATGGCATAGTCCGAAGCATCGGTAACGAATCACACATAGAGAAATTGGTAACACACATAGAGTTAATGGTATTTCATAACTAAAGACATATATCTGTATTTAATTTTCATGAAGAATAAAATTTTATTTGGAATTTATGGTGCAACTGGTCAAAAATCTGGAAGAAATTTGACCAGTGCACATGTTCGGTCTTAGGGCATATCTTTGACATATTTTGCTTTACATTGGGATCAACTCCTTCATATGAAATATAATATATTAAGTCATCTTTCTATGAAAAAAATTTGAAGCTTGATTTGGGTTTGAAAGACCCACTTATGGTCATTCTTGTGTAATGTGACAAAATCTGAATACAGTTCATAGTTTTGTCCATTATATTAAAACAATGTCACAATTTTGTGATTTTAAGTCATTAATCTTCCCAAATTTCTTCATTAAAATTACAATTTTTCAAAGACATTGAACATATGTTTTTGATAATTTGCACTTTCCAAAAGGTTTTCATTAATGTCTCATTCATTTCTTACATCAATGATTATTTAAGTGAAATTTCTGCTATATTTGGATAAATGGCTATATTTGGAGCATTCATATGCTTTGTTTGGATTGTGCATACCATGTTTGTCACATTCCATGTGTTGCTATTTTTGATATAATAGATAAATTTTTATCATATTTTAGTAAAATCTTAATTTCTTACCATTTTTAAGTCTTACTATGCTTAGAAAATAGCATATAAGATCTTTCTTTTTTAAAAAAATTCATGTCATATATGCATTCTATGGTTGGTACTTACCATATTGATATATAGATGCATATTAGATCTTGTCATAATGAATCTTACCAGTGGTAGATCTTACCATATTAGATCTTACCGTGCTTAGATCTTTCCGTATTAGAGTTCTTGTATTTGCAATACATGCCATATTAGGGAGATTTTCATAATCTTACTATATGTTGTGATAGTTACCATAAATATCATACATGTCATGCTTAGAATATTCCTTTTTGGTAATAATTTAATTTATTTCCCCCTAGTTAGACTACCATATACGTACACCTATGTAAGCATATTAGGTGTGGGGACGTGCATTTAGGCACCCACACTTTCTTAGGGAGGGCATATGGGATTAAAAAATCTCTAGCCAAAGAGAGAATGCTTTGTCAGACCTTTCAAAATTAGATTCATGATGAAAAGGAGGGTAACTTCAGGCCGATTTCCATATCTGGTAGCCTAAACGCTTGAATAGGTTCTCAATCCTAAACCTAGAATAGGTTCTAAACCCTAAACCTAGAGGCAGGTTCTCACATTCAATCGTAGAGCAGGTTATCATTTTTTTGGCGGTGGATTCGATTCCTTAGGCAAACCCACAGGATCCGTAGGCCATTTAGGGAGAACCAAATTCAGATCCATACCTTAACTCCACTCGGACTATCCATAGATCCACTAGGATTCCGCCCCAACAAGGTTCAACCCATGCCGTTCACGTAGATTTTGATTTCTAGCCAAACCCTAGGATGTTAGGCCATTTGGGAGAATCCAAATTCGAAGATCCATACCTTAGTCCACTTTCGGACTATCCTTAGATTCTAGGATACTCAACCATTTTCAATCTGGTTTCAAGCTACATTGGATTAGGTTCCTAAAGTCAGCCTAAGATACGTGGAAGCCATTTGGGAGAACCAGATTTGGATCCCACATTTTAGTCCCTCGGACTATCCAGCATCTACTGGGATGCCTAACCATTTCAATGATTTCGATGGATTGTTCCTAGGGATGGAATATTGTGATGTGTTCTGGGCCAGTAACCACCTAGGATCGTAGGCCATTTGGAGAGCCAAATTCAGATCCATACCTTGTAGTCCCTCGGACTCCATAAATCTACTAGGATACTAGCCATTTCAACGGATTCGAACTACATTAGTTCGGTTCTAAGGACTAACCCTAGATACGTAGGCCATTTGGGGAGAAATACAAATTCGGATCCACATTTTAGTCCGTTCCGGACTATCCATAGATCCAACTAGGATACCCAACCATTTCAAACCATGCCGAACTATGTGGATTGATTCTAGGGCAAACCGGATGTCAGGTCATTTGGAAAAAACCCAACTCGGATCCACACCTTAGTCCACTCGGGCTATAACTTTGATCACTAGGATATTTTACCACTTTGACCCAAAGGGTTATCCACATTTCAACCCGAGAAAGGGGTCTCCACATTTTACCAAATAGGAATATCCATATTGGACCGGAAGGATCCTCCATTCTTAAATCCACTAAGACTATCTATCAGTTTGCATGGACTATCCAGATCCTAACCTATAGGGTTTCTTAGCCTTCCAAGTATAAACTTCACCTTGAACGATGAACTTAATCATGCACAAGAATAAATCGCTTTAAACTTTAATTACACCTGAACTACGATGGTGAACCTGATTTTTGGAATAATTCCATAATACGTAGGCAATCGTCGATGGATACAGATTAGGTTCAATGATATCAAACCCCTTGGTTTGGTTTGGCTTAACAAATAGAGTCCTAGCATAGGAAAGGCATAGGATATCGATTTTGATTGGGGCGGTTTGGGTGCTAACCCCTTCCCATAGCAACGCTTGGCGCTTGCAATCTCGATGGACCGGGAATCTAATCTTAGGGTCATGAGTCAATCGAGTCTTACCTTGGAGGGTGAGATTTCACATTTCTAAGGTCCTAGACCTAAATCTGAGTGCGACTTCTAAAGATTTCCATCTTTGTCCTTCGGTGGCGACTCATTTGGGGATATAAATGTCAAACTCTAAATGAAAACTTTCCTTGTGTGAATTGGATTCTAGCTTTCCGGGATACTATATTTATGCTTGTATATTATTGCTTTGGGAATGGGTTCAGTCGCACATTCGTGCGAGTAAGCCGAACCGGGTCCCATGCATATGGGCAGCCCGCTAGGCGAAACACACATCCTTGGCTTTGTACTTTGTGAGACCTCACCGGGGGAGTAGCCTTTAGCGGGCGTTTCGCTGGGTGCTGCCCAGTCCGTTTGCTACTCCGTCACTTGGATCCTTGCAACATAGTATAGAAGGGATTGGGGCCATTATTGTATCGTTGCGTTCGGTGTGGGGTTACCTCGAACCTTGTCAAGGTGGTATTTTCTGTCCTAACCCAGATTGTAGCCTAATGTTTTCGTTATTTTTGGTTCGTCCGCCAGGGTCCATTGAAATCTCTTACCCTTGACTATCCATGTTTGAGGCGATCAAGAAGTTCTGCCCGTTTTTCTCCCTCGATTGGTCCAACATGTTAGAATCTACCACGATGCAGGCATCTTGAATCTCATCCATTGGGAATTATGAGGTATGTATACACCTGTTCTACATCTGACTGTGGGTCACTCTACCCTCCATTAAGTAAGCTCGATGTGTCGAATCTCTCATTGTTTCTCCACGTCGATTTTCAAAACAAGCAGAAAATCCCTATCAAGACATAGATACCATGGTCAGAAGAAATTTACTAGTTTATTCATCTATGAACCGCTTTTACTAACCATCCCTCCTAAGGGCGGAGTTAATATATCCATTTTCAATTTCTCAAATTCGGTAATCAATTGGCCCGACCTTAGTACCCTCGATTATCCATTTTAGATCATGAATTCCCAAAGACTAAACTCATGGCTTAACTAGATTCAACTAAATTGACTCAAATAATGTTTACCCAATCCCCCTTATGAGGGAGCTAACTGTTTGTTAAATCATCCGTGATTGTGCATGTGACTTAGTCCATTCCTCTAGATGTCTAAAATCTTGATATTTCTCCATTGGGTTTCAATGCCTTTGGAAAGAGAATCAGGCACATAACCATATCCACCTTATTAGGGTGAGGGTCCCCCTACAATTAAGGAATTGTCTTGATCTCCCACCTTGGATCCATCCATGTTATCTTTCTAAATGAATCAATGGAAGCCATGAATCTAGATCTTGATTGAACATCAAATTTTGTTGGGATGAGGCAGCCTGATTTGGTAACACAATGTCTTCGATTCAATCTATTGCAATTGGAGCATTCAGTTTAGGCAGCAAGCTCCTATACTTGAAAAAGTTCTGATATTCTATAGGAGTTAATTCCTTGGTTTATTCAAAATATCATATTAGTTCATTTCATAGTCAAGAAGGAGTTCGGCCTCTATACCACAATCAATCATAGTTCTCCAATGTATCTCGGGGAATTAAAGAAGATTCAGCCCCTAGGCCAATCCAATCATAGTTCTCAATTCACCTCTACGAATTAAGGAAAAATTCAACCCCCCTAGGAAAATCCAATCCATAGTTCTCAATGTACCTCGAATTAAGGGAAATATTATTCGGCCCTAAGCCAAGTCAATCATAGTTCTCAGTTCACCCAGATTAAAGAGGTTCGGCTTCTAGGCAAATCCAATCATAGTTCTCTCGATTCATCTCCGAATTAAGGGAAAGATTCAACCTCTAGGCAAATCTCTCATAGTTCTCGATTCATCACGAGATTAGAGGAGAGATTGGTCCTAGACAAGTCAAATCACACATTCTCCCATTTACCTCTAGATTAGGAGAATTTCCAGTCCCTTGGAATCAATCTTCGTTCTCGGTTCACCTTTGACTTAAGGAGACATTTAGTCCCTAGGTAAAGTATAATCACCCTTCTTGATTCACCTTTGAATTAAGGGAAGATTCAACCTAGAGCAGGTCAATCATCATTTTGGTTCCTTCGAGTGGGGAAAGATTCAGCCCCTAGGCGATTCAATCACATCCGAGTTAATCTCAAGAATCAAAGAAATGTTCAGCCCGGTTCAGCCACCATTTAGGTCCATCTCGGACGAAGAAATGTTTAACCCCTAGGCGAGGTTCAATCATCACCTCCCGGATCGTGTTAGATTGGAGAGACATTTAGCCCCTAGGCTTTTCACCTTCACACCTCCGTTTAGGTTCCGGTTCTATGTCGAACTAGGAACTGAAATGTTCCATTCATCCCGAAGTTCTATTAGCCACTAGGCATCAACCATCGACTTTGGTTAGAGTTACGAGTTCATGTTGGAACTAGGAGAATTCCATTCATGAATTTGATAGCCACTAAACTTATCAACCATCAGCTTTGGTTGGGGTTGATTCTGTCGAAACTAGGAAGAGTTCCATTCATCTTAATTTTAATTAGCCACTAGGCTTATCTAACCATCAACTTTGGTTCGGGGTTTAATTCATGTTGGAATTAAAAAAGTTCCATCCATCCCAATTCATTTAGCCACTAGAGCCTGTCCAACCATCAACTTTGGTCAGGTTCTAATTCATGTTGTGAAATTAAGAAGAATTCCATTCTATCGTTCAATTAGCCATTAAGCATCAACCATCAGCTTTGTTTAGGGTTACGATTCATGTCGGAACTAGGGAAAAGTTCATTCATACAAGTCAATTAGCCACTAGGCTTATCTAACCATCAAGCGTAGTTCAGTTAGATTCATGTTGGAACTAAGAAGATTTACATTCATTCGAATTTTAATTAGCCCAAGGCTTGTCAACGTCACTCAGGGTTCTGGTTGTCAATTCATCTTGGAACTATGAAGGTTTCCGATTTACCTGTACTCAAGTGTGATATAGATTCGCCTTCTATGACCTGATTTAGCCTTACCTACGGTCCATATTCCTTTCATGAAGGAATCTAAAGGAATTTTAGTCATTCAACTCAATCAATTCATCATCTCTATGCGTGAATTCAATCCACGATTGTCATCACCAGCCTCTATCAATCCCAGCCTAACTCAAGCAATCTTTGCCTCTAATTAGAGCCCGGTCCATGGCCCCCTCAATCTTGATCTCTATCAATCGAAGTCAATTCAAAGTCAATCTTGATCTCTATCAATCGAGAGACCAATTTAAAGTCAACCCGTCTCTATTAATGGGAGATCAATTCAAAATCCACCTACGGCTCTATCAATTAGAGCCGATCCATATCCATCTTACCCGTTTCTACAAGTTGGGATGTCTCATGGGAATGGTGAATGAGAAGCAGTCCTTGTACTTCTGTCAGTAAAGATGAGGTTCCAGTTCATGCGAATTAAGTCGTCGAAATCCGGAAACTTCAGCTATGTTTGTTCTCTATCCCATCTAAAATTTCTACCTCAGTTGGCCAGTGAAATGCTAGAATCAAAGAAGTTGCCCTCCTTATTTCTTATTGTTTAAGAGAGGAAATGGGTTTCCCAGACGATTATGTAGACCAAAGAGAAGTCCATATGTACCCTAGATTGGATAGAAACCAAAAATTATAGCTGGGAATGGTTGTGGTAAGACCCTTAACCCATGAGCTGGGGCATGAACCAAATTAAACTTGGCCAAATTAGGTGCGGTCCAAGGGGAAAACCAATGACCCTGGCCGGGGCATGGTCGGATTGACCTTGGGCATGTTGTGTATGGTTCTCAGGAAAGCCCATGACCCCTGGACGCTGGGGCATGAGCCGAGATTGAACTTTGGACCCTGGGTAGGGCAGTCCAATGGGAAAGCCCTTGGGCCTACGTTGGGCATGAACCAAATTGCCTGGATCCCAAATTGAGTGTGGTCCAATAAGAGAAAGCCCTTGAGCCCAGTTAGGCATAGACCAAATTGACCTTGGACCCTAAAGTGGAGTTTCGATCAATGAGGAAAGCCATTGATAGACCCGTGATCACTTGGTCTTACCACCTTGAACCAGGTTTACCCATCATGGTCGGAGTCAAATAGACCAGGGGCGTGAAGGAGACAAAATCCAGGTATCAAATCGACACAAAAACACTTAAAAGGGGGGAGATTCGCATACCCAGCCTCGCGAGGTCGGACCTCCCAAAGTAGAAGTCGGACCCTCGGTTTTGGAGGGAGGGGGGACAGGACTAAGACCCTAAGTCAGCCCGGGTCGTCGAGCGGACTTCATCGACCCTCGGTTATGCCGAGATATAAAAAGATGTAGGAAATTTCTCCATATTTTTCGGTGGATTCTTTCCTATTCTCGGAGAGACTTATTTTAGGATATTCCTACTCTATTTAAGGGCGTCCCTAAGCCACTTTCACTCCTTTCACACCTAATGAATTGAGGAGAAGGAGAGAGGGAGAAGGAAAGAGGAAGAAGAGAGGGAAGGGGAGAAATGAAAAGCTAAGAAAGGAGAAGGTATTGTAGAGAGAAGGATTAATCTTCTCAGGTATGGATACTAATTCACTGAGGTTTCTGGACCTTAGGTTAGTTGTGTGTTGAGAGTGTGATCTCGGAGAACCCAAACCATCAACCATGGTTGAGTTTTCATGGAAAACCATGAAGGAAAGTGCACTCAAGCTATCTAGGTGGGTTATACACGTGGTTTCAGACCATGGAATGCATGTGGGAATGGAATCTAGGAGCAAGCCTAGTTCAAACAGGGGGTGGATTAAAGAGGAATTGGACCAAAAGTGCCAAAGGGTGCTTTTGGTGCGATGACCATCCGACCCTAGGTATTCGACCATCGACCCTCGGCATTAAGGGAAGTCGGAAAGGAAGGGTCGATAGACCATCGACCCTAACATCGACCTACCTCCGACCCTCGGTTAGAACGGTAGTTTTTAATGTCGAATTAAATTCAATTAGAATTCTATCGACTTTGTTAGGTCTTCTAGCAATAAATAACATTATAAGGTGATTAAAGCTTGGGAAAAGTATCATAGCAAGCTAGGTGGGAACCTTAACTCCAAACTTAGTGTGGTTAATAATAAACTGTTTCCATTTCTTGAGTCCTATACCATACTTGATTCTATCTGAATATGTTTTGTAATGTGCATTCAACATACCATCCAATATTTCTATTACTTGTTCCATGCATATTTATTGTTTATAA